>WBMW01001517.1:356724-408814 GCA_013396635.1 Penelope pileata
TTTTTTAAATCTAGAAGAAATACTAAAATGTGGTTGGTCATGTTATAAATGTGAGATTTACATGCGCGTGTCTTGTAAAGAGCTATAGCAAGCTCCAGTTTGGAGTTCGGACTGCACTGATGCATCATCAATGCATCAGTGATCTCCTAATGAAGTTAATTTTTAACAGACTACATTTTAAGTTCTTCGTGTTTCTCAGACTCAGTGGAATGACAAAAATATTTTATACAGGAAGCTTTAGAAGCTGAGAGGCTCTGGACTGTCTCCAAATCTCATGCTACTTCTTACAAAACATGAACGCATCCCAGCTGTGTAAATACAATATTGGTGTTGGCAGGATGATTTCTGGAAAATATATGCTTACCCAACATTTATTTTTTTCTGACTTGGAGTTCTTTTAGCAGTTGTACTTATCTTCCTTATACTGTTGAGATCGAGGAGAATTCTTCTTCAGTTTGGTGAGAGACACAGTTTGGAAGGGAGACTTTTTTTGATACTTGCTGAAAAATTGAAATGAGTGTTCTCTTAAGTTGTCATCCAAGCCAGTCAAGACAATTGCAGCAGAATTCTTCCTTAGCAATATGCAGAAAGAATTGCTAAGTCTTCTAGTGATGTTTTCCAACATAAAAGGAACTGACCCATTTACGTAACTTGATTGTTTTTTGTTTTTTAATCTGCAACAAGGTGAATATCTGTAATTGAAAAAGAATGGGGGTGGCCTCAAAGGTTTAGTAGATACTGAAAAGAATCCCAATGTGGGTTTCACCAGACTCTTCTCTTTGGGTTTCCTGTAAGTAATAAACTGGACAGTAGCGTGGTTGACTACCGCAGGCATTGTAGAGCCAGAAGCTGCTTAGTACTGTCAGGCTATTACATGACTCTGGCTTGTGCTAACTGTGCTTTCAGGAAAGCACAGACTTAGAGGATATCAGTTGAAAAGAACTATGATCAAACAAGGAGCCATTTACCATTTGGGATCATTGCCTCAGATAGTTTAGCTGGAAGATGAAACATGTTCCTCTTCTTAGAACTCAGTTTATTTCTCAGAATCCCAGAATGGTTGAGGTTGGAGGGACCTCTGGAGGCCATCTGGTCCAACCCCCTCCCTGCTCAGCAGGACGCTTACTTCTTGATGCTGCATCCTTTTTGCTTCAGTTCTTTGTCTGCAGCACAGTGCACAAACCTGAGAGTAGCATTAACATCTGATCTGTGCTATCCTAACATGTCTGCACCAGCACTCTCCAGCTCTTATCAGTAAATAAGATATTAATGAGGGAATGAAATCCTTAGCCTTAGCCTTGGTGAGTCATTCAGGTCTACCTGAGGTCTTCCAGAGGATGAAACCATAACTGCTTTGCCTTCAGCAATGTTATGTTTGTAAGATACTAGGAAACCCAGCAACTTCACAGCCAAATTTTCATAAGCTGTGAAAACATACTGTCTTGTTGACAGCCTTTTTTTTGTAGTTCTTAACTGCACATCTCTCACATACCTGCAGGAGCTTCCCTAAAATGGAGTTCCAAGATCCACCTTGATTTTTTGCTGTGATGTGAAAGTCTCAGGTAAAAGAGTAAAGAGAAAGTTCAGTGTCAGAACTGCTATAGTAAATGTGCTGTTCAGGCCTCTGAGGCTTGGTGTTTGAAACACAAGGCTGACACTTGGTCCAGAGAAATCAGCACCCTTCAGATCTCTTCAGCTGCTGAAGTACGGAATGCAGAAGTCAGCTCACTGAATGTACAGTATGCCAAGATGTCATGTGGCACAGAGAGGACTTCCCTGTTTACTTGGCTTTGATGCCAGAGATCACAGAAGCTAGTCTGACCGTGATAGTAAGAGTATCTAGTGCTTAAAAATACACACAGAGCAGCCCCCAAGTTTTGGTGGTGCTTTCATTGTTGTTGTGTTGTTGTTGTTGTTTTTGTTTTGGTTTGGTTTTTTTGACAGTACCATTGTGTAAAGGAGAGGAACAGAAGTCTGAGAATGTTCTAGTCAGGCAATAATGTGTTTTTAGGTCTGCTCCTGAGACAGAAGGTAGGGAGTTGTGTGGGGAGAAAGTGCAACCAACTCTGCATGTGTAAGAGAAATACAGCCCATTGAAAACTGACATCAGCACACAGAGCCCTTTTACGTGTAGAAATATTTCTGTATGTTTCATTGTTTTGTTCTTTGACATCCTGTCTGAAAGCCTAAGTGTTGCTACCTGGAATTCTTCAGCATCATAACATCCCTGACAAGAAGCCTTCTTGTCACTGTGTAGCAGCTGTCAGACTTGGGTAGGGCTGGCTTTTCTTTGGCACAGCTTTTGCTTCGTTTGTGTAAGACTTCATAAAACATTAACACGTATGAAATATTAAGAAGTGACCTTGTTTTGCTATATTAATTACAGAGGAGTGAGAAATGGGATGTTAATAAGTGCTTGGGTGTCAAGGTGATGAGGCTGGTTTAAGTGCATAGTTCTTGTGACTGAAGCTGTGGTTTGCAGAGAAATCCTTCAGGACTGTTCTGCCAACATTGTATTTAATGAGATTTCTTACATGGGGAGGGATTTGGATGGCTTCAGCCAGCCTTCACTGAGTGAGGACTCAGGCTTTCTCTTGGTGTAGTTTTGCATTTGGGTAAGGAAGGCATAGACGTGCACCAGTGTTGGAGCCTAGCGGAGGCTCTCCCAGCGCTAGCTCTGGGGTGCCACAGTCCTAATTTACTGTGTGCTATTGCTAGAGAATGACAAAGAGATTGTTCTAGCTGTGTGCCAGGTCCATTTTTGAGTGTACCTGGGTTTACACTTCTGAAGTTTTTGGGCTTTGGCTTATTTTCTAGTGTTAATGTCATTTATGATGTCATCTAATGTAAAATGTCATGTTCTTTGTCCAAAGAATGCATTAACCCTTCTAAAAAGAGTTGCTTCATTTTTTTAGTGCAGTGTGATTGAGCTATGTGCTTTATCTAGTTCATAGTATAGAAAACAGAAGTTAATCTGCTCTTCCTGATGGAGCTGAGAAGTTAAACTTTCCTTATGCTTTAGCTTCACCATGACATTGTAGAAGATGAGCATTTTATAATGAATAAATTTTCAGTACTCCTTAAATCTCTGCAGTGTTTAAAGATTTCTTTAGCTTTGGCCTACTGGTCCATGACTTTCTAGAATTCTGTTTTAGCACATAAATAAAAGTTTCTGACAGTTCATGTTCTATGTGAAAAGAAGTACTGTAATTTGGTGTCTCATTTTTTACATGTAAATGCAGTTCCAAAAGCAGAATGATTCTTTTCATTTCCTTAAATACGAATTTTGGCTTCAGTTGTTCTTGCTAATATTCTGTACTAATATTCAGCCAAAGGTGATGGCAAAATGTACGGAGAACTTTGTAAGGTAACTTAGACAAGACTTAAGGCTGAGTGGCAGAGCCAAAGATGAGTGTATTTTTGGTACTTCTTTAGCCTTATCCAGGATTTAATTCCATTCATCCATCTGGTCTCTGGAACGAATGAATGCAATGAATTTCATTACAGGAAACAAGGTTTTAGTTTGAACCAGCATGCTGGCTGATCTGACGGTGTTTCTGCGTCATTTAGCCCCTGCATTTTCAATCTTTCAGTGTGAAGCAGAGGATAAAGAATCACCCCGTTAATACAGCTATGTTAATGAAAGTCACTTAGTTATGTTTTACTTCATTTTTCTTAAAACCTTGTTGTCCTTTAAAAATAGCTTTTAACTTAGAGTGTGACTGTAAGAATTTACCTACGAGTTGATTTATTGTTTGAATTACATGAAAGTGTTATGTGTCAGCTATGTAGGGCCTAACTCAGCTAATCAAAATTATTCAGAAACTTGTCCATGAATTCAGTGGGATAAGGAGCCATCCAACACAGCAGCATGTATTTGTTCATGTTGAAACCTAGAATATTACAAAATGTGTCCATTTTTGAAATAGAGTTATAAAGAAAAGCTATTTGGTGTAGGCAGAGGGGAGCAGGTTGTCAGGATTTGTCATTCCAATTCATACTGCTTCTGGAGTAAAAATTGGAGCTTTCAAACATGTACCTCAAACCAAATATTTGGGGTTTTTTTGTTTGTTTGTTTGTTTTGCTTGTCTACTGCAATTTTGTGTAAGGACTGAGCGCTTTTAACAGAGCTGTTTGAATTGTTGCTGTTGCACAGACAGGTATGGTGCGCTGTGACACGGCTGTTGGAACCCCCGACTACATATCCCCCGAGGTTCTGAAATCCCAGGGGGGTGATGGTTATTATGGACGGGAGTGTGACTGGTGGTCTGTAGGAGTTTTCCTTTTTGAGATGCTAGTTGGTAAGTAGCAATTTCTTCTGCTAAAAAGATTGTTGTTTTGTCTTTACTGTGCCTGTCTGTGCTTTGCTGCCAGGGGCTGGTTGTATGTCATTATCCGGCAGCTTCTGGCTTCTGGCTGATGCAGTTGTTTCATTGCTGTTCCCTTGGCTTTCTGTCATTCTTTTGCCACCACAGCTGTTTGTGCACTTGCACAGCGATTACTTCCATGACTTGGTTCAGCTTAAAACTAATTCGTAGTATAGTTTTTAACTTGGATTGGCTACCTCACAATCTCAATAAATGCTTCTGCCTTCTTCAGAGCAGTATTGAGTTGTTAGGGGTGCAGAGATGGGAAAAGAGTGGGAAGGACAGGACTGTTTCTTGTTTTGTTTTGTTTATTTGTTTTTGTGTTTTGTTTTTCTTCCTCTCCTAGCACTACCAGTCATTTCTGATAGGTCAAAATGACTGTGGAAGTATGGCTTAATTCTTTCTTTTGTGCTTGAGTGAGGATTTTCCAATAAAATACAATGAATTGCTATGGCAACTGACATAGAATATAATCTGTTAAGGAGAATGAGTCATGTGCAACTTAAAATACACAGAAGATCAGTATTATAGCCTAATTACAGAAGAATGGAATTGAGCATATAATTATTCGATATATAAATCAGCATATTCTGGGAATATTGCAGATCTGATGTCTCTGGCATCCTGAGCCAGGAAGGATGCTTTGATATATGCTGCTATTGAAATCTCCATGTTTCTGGGAATTAAGGCATTTTGACATACAAAAAGTATATTTTGTAATTAATGGGCTCATGAACAAATATAGCAATAAATAAAATTATTCAATTATTAAAATACTAGACATAGATGCTCAGAAATGGTTTCCTCAGAGCTTCGTTTTTTTTTTCCTCTGTCTGACAGGATGGTCCCGTTGTTATCCTTCTAACAAAAATATTTTTTGAAAGGGAAGTGGAGAGGTGCAGTTCTTGCAGGAGCTAGGTTATGTAAGAAAGCCTCTACTTGATCAGAATAAAAATCCATCTGCATTTCACTGCATCATCATGATTTTGTTCCAGGCTTTCAGCAGGGATTGCTAAGCTTAAGAGGCTTATATTTGGCATAGTTTTTCCTAAAGTTTGGAGTTATATATTGAAAAATTTCTAACATTTCAAGGGTCTCATTTATTTTTGCTACCACAGGCTGTCTTGTTATAGTATTTGACACTCTTCTATTTTTAGAACTTTTTTTTTTTTTATCTTAACATTTTTTTTTTATTGATTACATTCTAGACTGGAATCTTTGCTTTTGTTAACTGTGGTTTTTCAGACAATTTCTGATGGGTGTGAAATAGCAACTTTGTTTCTGTTGTGGTTCCAGCTGTGTCAGAATTCTACATGTGATTAATACTGTAATCTTTCTGTTGAATTCCATCTTCAATCTTTGTGTTTTCATGAAGTCTTCCAGTCCTCCTGCTTTTTTTTTAATTAATCTGAGCCTCTTCCTGCCTCTGAAAAGGGTTTGTGATTTCCTATCTGTGCAGTCTTTTTGAAATGTTTTTGAAATCTGCTTCACCTTTATACTGAAAATTACAGGGCCTAGTTATGCCCTGTAATTTGTTTGTTTATTTGTTATTCTACAGGCATCATCTTATTCCAATCTCCATTGTATTTCCTGTCTAACAGCGCCAACATGATTTCCTTCAATGACTTTATTTGCAAACACAGTATTTGAGACTCACGTCAGATTCATTTGGAAGTGTCTGAAGAAACATGCAGCTTCTCTTAGATAGCCATACAGCTTTTCTGGTTCTTATATCTGAATTAGAAATAATTAGACTATTAAGACAGATCTTCTACTCCCACATACATGCTGTTATGAAACAGACACCAATGAGATGGTTTGGAGTATTTGTTGTTGGCTAGCTCTGACCTTTGATGAAACCTGTATCCCTTCTGTTATCCAACAGTTTTGTCTGTTGAAGATTCTTCTTTTTCAGCATCATAACAATATCCAATGTAAAACAAATTTAGTATTATCATTTGCATTCTAAAATACTGTTGTCAATTCCAAGAGACAGTCCACAATTGTTTTTAAAAGCCTTTGTGGACTTCCACACTTGATTTTCTTCTCAATAAACTTTGTCTCTCCGTATTGCATCCCTTGGTAGAAAGTATCTATTTTCATTTACATATCAGATTTGGTCTATGGCTTTATAAAGCTTCATGCTTTGAAGAAAGCACATAAAGCATTTTGATATTGTGTTTTAAATACATATGCTGTACTAGAGAAAATGGTGCTGCTTTTATTGTGTGCTTAAACAAAAGCTAAGATGTTAGAGAATGATTCCAAACGTGACTTCAGTTGAGTGGCTTTGGGGTTTCTCAAATTGTGACTTAAATCGAAGCTGGATATGAGACTTAACAGCATTTGGAAGAGGAATTTTTGGAAAGGGAGACAGCAGGCCTGTGGAATTAGTTGGTCAGTGATCTCGCACACACTGCTGTGCTGGTATTGCAGCCTAATGAATTTATTGAAAGTCTGCAAGTTTTGTTTGAGATAATATGCACTAATTTGTTACTTTGCCTTAAAATGGCATGAAGAGGCTAAAGGTAGGATTGTTGCATTTATATTCCTCTTAAAAGCTGAATGGATTTTATGCTTGGTCTGTTAGGGCATTTTTGTACATCCAGCTTTTTTGAAATGGTTAGTAACTCACTGCAGCATGCTGGGATGGAGAAGAGTGCCTAGCTCATCTTCACCTTTTCCTTTAAGCCTATGGATTATCTGTGAAAAGAGTTTTATCTAAAAGTTGCAGCTTCTTGGTTACTAACGCAAATCATTTGTATATTCGTAATGTTGACAGTGAATTTAAATGTCAAATGCCTTTACTGATACTGATTCTTTTCAGTTGTCGCAGTTCTACCTTTCTGGATTCATTGAGTCACAGAATACCCTGAGTGGGAAAGAACCCACAGGATCACTGAGTCCAACCCCTGGCTCCACACAGGACCACCCAAAACCCAAACTGTGTCTGCGAGTGCTGTTCAAATGCTCCTTGAACCCTGGCAGCTTGGGGCTGTGACCACTGCCCTGGGCAGCAGTGCCATGCCCACTGCCCTCTGGGGCACAGCCTTTTCCTAACACCCTCTGACCCTCCCCTGACACAGCTCCATGCTGTTCCCTCGGGCCCTGTCGCTGTCACCAGAGAGCAGAGCTCAGCGCTGCCCCTCCGTCCCCTTGTGAGGAAGCTGTAGGCCGCCATGAGGCCTCTCCTCAGCCTCCTCTGCCCTGGGCTGAGCAAACCAAGGGACCTCAGCCGTTCCGTATACATCTTGCCCTCCAGACCCTTCACCATCTTTGTAGCCCTCCTTTGGACACCAATAGATTTATGTCCTTCTTATATTGTGGCACCCAAACCTGCACCCAGTGCTTGGGGTGAGGCTGCACAGAGCGGAGCGGGACAGTCCCTCCCCTCGCCCAGCAGTGCTGGGCCTGAGGCGCCCTGGGGTACAGTTGGCCCTTTGGGCTGCCAGGACACACTGCTGCCTCCTGTCCAACTTGCTGTCAAGTTCTAAGTTTAGGTCAGCAAAGAAACTAAAATTAACTGAAGTTTACTCTGCAAAACTGCGTGAGAAAGGTGGCTTTCAGAATCTCAGCCCTGCCCATATTAATATGGGCACCCAAGCTGATATGATTGAGCAGTCAGCAAGATTAGTGAGCGTGGGTTTAGCGGTGCCTAACACGCTCTGAAGACTCCTGCTCAGAGCTGACTTGCCCAAGGCAGCTCTAGGGGCAGGCTGGGCTGGCCTGCCTGCCTCTGAAATGCTCTGGGCAGAGCAGTGGTGGAGTCTCTCCAAGGAATGCACATTAGCAAATTGTTAATGAGTTTCGGTCCCTTACACCCATGGAGGAGCTCGAAGGACGGGGTTACATGTGGGTGTCATCCACTGTGTAAATTAGAAAACATGATACTGCTCAGGTAGAACAGAAGATGCAAATCACTAGCCAAAATTTTAGCAGTGATATGTAGTATGAGAAATGGTTTAGCATGTAATGAAGATGTTTTGTCAGAGGAGTATTTTTAGTAGTATCCATTATTTTGTACCCTGCATATTGTCTCTCTTTCCCTCATTAAAAGGCAGCTTTAGGCAAAACGGGTTATAGAGTTCTCTCTTCCCTTTTTTTGTCTTCATGAGCTTGAACATGATTCAAAATCACAGCCAGTTTGCTATTTCATTTTCAGGTGATACTCCTTTTTATGCAGACTCATTAGTAGGGACGTACAGTAAAATTATGGATCACAAGAACTCATTACATTTTCCGGATGATGTAGAAATCTCTAAGCATGCAAAGAACCTCATCTGTGCCTTCTTAACTGACAGGTATGTGTATGTATTATTTTGGTACTCTTTGTTTTAGATGGCATTAGCACATGTACATTGTAAAAATGAATTCTTTTCATTACTGTCACTAATTTATCTTCAAGTCTCTTCTGCAAAATCATCTGCACACTAGTTTTTCTTTTGGAGTATTTTTCTAGGTGATGTGTTTGTTTCTCTGAGGGATTTTGACAGCTCTTGATACAGTGTGATTTGTGTCGAAGAAATCCTCCCAACTGTGGCATAGTGTAAAATACAGCAAGAAACCTGTAAGGTTGGAAGTAATTTTTAAGCCCCATAAGGCAGGGACCAAATTGTTGTGCTCAGTGACTAAGTGGACGTTGCTCATAAAAAAAATGAAAGCATACTTTTATGAAAATAGACATGTATTCACCTAGTTTGTTTAAATTTTTGTAGAATGTTCAAACTTGTCTCATTTACTTTGTGTTTCTAGTTAACAAGTTTAGCTAATAAAGAAAAAGGATGTTGTCTTGGCTATAAATCACCAAGATCTCCCTTCACGGATCTGAGCTTTTTTTATTGATACTGAGCTGTGTAAGCTCATTCTTGACCTGAACCCTTAAATTTTCTTTAGTGCCAGAAAGCAGGTCTCTCTGGTTTAAGAAAACAGTATTGTAGATTGAAATTTAACTCTGGATTGATGATGCCTGTTTTATGCCTTCTTGTCACTTGAATTTGGCTACAGCCAAACATCTAGCTTGTAGAGAATGAGGGGTTAGTAAAAATAAATAAATAAATAAATAAATAGATTTCCTTATAATCATTTTTGCATTCACAGAGAGAATTGTTTGTTCTGCTGAGCAAGATCCCAGTTCCTCAGGAAAAATAAGTGCTAAGTGTTTCTGACCCTCAATAGCTGTAGGGCGACGAGAAAACAGGAGCAGAATTGAATAACGCAGATGTGGCGAGGTGTACTTCCTCTATGTGTGTCTGTCTTCCTGTTTATATTTAATGCAGCGCTCAAGCAATTTATTTGAAACAGATGCCTCCTTTCTGTATGCGTGATCACTGGTGAGGCACTTAAAGGGACAAGAAGGAATAAGCATCTACCCCATGATTTATTAGTTCTGTTACACACACTGATTTTATGTTCTCTTCTTGCAGATAGTTTTAAGAGCGATTTCATTTGGTCAAACTAGAAGTTTCTTTTTGAACTTGAGATTTACTTTATTGTAAATGTAAGCAAAAGGTGTGTCAGGGTTAGTTATGGGGCAGAGGATGGAATTCTTGAAATATTTATTTCAATTCAGCTTTGAATAACTGTTCTGTGTAGTAAGTTAGACCTTCCTTCACTTGAGTGCTAAGGTTTGTCATGTGGTTTGGCAGACACCAGACTTTGGCAGTTTTTTCTTCCACTAAGGTGCTGAGGTTTTGTTTTGAGTTTCTTCTAAGTTTTTGCCTTAGTGCTCTCTTTCTTGCTTTACTCCCCACGTGGCAGACTCCAACTTCTGGACATTTTAGCAGTCTCAGGGAGATTGGATATTATATATTTTTATACAAATACATTTTCATATAAGAAACTACAGATCAGTGGTAGGTGTTTTTTTCTTTTTTTCTTTTATTTGACTGTTAATGTGATTCACACAGAAAATCTTTACTGAAAGTTTCTTTGCTGCTTATAAGCAAGTCAGAATAAAAACAAAACGAGTGCTGTTTTTCCTAATGTGAACTTGGCTTAACTGCTGTGCTTAGGGACGTGCGACTTGGGAGGAATGGGGTAGAAGAAATAAAGCATCACCCTTTCTTTAAGAGTGATCAGTGGAATTGGGACAACATTCGAGAGAGTAAGTAAATTAGCTTGAAAGTTATATTTTTATTTAGTATTTGCATAAGGCTGCTGATCAGCCTTACTGCTGATCAGTAATAATATAAATAAAAAACACTTTAGGCTGTATAAATTGTGTTTTCTATCAGGAATCTTTCGCAAACTTTCTTGCTTATTGTTTATATTCTGAAAACTATCAGTAGACGTTAATAAGTAGTCATTTCTCCTACTGAAATTATTCTCACATTTATCATATTCTACTTTATAGTTTTCTGTTTTGAATAGAAGAACTGTATGTTTTAAAAATCTAAGTAGAAAGAATGCTTATTAGGTTCTATATCTTTCTGACTTCTGTTATTGTTGTTTGGATGTGTTGTCTTTTTTTTTTTTTTAACTTTTTAATCTTTATTATTATTTTTTCAATCTGTTGTTAAGACTGGTTTGAGAGCGGTCTTGTTGATTTTTACTGTTTTTCATTTAAGAATTTGTGAACTTGATTGCTTTAGTCAAAAAAAAATCCAACAGCTTCAGTTCATGAACTCAATAATAACTTCTGAAGTCAGATATATTTACTGAAGTTTCTTGAAATGGTGATTATATTTAGGGTTCCATTCTAAAATGTGATTACCTTAGCAAGTACATTTTGTACATTAGATGTTCCACGTGTTAAGCAACTCATGTAAAAATACTTTTATTTAGGGAAAAGAAAATCTTTGCAGTAATATTTACAGATCTGCTTCCTGATTAATGTGTATTTAACTAGCAGGACAGCTTACATTGTAGGCTGAGTCTTGGAGTGAAGTTGATCTTTTCTCTCCTTTCTATAGCTGCTGCTCCTGTTGTTCCTGAGCTTAGCAGTGATATAGACAGCAGTAATTTTGATGACATTGAGGATGACAAGGGAGACGTGGAGACCTTTCCAATCCCCAAAGCCTTCGTGGGAAACCAGCTGCCTTTTATAGGATTTACCTACTATAGAGACAATTTGTACGTGAGACTTTAATATGTGTTTTTAGAAATACACTTGCAGATTTTTCATATATCCTATCTTTTTTTTTTAATCTCTAGATATATGATTGTTTTATATTCACTTCTGTGCAACTGGAAAAATAGTAGATACAGACTTTAAGTAGAATATATCAGTTGTGATTACCTTGAAAATTCTGATGAAATAAA
Source organism: Penelope pileata (assembly GCA_013396635.1). NCBI lineage: Eukaryota > Metazoa > Chordata > Aves > Galliformes > Cracidae > Penelope > Penelope pileata. Next base: position 368,352 of record WBMW01001517.1, read on the forward strand.
CAGTATTTTATATACATGAAAATATATAGCGTCTTTACAAATCTGGTGTAGGTTTAAAATACTGCTAGGTTTGTAATTTAGTTCTAAAGTTGCTTTTTGTTAGTAGTTTAGAAAAAAGTTTGCATGAAATAATAGCTTGCTAGGACATCACTTGCCATCCACTTGTCTTTATTTTGCATGGTTAGTCCTATTCAGTGTGTCTAATAGTTATGAAGGAATTGTGAGTATTAAGTAAAAAATGATAACCTGCTATGGATTTGAAAATGTCTCAAATGTTATTCTTCACTTAAAAAAGATTCAAATCAGAAAGATGCACTCTCACTCAAGTGAAACAAGCTTCATTCTGAGAGCAGCTTAGAAAAAATAAGACTTGAGGGAAGTGATCAAAATGCGTTTATTGGTGAGGTTGCCAGAGTTGTTGAAAACTTGAATAAGGGCAGGAGGGATTTGTTTTTGTTTTTGACAGGTTGCTAAGTGACTCCTCTCAGTCTTGCAGAGAAAATGAATCGGTGCAATCTAGTAAAAATGAGGTTAGTGCCTTTTTTTTTTTTTTGTTAATTATTAATGAATATTTAAATAATTCTTCAAGTCTGTTAGAAGAAGGCAAAGTTGAAAACAAGGTGTCAAAATTTCTGGGGTGCACTCTTTTAATGCTCCTCGATAAAAATGATAATTTCTATCTATAGGACAGCAAGGAGGTGAATATAGTATTTGGATTATGAAAGTAATCAGTTCCCACATGATCTGTGTGAACGTGGTCTATCGTCAAGTACCATGTTTATTCACCACATTTTGAACAGTAAGCTAATTGTGGCTGCTTATGAATAAGCTGTTGTCCTCAAATGTAAAGGTACTATAGTGTAACGATGAACGAGGACAGATTTTTCTCGAATTCTTTTGGCGTTGACAATTTGTTTTGAAATAAGTGTGTAAGGCTCTGTGTGCCCAAACAGCATCGCTCTTGGAAAGTTTGCAAATTTTGGCTGCATGCTGTGATTCATGACAGATTTATCCAGAATTTGGAAAAGTAAATTGTCACCTCTGGTGGTAAAGGAATGTTTTTGAGCTTAATCTTTCTCTCAGTTGAAGTGAGTGTGTGAAGCATGTTCAGCTTTTCAGCTTTTAAATTCAGCTTTTAAATTCAGCGTTTGCCAACTGAATTTAAATACACAAATGACAGGAGAATGCTACTTATTTTTCACGTATTGAACTTACTTTATTATGCTACTTCAATGTTTGTATTATTCAAGTGTAGATACTTTTAACAAATGTTAACATGCTTAATTGTTAAACCTGGAAAAGGAAATGCAGTATGTATTGGCCAGCATGAATTTAAATGTAATTATTTATTGGGCTCTACTTCATTCCTTCCTGTCATTGGTGAATAGAATAAAAGTTTTAGTTTCCCTTTTAAAAAGAAATGCAACTGCTGTTTAAAATACAGTGTTGCGTTCATGATGTTTGCTTTATATTGTGATAGTAAATGTAGTTGTTCAAATTTTGCATTTCTGACAACTTTTTTCATTTTTATTTTCTCAAGCAGTGAGTCTCAGGTTTTTATGTCCTTTTCAGTGCCCTTGTTATGGGAATCTTGTTATTTTACATGTTGTGTTTGGAAAGTAGAAGAGGAAGGAGAAGAGGGGAAATGAAATATTTGAAAGCCTGAAGACGTGGCATTTCCAAAATTAATTATTTATAATCTAATTTCTTGAATTTTGGGGTACTTGACTCATAGTATCTTTTTAATAACAAGCAAAACAAAACATTCCCAAACTTTAGAAGTGTTTCTTATCTTCTACTTGTGAAAAAATTCTTCTCTATATGAGGTCATGGAGCATGTTTAGTAATGTTCTCTGAATATTGTCCAGTTTGGTCGTATGCCCCGTTTTTATTTTAATTTTTAAATTTTATGTAGAAAAGACTATCCCAGAAATTCAACTCCAGCAGAAGGACTCTAGACAAAGTACAACAAAGGGCCAGCAGCAATATTTTTTGTCCATAGAGGTTTTGACCACCAGTCTGTGACAAAGAATTCTGTGATGGTTAGCTTTAATACAGCACGCAGCAAATTTTGTATATTAAAAATCATCAACTTCTAAGGATGAGAAATATCAGTGCAATAGTCTTCTGCCACTGCGTTAAGAAAAAAACATAATGGAACATAATTTTCCTTCCTTTTCCTTTTTTTTTATTTATTAAACTGTTCTACACTTGTTTCATGTGATAATGGTGTGACGTAAGGATCTTTTCTTTTTTTTGACTCTGCTCAGTTTCAGAAAAAAATAAGCAAGTTAGAAGAACAGCTCAGTAATGAATTACAAGCCAAAGATGAACTAGAACAGAAGTGCAGGTGAGATTGCTTTGCCATGATTCTATGATTCTGTGACGTTTCGTATGTTTATAAAGAAGTATTACTATACAGTGGTTTTGAATGATTAAAAGCTAAACGCTCTTGCTACTCTGTGGCTACCTCTTCCCCCCCAACCCTTATCTCTATCTCTCCAAAAGAATGAATGTATTGTTTGAGTGATTTCCCCAGCCCTGAAAGTTCGATGTTATTGCTGAAAATAGAGTATCTTGCATAAAAATAATGGAACACATCCAAATGCCCTATTTTTTTTTTTATATAATCAATAGGATTTAAAAATATTTTTCAATTCCTTCAGGTCTGCTAATCTTCGTTTAGAGAAGATAGTGAAAGAACTAGATGAAGAGGTAAGCCAGTAGTTATTTCTTACTGTACCTTCATGCCTACTGCTCATGTGTCGTATCTACAGAGGGCATGTGCCACTTAATGAATGGCTCATTCAGATGCGTGTTGAGGTCCTACAGTACATGTACATTTCTCTCCTTCATGTGTCAGCAGCAAGGAAGGTTACAACATTCATTGCATGCAAACCATCATACAGTTATACAGTGGTAAAAGCTCCTGGCCGTAGTTGGTGTAGGATGGATTCGAACATGTTCTGATGAGCTGTGTTTGCAGCAAGCGAATGACGTGTCTTTCTCCACTCTGAACTAAGCTGAATGTGTGAGCTGTCTTTTTATCACTTAAAGAATACCAAGATTCTGTACATAATTAATGTGTTTTGTTTTTTTAAATATGTCCAGATAACTTCAAGGAAGAACGTAGAGTCTGCAGTCAGACAGCTAGAAAGGGAGAAGGCTCTTCTTCAGCATAAAAATACGGAATACCAGAGAAAAGCAGAACATGAAGCAGATAAGAAACGCAATTTGGAAAATGAGGGTATGTTGAACTATGTTTGAAGGGTTCTATTTTGCTGTGTATTTTTAAAAGATAAAAACCTTTTCACTACAGTGATTAACAATTTTGAATTGTTTCTGTTTTAGTTAACAGTTTGAAAGACCAGCTTGAAGATTTAAAAAAGAGGAATCAGAACTCTCAAATATCCAATGAGAAAATCAATCAACTACAAAGACAGGCATGCCAACTTTTATATATATCTACATATATATATATAAAAATAATAGCGTTCTGAAGTTCAGATTTTATTAGTAATGGAGGGAGTTAAAATGTGTAATGGAATTCTATAAGCTGTTCTTTCTTGTCACATTCTTTTATTCAAAAATAATTTTCTTTAATCTGTTAAATCTAATATTCTGTAATAGCAATGACATGTTACATTTTAATTGTTTCTAAAGGATGTTTTTATCAATCCTTAGTTGGATGAGGCCAATTCTTTGCTGCGATCAGAGTCTGATACTGCAGCCAGGTTAAGGAAGAACCAAACAGAAAGTACAAAGCAAATCCAGCAGTTGGAAGCTAATAATCGAGAACTACAAGATAAGAACTGCCTGCTAGAGAATGCTAAACTCAAACTGGAGAAGGACTTTCTCAATCTTCAGTCAGCTCTAGAATCAGAAAGGAGGGATCGAAGTCATGGATCAGAGATTATCAGTGATTTACAAGGTATTGCAGCAAGTGTTCTGAAGTTAAACTTTCTTCTAGTTTCAGGAATAAAAACAGGTTTTGGTGATGTTATTTGAGCTTCAAACAGTGTGCAGTATTATACAATGTTATTTAAGTTAGGACGTGCATTACAGAGAAAACATGAGGATATATTTAAGATGAAAATGTGTGTTATTGATGATTTCTAAAACCACCCTGAAGGGATCTGTTCTTAATAGTCAGAACTAGAAGCTGTTGTATTTGAAAATCTTTAAATAGATACAGCACATATTTTTTTACACACTGCCCAGCCTCAGTAATGTTTTGTTCATTTTTTAGGTCGAATATCTAGCCTGGAAGAAGAAGTGAAAAATGGAAAGAGTGCATTAGCCAAACTAGAAATGGAGAAAAGGCAATTGCAGGAAAAACTTACAGATTTAGAAAAGGTAACAGCAGTTCTAAGTGAAAACTGGTATTACATTCCTGTGGAATTTTTAAATATGTACTTTTATTAATTGAGACATGGAGACAAAGTCTGCGTAAAAAGTAAGTCTTGTTCTCAGTGTCAGTTTTCTTTGGATTTTTGTTTTGTTTTGTTTTTGCAGTTGGAAAACTGGGGAAAAAAGGGCACTATTTCCCTTATGGTTTCAATCCATTATACTTCTAATGTACATAAAGCACACCAATGTGTAGCTTAACAGTGCAGTTGTAATGTGTCATTTTTACTGTAAAATCTGACCTTTTGAAACTCTCAGTATTGCCAAAAATTAAAAAAAAAAAAGTTTCTGCTAATATTTCTTAAAATAAATTTTTCATTCAAAAAATGTATTGAAACAGTTCTTCAATACAACTTAGTTTTTGAACACTTCTTTTTATAAAAAAACATTTTAAGGCTGTAATTCTATAACATTTTGCAACTGGAAACGTCACTGTGCACTTGCTTCTAGAGCACTTCACTATCCATAGAAAAACATTGACAGAAACGAATTCTTATCACTTTGGGATCTGTGCTGTCTCTAATGCTGTTAGCATACTTCCAAGCAGCATGTTATTGTTGTATGAAATTTTGTATTTAACCTGACATACTTAATATTTTATTTTAATGTAATTTTTTCTTTAACAGGAAAAGAGCAACATGGAAATAGATATGACATACAAATTCAAAGTTATGCAGCAGAACCTTGAACAAGAGGAAGCTGAACATAAAGCCACAAAAGCACGATTAGCAGACAAAAATAAGATTTATGAATCTATAGAGGAAGCAAAATCTGAAGCCATGAAAGGTATGTATTTGATATCATAGTTAGACTTAAGTATAAATCATAGAAAGTAGGTAGTAGAATCTTTTAATGGTAGTGGAAGTTTAGATGTAGTATTCTTTTTCTCAATTCCCTTGTTTTAGGGCATTTTTAGGCAGTTTTAGTCTCCCTGGGTAAAAGATATTCTCTGTTGCCAACATCACTAATTTATTTTCTGTGCTACAATATTGGGAGCTAGGGTATTCTTAAATTTATATTATTAATATTTTATATATATTATATTATTAAAACTGCTTCAGGGACATATCTGTGTCCCTCATCAGTGTGGTACCTCTTAATGTTTCTCTAAATAAAACGTGTCAGCAAGTTAGCAATTTAAATAGGTTACCAGATAGAGTTAGAAATAGTAAAGCCTTTGCTAGGCTTCCATAGTCACCATGCGTATTCCAGTGTATCTACTAACAATTAAAATCTCTTAGAGAGAGGGATGATGAACAAACAATTTCAGAAGATGGCACTTACTTTTGAATTAAATTGCTTATTTTTATTGTAAGTAGTTAAAAAGCAACCTTCCAGTCACAGAGCATGAACAAAAATTTTGAGTTTAAAGGTGTTCCAAAAAAGCACAAATGATTCAGATGTGTCTTATGAGTCACTTGGTCTATTAGTTTCCTCTGCAGCTTCAACTCTTTAATTGATTTCAGATTATCGTAGTCAAAGCAGTGCTTTATATATAGATACAAAATATTTCTTTAAGAAGAAAACCATTGTTTTATCCATCTCAAATGCTTTGAAAATGCCTGTAGGGAAATAGCTCTGAGGCAGAAATGCTTGAAAAGAATCCTCTGGAATGCTTTTTCACAGCTTACTGCGAAAATTTTAATGAATCACTTTTCAAAAATCTTTATCTTCAGTGTTAAAAGGACAAGCATGATATATATTCTTAATATAGGTAGACCTTCTTCCTCGCTTCCTTCACCCCCTGAAACTCCCTGGTTTACATTGACTGATTTGCAGACTGATCTTAAATCTCTTTCTTCACAGAAATGGAGAAGAAACTTCTGGAAGAGAGAGCTTTAAAGCAAAAAGTAGAAAATCGGTTATTAGAAGCTGAGAAGCAGCGCTCCATGTTGGATTGTGATCTCAAACAATCACAACAGAAAATAAATGAACTCCTTAGGCAAAAGGATAAACTAAATGAAGATGTAAGTGACAATGACAAAAGAAGTCTTGAAAAGTCTTGGAAGCTGGTTTTATATGTCTTTGTATTTTCCTTGTTAACACCATATTTAGGATGTTTGTAAATGTAAATGGGAGCAAGTTTTACTTCTCTGTTTTTGGAGCTTTAAAAAGTCAGCTTTATAGAGTGTGATTTCATTTTTCTAAAGTATTCCAGCATTATTGATATCAAAATTTTTCTTCTGGAATGTAAAATGATAAGAGATTGACATGGGAGGATAGCTTATTTATTGTGTATGAATAACATTATTCAGGAAACAGATTTGTGTATCAAAAGATGCGTGCGTGTTGTACAAGAATGTATGTGTAGAAAGAGTCAATAACAGACACTGCTTAAATGTTACTTCCTGCTGTAGATCCGTAAACCTCATGTTTCTGTTTATTTTTTAGGTAAAAAACCTGACTTTAAAAATAGAGCAAGAAACACAAAAGCGTTGTCTTACTCAGAATGACCTCAAGATGCAAACACAGCAGGTCAACTCCTTAAAAATGTCAGAGAAGCAGCTGAAACAGGAGAATAACCATCTTCAGGAAATCAAATTAAGTCTGGAAAAACAAAATAATGAACTCCGCAAGTAAGCAGAGTTGCTCTATCTTACTTTTTTTTTTTAGAGTAATGCTGCTTTGTAGTTCTCTTAAAAGCTGAGAGCCACATTGATCTTGAAGTCTTGTGCACAGAATGCAGTATTCTCCAGTGCAAAACTTAATTGCTATTTAAAATAATTTGTAGCGACTCTAGCTGAGTTCTAGGGATTCAGCAATGCATAGATTTACAGTAGAAAACGTTTGCTGCCCTAAAATAAGAAAAGAAAGCGTAGAAGAAAGAGGGGAGAAGGGAAGAACACAATAGTGAGAGGAGTTAAGAGACATGTTTAGCAGAATGCTTAGGTGATTGATTGCTTGATTGATTTATTGCAAAAAAAAGAAAATTACTGGCATTCTCAGTTTAGGATTATTAGAGTTGATTATTAGGTTGTAAGAAGTTGCCAGTAATGCTAGTAAAGAGCTGTAAAGTGTAACCACAGGAAATATCCTGTACTAAGGGTGTTTAATAAGCCTCTTAGGCCTTCAGATAGGAGTTGTGTTTAAATGCTAGCAATTCTTCAAGTTCTTAAAAGCAATCATTGCCACTGAAAACAAATTTTTAAAACATTTTACACAAAGAACATTCTTGTGACTGGAAAAAATCAAATTTAGGATGTAGAGAATGTGTATCTTATTCTTTGCTCTTCTGCAGCTTCTGATGCTTTATGTTATGATTTGTCTTTTCTGTGAGTGAAATGGAGTTACTCACATAAGAAGTTGAATGTGACGATTGCTGTAACAAATTAATGGCAGAAATCTTTTCTGCTGCATTACTGTTCTTTGATATGTGACTAAGTGACTCTCTGAGTTGTTCTAATAGATGAATTCAAGAAATGGTGCCTGACAAAGAATGCAGACATTCTCAGAGACTGAGCTCTAGCAAACAAGAAACCCAAAACAGTCTGTCAGATCAGTGATGTTTTAAGTGGAAATAAGATTGTCAGTGACTGTTTGCTTTATGAGTGACACTGTTGTAGCTAGTATGTTAACAGTATTGAACTGACGAACCCTCGGATTGAACTGCAGGATATAAAGAACGTGAATGCAGGCATTTCTGATGACTTATTTGGAATGTCTTCATATCTTTTCTGTGATGTATTTTATTCCTTTCTAGGGAACGTCAAGATGCAGATGGACAAATGAAAGAGCTTCAAGACCAACTTGAAGCTGAACAGTATTTTTCGGTATGTTTTGTACTTCTTTACTTATTAGGTATAATGTTAGCTTTTCTTCTTCCTTTCAGCCATGAAATGTTTCATAATCTAAAGCTAATTCTTATTCTCACGTCTGTCTTCAGTCTTGACTGCAGCCCTATTACCACTCCTTGCTCTTCATCTCTGAGCAATGTGAAAGGGATCATATTAAGAAATGTATGATCTTTGAAAGGGAGTCCCAAGCACAGTTTAGGGGAAGGAAGGAGGTGAGCAGCTCATTCCCTCTGTTCCACGATGTAAATAGTTTTCTGCACGTTCCAAGCCTTTTACATTCCACATCTGGTCCAGGAAGCATGAAGGTGTATTCTCAGAATTATGTGGCATTACCAAACACATGCATTTAAGGCTTTGAAGGAATTTTCTGCATTATAACCAAGCTTGGCAGAGACGCATGGAGAGTTTTTGCTTCAGTGTGATAGGCACAATAGAGTAAATAAGTATTGTTAAGAAATAATCACTAAAGTATGAAGGTTAACTTACACAGCCAGTCATAGTACAGATAAGGGCCAAAGGACTTACTTGAGAATTAAAGGAAACTTACCCTTTTGCTGTGGTTTTTATGTCAGTGAGGAGGATGACTAGCTGGTCAAAAAGCTGTACATGTCAAAGAAGAGAAAAAAGGGAGGGTTGAACTCAGTTTACTGTTGTGGATGAGCCAGAGAGAGAACCCTGAGAGAGTTCATCTTGAAAGCCCTGCACTAAATTCACTGGCAGTTCTCTATCACTTTCCCTGTATTCAGCCATTCTTAGTGTACAGAGCCGTGTAATTTTTCTTTAATTTCCTCTACAGCTCTAGGTTTTTATCCATTTCACAAAAATGTAAATTTCAAATATTTCCATAATGTATTTTTCTCTTCCTCCTTTATGTCTTTTTCCTCCTGGGCTGTTATGTTGTTTTCATGCATTTGTATGGTTAAAATTCAAGCTCCACCTAATCTATCGCTGACAAGGTTTTAAAATAGTAAAGAAAATTCACATTGTGAGTCTTACAGTATATTTACAAATTTATTGAGTTTTATCTCATAGATCTATCCATTCACAAATACACTGAATGGTTTTGTTTTTTTCAAAGACAGGGTTGTTTGTTTAAACAAAAATTACAAACGACAAAAAACTGAACCAAGACATACTTGGGGATGATGATGACCTTTGATGACCTTTACTTACATTAGAGAAGGCTCTGGACAGTTACGCTTGAACTGTCTGTGTGATTAAAGAACTGCATACCATGTCATCTTGTATCATTTTTTGTTTGGCTTCAAACTAGATGATGTAAGTCACGTCCTTTTCTTTCTACTTTAAATTCTAGACTCTGTATAAGACGCAAGTTCGAGAACTTAAAGAAGAATGTGAGGAAAAGACCAAACTTTGTAAAGAAATGCAGCCAAAAATACAGGAGTTACAGGATGAGAGGTAGGTTTTACTAGTTGTGCTGTTAATGCATAGGTTAGGATAGCTTTTTGTTATTTTTCTTCAAGTGGTGTTTGGTGGTGTGTTTTTTTGTTTGTTTTGTTTCAAGTAACCTCCCATTTTTTTGAGTTAACAGTACGTATCAATAATTTGCAGAGATTCCTTGGCAGCTCAGCTGGAGATTACTTTGACAAAAGCAGATTCAGAACAACTTGCGCGTTCCATTGCTGAAGAACAATACTCCGATTTGGAGAAAGAGAAGATTATGAAAGAACTGGAGATAAAAGAGATGATGGCTCGGCATAAACAGGAGCTTACTGAGAAAGATGCCACCATAGCATCTGTGAGTAATATGCATCATTATTTTGGTAGCATTTTAAATGGCCTTGAGTTTCATTTGCAGTTTGAGTTATCCATTGTTATTTAGCATAGTTAAATGTAAGTGATATGCAACTATACCTGTTTTTGAAAAATATTTAATTTCTGTGAATTAACTAATTTTAAAAAAAAGAACAAGTCTCATATCCTGTTTCTTCCATGTATCTCTCTGATCACTGTCTTCTATGCCCCTATGCTAGTACTCGTATACTTGTCCTGGTTTCTCTCCGAAGCATTTCCTTCTATGCCATAATGTGCCGTATGTTCTTAGTTACATAGGCACGCGTACTTTTTTTTTTGTAGTTGGAGGAAGCAAACAGAACACTAACTAGTGATGTGGCTAATCTTGCTAATGAGAAAGAAGAACTAAACAACAAACTGAAGGAAGTACAAGAACGTATGTATTCCCTGAACCAAATGTAATTTATTATGCATACAGTTTAGTTTTCTGAAAGTACTGTTTTCTTTTGTAATGAGCTTTCATTGATTTTTTTTCTTTCTTTGTTTAAATTACCTCGTTACAGAAATTACAAAGCTAAAAGAAGAAGAAGCAAATATAGGAAATATTAAAGCACAATTTGAAAAACAGTTGTTGAATGAAAGAACACTGAAAACCCAGGTAAGCAAACGTATCTAAATGAACGAAGAGATACAGTGTTCATGAATTAATTTTTAGTAGAGGAGTTAGCACTTCATTCTTTTCCCGCTGAAGCAAAATATATTGAATCTTTTTTTTGCCTCTTCTAAGTAGACTTTCAGTGTAGTGAAACTGCGTCCTCATCTTTTATCCTAGAGGAACTCCTAATCTTGATGCAGTCCACCAACATAAGTCTTGATTTCAGTCAAATGAATTTTACTGTTTTCCTCTTGATTTATATTCGTCTGTAATTAGCGTAAAACATTACATTTCTGATTTCGGTATCAAGTGTTTTTAACAGCATGTGGCATTTTAATCCTCTAGCTAACGGAAACTGAAGAGAATATTTAAATGAATGGAAGTCTTCTAAAGAATTGTTTGTTTGAAGTGAAGATGGCATCATTACCTTTGCTCTGTTTTTGACTGATGCATTCAATTAAAGCAACTTTGTGCTGCCAGATATGCAGAGGTCTTAGCTCACAGTTAGATTAAAAGTGCCTGGTCATGGGTGGGAGAGAAGACTCTTTGCAGTGTAGCTCAGTGTCCTTATTTGTGTGTTTTTTTTCTTCTTTTCCTCCCATGTGAAGGCTGTGAATAAACTGGCTGAGATCATGAATCGGAAAGGTCCAGTCAAACGTGGAGCTGACACTGATGTACGGCGGAAGGAAAAGGAAAATAGGAAGCTGCATATGGAACTGAAATCTGAACGAGAGAAGTTAACACAAATGATGATCAAGTACCAGAAAGAAATCAATGAAATGCAAGCAGTAAGATCCTCTTTGCAAATATAAACATTGATAACATTTTCTGTAATACTTATTGAATTCATGCAGGCTTTTCAGGTAGTGTACACAGTCTCTATTCCTGAATTTCCTGTATCTAAAGAAAGATGCAGTATATATATTGAGACTGGCTGCTAAGTCTCCATAATTTCCTATTTACATTTTCTTTGAGTAACTGAATATCGTGACAGTAGGAAACCTTTTCTTTTATCCTTCCAGCAAATAGCAGAAGAGAGTCAGATACGAATTGAACTCCAGATGACTCTGGACAGCAAAGACAGTGACATTGAACAGCTTCGTTCTCAACTACAGTCGTTGCACATTGGTCTAGACAACAGTAGCATAGGCAGTGGACCTGGAGATGCGGAAGCAGATGATGGATTCCCTGGTATGCTATTCTTGTTAATATTTCTGCATTAATTGGTTTTGTATTTGTTTTACCATGCAAGCTGAAGTGTTAAACTAACCCTCTGATGTTTCTGGGACTTTTATCTTCATGTGTTTCTATGATCTGATCAATGCTGTGATAGGGTTCACCATACACATACTAACTACATCTATTTGTAATCATACTTAATTCTAAAATGTATTTAAAGACATTTCTTTAAAAAATTGTCTCACATTGAAACTAATTATTTTTTTCATCTATATTGTAGTGGTTAATTTGCAATTATTGCGTTATGCGATTAAAAGTAAAACTAATACTCTCTCAGAGATTCTGTTTTGACTTCACTTCTACCTTTTTCCTCCTTTATTCTTTACGTTTAGTCCACATCACTCAATCCCACACTATGGAATCCATGTCTTTTACCTACCAGCACTCTTCCACCTCTGTCAGTATTGCCACTAAGCCTTCCAGTTCTCGCATGCTTCTCGATTCTGATTCTGATTCTGACTCAGAAGAAGAACCTTTATCTTGTTCTCACAGCCCTACAGAAGTTGATAGCACAGGTGACATCCCTGAGAAATGCTTGGTGTTGTCTTTATTGTGCCCTTTTCTCTATTTCAAGACTAACATTATTAATACATGATAAAAAAAAAAAAAAATTGGCAGTAAACATTGCAAACAAAGACATGAAAAAATTTGCATGAAATAATTAGTTTTATCTAAAAGTTTATGGATGCTTCCTGGCATTTATAAATCACCATTTTCATTAAAGCATTGAATAAATTCTTATTCCTTGTCTTGTTCTGTAAGAAGGTTCTACCCAGTATCTACAGCTATCTGAATGACCATAAGATACTGGGTACCAAAAAGTCAAATCTTTGTGTTTCAGTGACATGTTGAGATATCTCACTCCTCACAATGTCAATGTATGTTATTTGTTCATAGAAATTCAATCTTCCGAGTATTACCCTTTTTTTTGCCTTACATTAAATCTTACATTTGATTCTTTTATGGTAAGGCAAGTTATTTATATTTGCTTTTCCAGATGCATAAAGAATATAATGAATTATATGGCTCTGTTAAAACAGAGCTTTGTTTTATTAATTCTGTATTTGTTCTATATGACTACACTGTCTTGAAAACTTCTGCTTAATGTTAATGTCAGAGATGGGATTTTTTTAATTACATTCAAATTTCTGTTTTTCACTTAAAGCTCTTCTAAAGTGTGAATGAATACTTTTCAATCAAAGGCAGAACTTGTTTTGGAATATTGACATTATTTCCTCAATCTAGAGTAAAGCATAATGCATTTCCTCTACTTTCTCCATTCTCTCTTTATTGGTATGAGGACTCTGCTAAAAGAATCATTAAGTATTTGTATAATTTTTCTCTGTTAGCTGCTGCTGTGGTATATGCATGGTTTTAGTTTGTTCTGAAGTAAAATCATATCTAACTAGGACTATTTGCTAACATACTTAGAGCAGATTGGAGATTTGATGTTGATTTTTTCCTCCTAGTGCTAACAATGCGTACTTTAAAGATGGGAGTATTTTTCAAGTCTCTAGATATAACAAAAATTCTATGAATATCTAATAGTTATTTGTTAACCTATAGTAAATACGGGCACAAGTCTGCAAATGCCATTTAATGAGAAGAAGATAGCTTTTGCAGTTTTGGGCATGTCCTTCCATGGTTTTGTATTTGTTAGTATTAAAGGCTTCAGAATTTTTGACTCGGAGAGGGAAGGGGAAAACTTCCCATGGTGGATCAAAATTCTTGCATAAAGTGGAACTATAAAAAGCAGTGTCAAATGCTGCAAGTTACTTTGTATTACCAAACATAAGGGAAGTCTGGTCCTGACAAGCTTTTGGTTACTACTGAAATGTGTATAGCAAACAACAGTTGAGGGGTTAATACTGTTGATAGATTTCATCTGACTAATGTGATGGTGTAATGTAAAATACCACAACTGTATGAAAGGGCAGTTGTATTTAGGCAAGGCCTGGGGTTTAGCCAAAAAATATTTATTTTGGATTAGAAAGATTTAGGCAGAATTAGAAAAGTAGAAAAATTCATAGCACAAAAAATATGAATTAGAACATAAGTCTTTTGAATTTTTACCTAGAGCATAGGACATAGTTCTATTGGTGGTAGTACTTTGCTCTGTTATCTTTTGAATAGAACTGAATGTTGTGTGATCTATACTAATATCTTCAATGTTCTTCTAAGCGGTAAAGCTTGATAGACTTTTTTAAAGTCTTTAAAAATAATAATGACTATGGGAATGTGTGTGATACAGCTGCAAGTTTGCTCTTCCTCTTCTTCCTCATACCTACTAGTTTTTTGTAATCATAGTGTTTGTTATTGCTGTATTCAGGAATACACTATTTAATTTATTTCTGAAAATTTAATATGATAAGCTTTGCAAGACATATGTTCTCATGTTTGCTCTGTTGCTCTTTTATTGATCTTCAGTACTTATTTTTAACTGCACAGTAGTGTCAAAAATAACGGTTTATGAATATGTTCTGTAATAAATGAGGGTTTTGTTTTTTCAGAATCAAGATTGGAAGGCTGGCTATCACTACCTGTTCGAAATAACACTAAAAAATTTGGATGGGTTAAAAAGGTAACAATAATAATAGTAAAAATAAAAAGGAATTCTTACTGTTTCATGTGTAGTCTAGATTTTACATTCACTGCAGATTGTCAGCACTTTCGTATTTCTTTGATACATGTTCTTGCAATTACTTACATGTATAATGCACATAAGCTTATATAGCTGTGTCTGAGAGAAACAGGGGTTGGACCAGATAATCTTCAGTAGTCCCTTCCAACCTCAACTGTTCTCTCAATCTGTAATTCTATTAAAACATTTGTAATAGGTTAAGGCACTTTTTTGTCCTCCCAGAAGTGAAAACAGCCATTTATGATCTTCAGACATGTGTATGTTCTCAGTAGCATCATGTAGCTAGAACTTAACATAGTCTGGAAGCAGATGTTCTTCACAAATACTTAATTTAGGAGATAAAACTAATGGCTGCACATCTGCTGTGTGCAACCCACACTTGTTGAGTGCTTTTCAATAGCCTCTTCAGTGGGTCTTTACTGAGGAAGAATAACCCATACAGTGTTATACCAGTTTGCTTACTGCTCAGTCATACTGTTCATTCTAGACAAAGCTCTAGAAATTTGAGGTCTTATAGATCCCTAGCTGTTCTCTAAAAAATGGTAGCAGCGCTGGTAAATTGAAGTGATCTTTGTAAGTATGACACCTGTTAGTTGTGAGCTGCACATGTAAAATAGTTATCATAAAATGATAATTATTCTTATTATTGATCCAAGAGAAAATTAAATCTGTAAAATAGAAATTAAAAGGTTTTATGTTAATCTCTCCCTGACTTTCATTTTTTATCTCCTCATAGATACTTGCATCTGTTTAAATATCAATTAATCTGATAACATAAACTAATCCATCAGGTAGTAAGAATTTTGTTTGCAGTGCAGTTAATTTACTGGCAAATAGCGGACTCAGAATACAGTACTACTGTTGTCCTTTTAGCTACCATTTAATAAAACTATAGAGAAATAATGCTGCAACATGTTTGATGTGATCAGTTGGATTAAAATGTGTATTTTATCTTTTTCTGCCTCCTAACAGTATGTAATTGTAAGCAGTAAGAAAATCCTGTTCTATGACAGCGAACAAGATAAAGAGCAATCAAATCCTTATATGGTATTAGACATAGAGTAAGTATTCTCTTGCAAGATTGCTTCCTCTGATTTGCAGGTGAACTTTGTCAGAAGGACTTTGACAAGAGGCATTTTAGAAAGATCCAGTCTTGGAGCATAGTGTCAAATGGAGCATACTTCTACAGTTAGCTCTGCTGAGATGTGTGTTAGCCCACACAGAGCACTAAACTGGCCTAACTGAACTGCTTCCACTAGCTGAGCTAGACCTACCTCACACACACTGTAGCAAGCAACGTTAAGAAATCTGTAGCTGAGAGGCTATGATTTTCTGTTTGTGCATTTTCACTTACGACACATGCTTATAGGTGGGTTGTGTAATTAATTTATTTCCTTAACTAATACAGATTGTGTGGGTATTCGAAGGTTGGAGCGTGGGCACAGGATTGTGTTAGAAAGCTCCCAGCAATCACTGGAGTCACATGATGTCAATTTTTTAGTGCTGTCAGTTTTTTCATAAATATAGCTTTATACTTGTGACTAGTTTTTATTTAGGGCTTGGAAATTCATGTGCAGGACTGAAAGACAGGATTATCATTTCGGTAACATTAATTTTTGTCTTTATTGAAATAATTTCCTATAGCAAACTCTTCCATGTCCGACCAGTCACTCAGACTGATGTGTACAGAGCAGATGCCAAGGAAATTCCAAGGATATTCCAGGTATTCGATAATAAATTAACTTTTCTAGTGTAACAAACATGGTACATCATACTGACAAAAATATTTCCCTAACTTACTTTGTCCAATTGAAGTATTTACTACAAAATTGTTGAAAATATTCATTCCAGTATAATTCCTCAGTCTTTCTAATGCAGGAATTACTCTGAATATGTGTTTGTTGTATAGGATTACTGAGATTGTTTTGCCTTAATTCTAGATTCTATATGCTAATGAAGGAGAGAGCAAAAAGGAACAGGAATTTCCTGTGGAGCCTATGGGAGAGAAGTCAAATTACATTTGTCACAAAGGACATGAGTTTATACCTACTCTTTATCACTTTCCAACCAATTGTGAAGCTTGTATGAAGCCGCTTTGGCATATGTTTAAGCCTCCTCCTGCTCTAGAATGTCGCCGTTGCCATATCAAATGTCACAAAGATCATATGGATAAAAAAGAAGAGATTATAGCACCTTGCAAAGGTAATTAGCAGATATTTGAAAATGTGTATAGCTGCTGGGCTCAGAAGGCATGCTAATAGATCACAGGATCCTAGTCTGACACCAGCTGAAACAGGTGGGTTTTTCTTTTATGAATATGTAGCTGTCAAGCTTTCTAAAGTTGTCTACAAGAGGATCACCTCACTGCTGTGAGTAAATGTCATGTTGCTAAATAGGTACATACCTGCTGTGTTGTCAGCATCATACAGGAAAGCATGGTAAAGCACAGTTGTTGTAAGACTGCTTGCACTGTTGTGCAGCATTGCTATGTGAAGCAGTGGTGTTAGGGAGCCTTAGGAAGTGGATGATATTCAGTGAAGTGTACTCCATGGTTACTAGTGCTCAGGTATGCCTCTGTGTTCCTTCTCCTTTATTTTTTTAACATGCGAGTGTGTGTCTTCCATAGTATTGAACTCTAAACATTCGGAGGCACTCTCAGCAGCCAGGAAACATAAGTTTGGCAAAATCTGCTTCACTTTGCTTTTTTATTTCTCTGCACATTTCTTTTTGTGTTTATTATGAGAATGTGGTAATCTGACCACTAATTTTTGATGTGGGGAAGTCTTCAGAAAAATAACAATATTCTTTTTTATTTGAAAAACTTGCTACAGTGTATTACGATATTTCAACGGCAAAGAATCTACTACTGTTAGCTAATTCTACGGAAGAACAGCAAAAATGGGTGAGCCGACTGGTGAAAAAAATACCCAAGAAGCCTCCAGCACCAGACCCCTTTGCTCGATCTTCTCCCAGAACTTCCATGAAGGTACAGCCAAACCAGTCCATCAGACGACCAAGTCGACAGCTTCCTCCAAACAAACCAAGGTAACACAAGAGCAGCTATGTATTTTACCATTTTAAACATTTTACTGTAATATGATACATGTTGATATGGGCAGTTGACCACAAATGTTCTTGACCACTGATGTGTAGTCTAGCATGTCATCTTCTGTAAACCTCATTTAAGTTACAAGAAAAACCATTATGTTTGTTCCCTTGTTCAAAGGACACTGCATTATCTGTTATTTAACCTGTTTCATTGATAATGCATCTTAGTGTTCCTAAACTGGCAGTTGGTACGGAAAATGGAGTTTAGCTAGGCAGAGAGTCCTTGAGAGGGATGTGAAGATTTTAAGGAAAATAAAAAAAATTTAGTGGTTTTTAACATGGCCACTACTGTCTTGAAGTTGAGCTATGATGTTAAGTACTTGTTTTTCTAACAAACCTTGGAGAGAACTGGGTGCTTTCAAAAGGAAGACTAGGAGATCTTACACAGAACAAAAGAATGCACATCTTTTCTTACTGGATGGTTTTGAGGAATGTTTGAGTTCCTGCCCCACTCCAAGTTTAGGATCATTATTGAGGATTTTTGTGTTAGAGTGTGATTCATCTGACCAAATGTATTTAACTATGTCCAACTGCTTATAGTTTGATATATGGGGAAGAGTAGGTTGTAGGATTGAATTTGTGTCATCCTAATGTAGAAAGGGAGCACACAGCACTCTTGGACATTTACAGCAAAAAGTTAGTTTTGCATCTCTCGCTTTTGCATCTCTGCCCATGCAGGTTCCACAGTGTGGGGTCATTTTCTGCAGTGGTAGGCATCTGGAGTATCAGTCGATGCTTTTTGAAAGAGAGCAGTGAGATGGGAAGTGGTGGTCACCATTTGGTCAAATAGCTGAAACACTTGCCAAAGGCTGGCAGAGTTGGTTTAAATTCCTTATTTGGCGCGGAAGGACTCATGCTCATGTCTCATGTTTCCTAAAAGAGTAGTCTTATCATCAACTTCCTCTGATTGGGGAAAGAAATGTCCATGTAAAAAACAGTGTTCTATTATTGGATCACTTTTAAGGAGCAAAATCCTGTACTGTAGGCATAGAAGTGATAACATTTGGCAGATAGCATTTAAGTGATTGCACAGTATGGAATGTCTGGTGGGTTTTTTTGTTGTTGTTGTTTTTTTCAGTTTTCTTTTTTCACCACCTAGAGTACTGCACAGTTAATTAAGGAGGAAGGAACAGTTAAGGTTATAAAGTTAATACTTGGTTATAACTAATTCCCTGTTTTTGACAGCATGTGAACAGTTTGGTCTGTCTGCCATACTTCCTTTGTTGCAGTATTCCAGCAGCAATGGACAGTTCAGCAGAAGCTTTTTTTTCTTTTTTTTTCTTTTTCTTTTTTTTTTACGTTCAAGAGATAACTTAACTTGGGAGTGGCTAGATAGTTTCGATCTTGTTTCTGTGGTCAGACTGCCACCAAAATCTGAGCTCGCTGCTTGAAAACTGGGTTCGATGAGTCACCAGAGTTACAATGGGGAATACAGTGCAAGCATGCTCTATTGTATTGTGATGCTATTGTAATCACAAAACAACCCTATGGTAGGAAGAATTGGATATTAAAAATAAAATAAAATTTAATGTGTAGTAATGCATAGTGAAAGGACTTGAAGCAACTTCCCAACTAATTTCCATAAAATCTAATTTTTGATGATTTATTTCACATACTTAAAGTCTGACCTCATGATTTGAATTTTAAATGATTAGATTTTTTTTATTATATCTGTTAAGGTGAAAAGTTTAATTACTACATTTTAGGGAATGGTTATTGAAGAGATTCTTTGTGTAAAACTAGCCAAAATATCAATAACTGGATTGAAGCATAAATCAGAGAAACATTATTCGTGACAACCTAGGGGATAAGTAAAATGCTATTCTTCTGTATTTTTACATTCTGGTTCAATTAGCATTATTGTGTTTCTTCTTACTGGCATATAAAAGGTATATTATAAGTTCTGATTCTTTTTCCATGGCTATTCTAAAGTGCTCAGAAATAACAAGAAAAATTTCTAACATCCTTATCTCAATCTTCATGGCTTTTTTTATTAAATGCTTTTGTAACTGTGTCTAATCTTACTGTTCTTTTTACTGTGATCCTCCTCCACTCTGAGTCAGTGATTTCTTTATTATTTTTTTTCCTATCTGTATATTTCATAATGGTGGAAAATGGAGGAGGATGAATATATTTGTGTGTAAACAATTTTATGGTTGCAGTTAAGCTTTTCAAATTACCTTTTCAAATGTACCTGGCAGCTTAGGAGTTACAGATGGAAAAAGTGTTGTTCCATGAAGGCATCTCGCCCTAATACAGGCCTGTCAAACCTGTGGAAATGTGGATGGATGTTAACACTTCGAATCAGAAACCACATACTTAAAAATTGCCATCGTTGCTATAGACAATTAAAATCTGGCTGATGCTTCCATGAGGTTTCAGTTTTCTGTTGTGAACTTCACTGAGACTGAAGACCTAGTTTCCAGCTAAATGTGGGAGCTCAGTGGCTGGGTCAAGTTGGAGGTGAGCCAGCAGTGTGTCCTGGCAGCAGGGCAGGCTCTGGGACTGCACTTTCAGGAGCACAGATAGCAGACTGAGGGGAACAATTACCTCTTTCTATTCTCACTTAAAAGTCTGAAGTGAGATCCTGCATCCAGTTTAGGGCCCCTGAATTCAAGGGAGGACTTTGACCAACTGTGAAAGGTCCAGCAGAGGCCATCAGGATGGTCAGGGCTGGAGCTCTTGCCTTATGAAGAGAGGCTGAAGGAGCTGGGCTTATTCAGCCTGGATGAGGGGTGGCTGTTGGGGAACCTTCCAGGAGCTGCCCAGGCCTGTGGGGAGGGAGTTGAGGAGACAGAGCTGGGCGTTTCTGCTTTCTGTCGTGGGGGCTTGAGAGACAAAGGACTCATCTGAACTGAGATTCCAGCTGGATGCAAGGAAAAGCTTTTTCCTAGTGAGGACAGGAAGACAGCTGGTGGGGCCGGGCTGGCTCTGGACTTTGCATAGGATCATAGAATGGTTTGGGTTGGAAGGGACCTCAAAGCCCCCTCAGCCCCACTCCTGCCATGGGCAGGGCTGCCCCCCAACCCCCCAGCTCAGCTGCCCAGGGCCCACCCAACCTGGCCCTGAGCGCCTGGGATGGGGCACCCACAGCTCCCTGGCAGCTGTGCCAGGGCCTCACTGCCCTCTGAGTGAAGAATTTCCTCCTAAATTCTAACCTAAATCTCCCTGATTTTAGTTTAAAACTGCTCCACCTTGTCCTATTGCTATCTGTCCACGTAGAAAGGTGGTCTCCCTCCTGTTTATAAATTCCCTTTAAGTACTGGAAGGCCTCAGTGAGGTCTTGGTGGCTTTCAAGACCCAACTGCAAAAAACCCCAGACAGCCTGTGCTGACCTTTGGTTGTATAATTTAAGTGTAAAAACTCTAAAAGTTGAAAACCCAATAAAAACTGAAACCTGCTTTGTTTAAAGAATGCAATTAACTATTAAACACTATAGCATGTTTTAGTTAAAATATCCTGAACATTTTCTTCAGAGTCAGGTTTCTATCTCTGCCTCATATAGTTGGCATATAATCCTAATTTCAGATCCACTGAACTCACTGGAGAGATGACCATGACTGAGTTTAATTTCTTGTAAACTGAGAAGTTAGTCCTTCAGTTGTTCATGTAAAATCCTTCTATAGTAGCAGAAAGATGAACGCCTCTAGACAATGATTCATCCCATCCCAAAATGAATGCCTAAAATAGGTGAAATGACTCATATGCTGAAGTCTGCCTCTTCTCCATTCTGTAGTGACCATAGAAGGAGCATAGGCAGTGATGCATAGAGAACAAGTTGATATATCCTCTTTTCTGACATTGCCTAACTGAAAATAATGAGTCTGTAGGACATCTGTATAGTATAACCTCACTGTATTTAGAATAAATGGTAAAATCTCACTGCATTTGTTTGTGAACTCAGATGATATTGTTTTATTTGATGCCAAATTACTCAGATTTATTGGAAAAAAGTAGCCATGGAAGGGATGGCAAGTGAGCATAAAACTGCATGTTGGTCAACAAGAACTTCAGCAAAACAGAAAGCTGATTTTATGAAATGTGTATGTTGGTCTTTCCTACTGAAATTTTGAGGGAAAGAATCAATATGTTAAGTGTTCTGTAGAGCTTAATGGCTTGTGTGATAGATTTCCTTTGAATACAGTATTTGTAGCTTCCCTGAACAGTAACTGCATCTTCATACTCCATAGTAGGCAAAGGAAGGAGCTCAGCTGTATTAAGACAGTCTTATTTTGAAAGCTGTAGTGGTAAATGAAATTTTGAAGTTTCTTGTAGTAGGAATGTGACACGCATTAAACCTTCAAACCCTCCTGTTGCAGATTACTTGATCTGGCATTTAAAGACTGGGATTGGTCATTTGATGATGTTGATGATGTTGATGGTGATGATGATGACGATGTTTTTGATTTCTGAAGAAGTATAAGGGGTAAATCTAAATAGTGAGGAATGGATTTGTTTGCCTTTGAATACAGCATGCTATGTTGGATTTTGTTTCTCAAGCAAAGAAAATACAAGATCTCATTTTAATAGTTTACACAGTAAAAATGAGATTCTGTTCATGGTGTCAAGTTTTTTAGAGGAGTCATTTTCATTAAAATGATCTTTTTGCCTTTTCATTGTTTTTATTTTTCTAATTTTAGATCTTTGTTCAAAATTCATGTCTGCGTGCCCCAAAAGAAAATATCTATTGTCAGAGTTCTTCATCTGCAGTGCTAATACTGCTAACCTCTGCAAACAGTTTCTGAAGGCTAAAAGGAAGGTTTTAACAATTGGATATTTACCTAAAATAGAATTGTACTTACAAATACTTTTTTTTCTAAAGCTTTTAACCTGAATTGACTTGTCCATGGCTAGCAGACATGAAATCACAGGAGTTCTGCATTTTGCTTTTTCTACCTGTGTTATGAAGTGACTTTGACTTGGCTTTCCTTTGCAGTGCTGTGCTTTCTGGGTACCTAACAATGCATTTGAAAACTATGTAAGCAGACAGGCTTTGCAGCTTCTGTGGTACGATTTCCTTGACTGCTTTAGAAAAGATGCAGCTGTTTGGTTGATCTGATTCGTCCCATGGCTTACTTAAATACACAACACAAATGTACTGGAAATTATGATAAATATTTTATTATCGTGCTCAATGTTTCGGTCATTTTACTTGTTGATGAAGTGTTATATTTACACTGCAGAAAAGCCTAAATATTGATCTGTGACCTCTTAAGAATTTTTCTAAGTAGTACGTAAGGTGTGTCGCTGCGTGAGGGCTGTACATCAGCTCTGTACTCAGTTGAGATACCAGCTCATTACGTTAATTAAATATACTGCATCTTTATGTATAGAAGCTTTTAAATCACTAATTTTTATGAGCTACTACATTATGCTACTGGAGTTTATCCTCATATCTTATAAAGGGGGTTAATTGATTTGGGATCATAATGCATAGCGATGCTATACTTAAGTAACTTGATGCTGTCGAATGCAGAGGAATTTTTTCCCAAGTGTACTGATGAGCCGATCTTAAATGAAGATTTTGAGGAAATGTGTTCTTGTCAGATTTTCATTCATTGCATTTACTGACCAAACTTCCTGCTTCTTTTTCAGCTAACTGCTTTCCGTGAACGCAGACGCAGTTAAAGGTGACAATTTTTGTCCCATTACAGCAAGACTGAAACATATCCCAAAATATATTAAAAATATATATTTTCCTGAGAGATTGTGCTATATATACAGAGGTTTACATTTTTGCTGCAATATAAATTACTAATCTCTGAGGGTTTTCCTGTATTCCCCTGAGTGACTGATCAATTGAGGAATGGCTGGTAAATAGTAAAAGGATATCTTAGGCAACCTTTTAAACTCTGTTCCACAAAAGCTTTCTCGGCAAGACACACACACTACATTTCATAAAAGGATTGAGAGGAATGAATATTTAAACTGAAGAAACTGACTTTTCAGCTTTCGTAAAGATGCCACCAGCATGTCTGCAAGAAGAACAGGAGGAAGATCCATCACAGTGATATAGACTGCATCTGTAAGAAGTGACCATTATACTGTGTATATATATTGTACTGTAATACTGCAAGAGGGTTTTAAAAATCTTTCCACTTTATTTTTTTATGCTTATTAATCAGATACCGTTACTTATTGCAGTTGCAACTATGCACTTGTATAAAGCCATAATGTTGAAGTTCCTATCATTCATACACGTCTATCAAAAGCTGCATGTCAATGTTCAGCAGCTAGTTTAAGCTGGAAGTATATGCTAGTTTCAGCTACGTCATCATGGGCAGTCCTGTTTTACCTGTCTAATTGCCTTAATTTAATTTTTCTCAAGTTTTTTTTGCCCATTCTCTGTATTTAAGGAAAAAGGGTTTACCAGCTGTTAGGATGCAATTTTGCTTTGTGGCAGAAAAAATAGTGCACTATTTTTACACCTAGTAAGTATATCAATGTCAGCCTATTTTGAATGTATATCGACTGGTTTTGAGGGTGGAGAAGTGTTGGTTACAAAACCAATGTCTGATAACATTGGAATTACTCGATCATTTGCTTATAGATGTAACTGCTCGTCCAGCCCTTTTTACAAACCTCAATATAGTTATTGACTTATATTAACCCTCATTAAGTGCTATGAAAACTTCATTTTGCCTTGTTTTTGCATATTCTCCTAGATGTGTTTTTATTTCTGGAAAAAAAAGAGAGAATCTGTGATTATTTTTTACATTTCACAACACAATATCCATGGACTGTCACAAACTTTAAAGAAAACTAAAACATACTGTAGATGTATTTTAAAATTTTAAATCTGGTTCTCTAGCACATAGCTGTAGGCATAGATAAATATTCGAGTAGTGTGTTTTGAGAACTGATAGCTGGGAATAAAGGGCCTCAGAGGCACTTAATCTGATTTTTTTTTTTTTTTTTTTAAACTTGGAGTTGTACAAAAAATATAGTTTATGTGGGCTCATTCATGATGTGGTCATAATTATCCCAGAAAATGCATGTTTTATACAACTACAGTATGCTATGTTAAACATATTGACAGTAAAAAATGTAGTCTCCTATTTGGTCTCTTTATATATATAAATATATATNAGAGTATTGAAATGTTTGGAAGGATAGGACCATGATTTATCATGATTTATTTAACACTATCATGAAAGGTGGACTTGGAAACACTGAAATACTGAAAATGAATAAATATATTTGCATTTTGTAACCTCAGCTGCAGTTCAGCTTAACAGAGCCAGAATGTATTCAGTCTTCTATTTATGCACTCGCAAAGTAAGACGTTGTTTGTGAGTTCTTAAATCCAGACCTAAAACTCTCGTATCATTTCTGTTAGGTATTATAACCCAACGCACAGCTACAGTGTTTTTTCCCTGCTTGTTTTGATTTACAGAAGTACGGTATATTTTTAGGTAATGCAGATTTGCATAGAGGACAACATTAAAAATGTATACAGTAAAACTGTTTCCATTCACTGAATGCATAAATATTTTATATATAAAAAATGTTACGTTGTGGGAAGTTCTATCCTTTTCTGAATTGGAGAATATTATATTTTTAAATAAACTATTTGAGTAAGGTAAAATAGTTCCTGAACTTGACAAGCTGGTAATTAATTGAAATATTTCAATATACAGGCAACTGCTGTGGCAGATGTGGGAAAGGCTCAAAAGGAAGCCAGGCAAAGGCTGTGTGTGGAGGAAGGGCAGAATCCCATGGAGCTGCTTCGACAGCCCATCAGGTGCTGGGGTTGGATCTGTGGCACTTCCTGTGCATGGCTTGCCCTCCTCTACTGTCAGTCCCTGCGGCCCTGTTCACCCTGACATGCTAGGAAATGTGCTGTACTGTACAGTGTACTGTCTGCAGTTCATGCATGCTGTACTTGTATAAATGGTTGCTAGCTGCACATACAGAAGGCTGTATCAAAAAGCTATCATAGAATGATAGGGGCTGAAATGGAGCACTGGAGGCCCTGTGGTCGGACCTCTTCCTTACAGCGAGGCCACTGTAGAACAGGTTGCTCAAGACCTGGTCAGTTTGAGCTGTCAGTGCCTCTGGGGATGGAAGTACTGTAGCATTCCTCAGTTCTTGTTCATGCTGTTGTGTCTCATAAGAAAGGGACAGTGTGGGCCGTGTTGAGCTGCAGTGTGGAGGTAATTTGGCCAATGTGAATGAACCCAGGACGGAAAAGGGAAAACAGCTCTTCTGTCCCTCTCACTCATCCTTCTGTTTGAGACAGAGCTTCCATCTGCTGGTCTATGGACTGAAAAGAACCCGTTAACATTAGTTCCCAGAGACTGTGTTGTCTCCCTGTTGTCCGCCAGAAACCAGATAAAATTTCTGAAAGACAGAAATATCAGGGGACAAAGGAGTATTGTTTTAAACAGTTTCTTTTTGTAACAGGGCTGTTGCAGCAAACAGGATATTTTATGGCCTGGCTGATTTTATCTATAAAAATCATCTTATTGCAAGTTCTGTTGTTTCACAAGAGTATGCAGATAGCACAGCCAAGCTGCACATTAACCCTCTGGAAAAATCAGGTCAAACTGAGAGCCAGCAGCTCTAGACATTCATAGAGAAGTTGCTGTTTGGTTCCCATCTGAGAGGTCCTTGCTAGCACAGACTCTGGACAGAAGGACCCATCTGAGCAGTGTGTGTCAACGGTCACAAGGGCCTTTCCGAAAGGAGACTTCCACTTGTGTCCTGGCTGTGTGCTGCACTTCCCCAGTTCCAGTGCTTCCTGCTGAAGCTCAGACCCTCACAGCGATGCCAGATTGAGCACCAAACAGGTGTGCAACAGAAAACGTTGTAGTTCTTGTACTTCTTACCCTGGTTGATGCTGTAACTAAAACATGATGTAGACCATAGTTCCACCAAGGATTTGGAAGTATAGAAGCTCAAATATCCTGACAGTCAGCAACTGTGGCCAAATTTAAAGCATCACTGAAGTTTCACTGCAAGTGTCTGGATCTCCTGATTCATGATTCATTCATTCATCAAAGAAATTGAAGTTACCTGTTAAGGAGAGGATGTACCCAGATATGCTCATCTAGGAAATGAGATGAGCCTCCTGAGATGTACGTGGCAGGAAAGAACGCTGTGTCTAAACACATCTGCTCTACTTCTCTCCAGAACTTCTGCAGTGAATGAAAGAGCTCACCATAAAACCATACCGGGATGCCTGGGGGCACTCAGAAGGCCTGTAATTTTTTTTTAATTACTAAGCCTTGCTATGAAGATTGGGGTTTTGAATCTTTGCCCCTTAGTAGGCAGGAAGCATTGCTTAAGAAGGGTATGAAAGACAAGTTCCTTCCTGATACGTGTTTTTGCAAGTGTGCAGCTAGATTTGATCAGTACTGCTCATGCTCCATTGATCTTAAAGAAACGACAAGATTCAAGTGATCTTTCAAAATGAAAGACACAGTGAAAGAACTGCTACATGAGGGAGCAAAATCTTGAAGTCTTAAGTGTACATAGTCCTGCCTACCTAAAGAACTCTGGAAAAATGCATGTTCACCCTGAGAAGAAAGGGCAGAGAGCAGCAGTTATATGTCCTCATAGGCCTTTTTAGGATGCTTGGAGGAGCTGTGTAGAAATGCCTTCACAGCCAAAGCAACCGAGCTGTATCACCCCATTTTGAGGTCCAAGCCTCCAGTGTTTGTTCAGAGCCTACTTGTTTTACATTGTCATATCCCGGTGTGTCTCAGGCAATCCAGTTCATCTGGTCATTTGTCATCACCCTTTCTAGCTCTCCAGGAATCCTTTCCCCCAGGATGCTGTTGTACCACTCGGTAAGCGTAGCCACCGAACGAGAAGTGCGTAAGGCCCGTGGGATCCCTGCCAGTCCTCCTTGTTCTCTTTGGCTTGCCAACTGCTTAGACTTACAGCACTAAATTACCAGGTTAGCAACATGTCTTCAGGTCCGTGCTACTTACAAGTGAGTGGATGGAAACTTTTCTTGAAGGTATCTGAGATATGTAATACCCTAACTGCTCTCAGACTGAAAGAGCACAGAAACCCACTGTTGGAACTCTCTCAGGTCTCTGAAACCAGCTGTGCTCCATCTTTCGCATAGGCTCTGGAAGCTGATCTTGCAGCTACGTGTGCAGGTCTGACTATGAATTCAAGACTCACATTTACTTACTGGGTCCCACAGCTTCACACAGACATGATGCTGTCTGGTGTACCACAGCTGTGATGTACCGGAGACAACTGAGAGTCCTGCAAACTGCAGTAGGATCTGTGCTGCTACTTGTCCACTCTGGCGTGATGGAAGGCCCTGATGTGTGCTTCCTGTACCAGTCAGAGCTACAGCAATGGGATTTGTGTCAGTGGGATGGTATGCATACACACATGCTTAAAAGAAACATCAGCACCACTGAGACTGAAAAATGTCCTGGAGCTCAGAGGGACCCTGAGGACTGCTGACGAGTCACGCTGACTGTGCATTTCAGGGAAAGCAATTTAAAGTCTTTTGAGAAAAGTCATTTTCTTGGAAGTCAGCTTGGGAAAACCTGTATGTAATCACTCACTCAAAGGTGAATGAATTTCTTTACAGTAAGTGGGTAACATGAAAATGTGCTTTGCACAAGCTCAATTTGTGCTTCAGTAGAGCCCTGGCTGTGTTTTACGTGACAGGGGACAATGAGGCATAGAAAGTGTATTCTTCCATTTATGCTTTTTGTGTAGCATAAGACAGGTCAGCACCTTGGTACTGCTGACTGAAGTCTCCAAATTCAAAAGCAGAAATTGTGTACATTCCAAAGTGGGCATGTACACAGAAGATTTGCTGTTACAATAAGGTGGTAAGTAAAATCTGTTTTTTTTAGCATGGACCATGTTACTATTCAATTTTAATCACTATTAGCTGGCTTTTCTTGCCACAGTTAGACTACTGCAGATTCTGTCCTTTATTTTCCAGAATGCTTGATGGATAAAACAAGATTTCAGCTCTCTCCAAGTTCTCTTCCTGTGAATAAATAATACCACATAATATATGGAAGTACTTGTTTAGTCTGCTGGCAGTTTAAGATAGCTGAGTTGGAAAAAAACAAAACCCCAACCAAAAAAAAAAAAAAAAAACAGGGCATGAGCAAAATTGTAACAGGTATTTAAATTGTCCTTAGGGTATCCCATTAAATTCCATCAAGAGTAAAAATTAGCAGGGAAATAATTATCATTGAAAATGCATGTCTGGAAATCTACTTCTTTGGGCTGATCTCCACAAGTCTGTAGCTTTTATTCTATTGTGCTTCCCGTGGGCTCTGAGTGGTGGGGGAAGAGTAATGTTACTTCTTGTAGAGGACTGAACAAAGGCTGGCTGAGACCTGTCAGCTCATTGCAGATGGCCTTCTCCAAAGAGCTGAGCTGCTCCAGGAGCAGCATCTGATCTCCAGCAGTTATGGTGTGAGTTCCCTTCCCCATCCCGCTCCTTTCTCCCATCTTTCCTTGGATGGCATTGGCAGAACCGGGTTGGGAGGCAGCTCTGTGTGTGCGCAAGCCAGCAGCGGAGGCTCCGGGACAGGGAGTTCTGAGTGGTCCAAAAAATAAAATCTTCTGCTGGATTAGTGTAACACAGAGAAACACATCTGTGTCTGTGTGGTCTTACTCTGTGCAAAAAGCAGAGCATTACGGAGGGGAGGTGCCTGGGTTTGCATTTGTGTGTGCGGTCACTGGCTCAGAAACAGGTTTGGGGAAAAGTAACCGCACCCATCTTCCACTGTCTGCACCTCTCCCCTCTGTTAGGACTGCAGCCTGTTATCTCTGGAGTCATGCCCTTGTTCTGTTTTTGGACAGTGGAACTTGTGATAAATGCCTTCTCTATCATGCTGTTAAATGGAGCTGTCTCTGAATGCAGATTGCAGCTTAACCATTACGAAACGCAGTCATCGTTCATAAATTCATAGCTGCAGAGATTTGGGGTTGCACTCAAATTTCATTGGGCTATATTAGAATTCAAATTTTGTATTCTTGTGGGCAAGAAAACTCAGACTTTTCGAAAGCCCCAGTAGGCCCCACACTTTCCAAGCCAGGAAAGATTATCTTACCCTACATCCATGGCAGCTGGTGCAAGCAGACGCTGTGTGGTAATTCAGCACTTTGACAGGATCTGAGCATGGGGAAGTACTACCTCCAACCCTGCGCATAGGAGCTGCTTGCTACCTTACAAACAGATCCAGGATGCTTTCCCTGCTTGCCTTGGGCCAGCTGCTGCACTGTGCAGCTGATGACTTGCTTGCATCCGCCCTGATGCCACGGGTGGAGTGACAGGTTTAACGAGATTCATCCTCCCTATCTTGTCTAAAGCTATTGCTTTAATCCAGCTACTGGAAAAATTATGGTTTACATACTGGGAGACTATACTTACTACTTACATACTAGACCTACACTTGTATGGGGCTTGCCCAGGGGTTGATTGGGCTTCTACCTTACAAAAATGAAAGTATTCTCTGGGAGAGAATAAATAAATAAATAAAGTCAAACTACCTCCCTTCAGATTTGTTCCGTACCTCACCCAGCTTGAGTGAGAATTCACAGTCCAGCTTCCTGGGTCCACAGAATTACTTTACTTAAGCTTGTGAATTATCCAACTGATTCTTTTCCTTGTTTCCCTCAAGGGTCTAAGATGATTTCATAGAATCATAGAATCCTTAAAGTTGGAAGGGACCTTTAAAGGTCATCTGGTCCAACAGCCCTGCAGTGTACAGGGATGCCTAGAGCTAGATCAGGTTGCCCAGAGCCTGGTCCAGCCCAAGCTTGAATGTCTCCAGGGATGGGGCTTCTGATTTATCCTAGATATGTTAAGTAACTCTTAAAGAACTTTTCTTAAATGCATTTTCAATATTTTATGATGAAAAAAACCCTTGAAGTGCTGATCATCAAACCAAAAGTGGTCTCCATTTTGCTACAGCATCACTCAAGGGTACAAAAGACACCAGTAAGAGGGTTTTGACTCTCAACAAATCTTTCTCTATTAAGAAGAGGATTTAAAAAAGAGATGTGTGTCTTGTTCAAAAAAGGTGCTGGATGTCTTTAGCACTGTACAGGTTGGTTGATGTTCAGCCTGATGCTTCCAACGTTAAGGTGAAAGGTGCCCATTAGTGACCTACAATCAACATTTCATTTTCTTTCCATAAATGGAGACAGAATACAAAAAAAAATTGAATGCAATGAAAATTCACTGTAAGAATGACAATTATCAACCATGAAGAGTAGCATTTATTAACAGGAGCTGGAAAATGTATTACATGCCACCTGCCACCAAATTACGTGGATATTTTACACATTTTTATTAAAATAAGTAGCAGAATGTTTACAGTTAACCAACACAAACTTCAGAGCATTTGTACATTTCATTGAAGCAGTAAAAAATCATCTTTTAATTTGCTCTCAATAATGTGAGATACACAAAATCATATGTCTACAGACATACCTCTTTCCACCCCAAAATCAGAGTTTACAAGGCAGCTGTGTTTTCCGATAGCACAGGTCTCGGTCTGCTCACTGAGCAGACACTTGTCCTGGTGTCCACCAGCAGAAACATCTGCTTCTGCAGATCCTGCTGCTCTGTAACAGTCCAATGATTTAGCGTGTTGCATGGAAAACCTGACTCAAACGCTGCCAATGGAGTCTTCCCATAGTTTGCAACCACGTCAGGATCCAGAGTGCCTTGTGGTTTCAGCATGCCAATCAACAGTAACAGTGCAAGAATAGTGCAAGTGAAAAGGAAAGAAACTCATTTTTGTTTTGGAGAATGTAATGAGAAATCAGTGGGTATTACACTTCTCTATGGTAACTGCTGTAACTTTGGGTTGGAAAAGTACTACTTCCAAAAGTAAAATCTGCAAATAGTTTTCAAGAATATCCTTTTCCCATTTCAAATATACCTACTACAAACTCATAAGAATCTCCAAAGTAAAAAATTCAACTTCAGTCTTTAAATTCTTCAGGACAGACAGGCTAAAAAGGAATAAAGCACACAGCAGTATCATCAGAAACTGATAACCACTGGAGACGAGTTTGCTTTAACGCATCATGCTGCACACAGGTGGGCCACTGTCAGTACAGACTGCATTTGGAGACAGAGCATCAGTTCAGGAGCTTCTCTTTCAACAGAATTTTTAACTCTGTTGGTCCAAGTCTCATTAACTTCTGTACCTTCTAGTTCGTGCTGTTGCCAAAACAGTATTTTCAGTGAAGGAGAGTTGAGGTTGAAAAGAGGAATGCATAGCTGAGTTTTTGCTCTTCTCATAATAAAACCTGGGTGTACTGAAGTGACCACTTCTATCAGCTATGTAAATTGTTGCACGTGCTGCAGTCCCAGCTGGATTTGTGACTTAGTAAAATTCATTTCGAAACTTACTTTGAATTGGGCCTTTACTCAGATTTTCTTTATGCTAAATGACAGACACTTTAGGTCTAACTATTTGAGTTGTTTGCAAGAAAAAGATGTGTTGTTTTCCAGCTCACAGCAGATGCAGAAAGGTGAGCTGATATGTTGGTGCAAAATTCCTCATGTATAATTGAAGAAAATATCTGCTGATACATAACCAGAAAGTACTGAAGCAATACGAGAATATAGAAACATCTAAATACAAATACATTGTTCATTTAGTAAAAAGAAAATTGAGAGAAAATGTGGTATCAGTGAAACTTATCTTACAGAACCAATAAAGGTATGCTGCTTAAATTGCCTATCTTATCAGAATTATTTCTATGAGAAAATAAGCAGAACTGTGCTAAATATGCTTAGGGATAAATGCTAAGCCTAAGAGAGAGAGCATTCCCTCGACTTCTGTTGTTTCATTAGATTGGTCTCTTTTTTCTTTTTTTTTTCTTTTTTTTTCTTTTTTTTTTAATGTTGTGTGCTGATGAGTGTCTTCTAATCAGTCTTTTTTGGTTTTCCTGTAGTGCAGAATTGTGGCTGTGACCCAAATATTGAGAATGAGCACGGTTATGAAACGGATGAGAACTAAAAGGGAAAAAAAGCTTGTAAGCATCATTCCAAAAAATATATATATATATCAACTCCTGTTATTTTCAGAAGACACGTTTTGGAAAGGTTTCCTGGTGTACAAATGGGCTGGTTCCCCTTCTGTAACTTGTTTCAGCCCACTGGTTTAAATTATTGCGTTCAGGAACCCGGAACTTCTCAAAGTAAATGCAGCAGAGAGGAGCATTTACAGCACTTAGCATTTGTGAGGGATATCTGAAAATAACACACCTTTCTTCTGTGACAAAACCAGCAGAGCAGCACGAGTCTGAGCAGCCTCATATAAATCCATATTCACACCTAGCATCAAACTCAGCACTGCAGATTCTGTGCCCTTTGTATCTGTGTGCGTTGTTTATAATGGAGAGATTATTCTCTCCTGCCATCTGTTAAGCTTGGACGTGAGGGATACAGGAAATACTCGCAGCTGTCAGATTTTAATGACAGGAAACCTGACAACTCAGGAAAGAGCCCTGTTTTGTCAGTATCCTGATTAAAAAAATTTTAAATCAAAATCAGCACAGTACCTCTACCTGCGGGCATTCACAGAAATGCATGTGAAACTGCTGCAGAAGTCTTCCCTGACAGTTTCATGTGCATGTATGGAAGGGAGATAAACATCCCAAACTGTTTAAGTGCTAGAAATCAACTTGAAACATTTTCTTTTACTGCTGCCCAGTATCAATGTTTGCTGCCATCTCTTTCATGTTCCAAAGTCCACTGTGCTGTATTTTAAGAAGTAGCTTTAACCTGAGCCAGCTTTATTTGCAAGGGATTCAGTTTTACTAGCACTTGCAGGACAGCACTTTTCTCCCTTCCTTCCTCCCCTCAGCGTACCTCTCTCGCTTCAAGTCAGCAGAGGTGTGTAGCTGTGGGAGAACCGGGCTCAAGAGCTGACCCAGATTATATGTCTGCACGTGCACTATGGCATTCTTTGGTGATCCAGTGAACTGCACGGCCCCACAAATTCTTACTCAGGCACAGAGAAAGCAGCAAGCAAGGGGGTGGAAATAAGGAACTGAAAAGGGCATTTCCTTTTCCAGTGAAAGAGCCACTTTAACTGCTTGTAAAACTAGAGCCTTATTGTGCTGCAGACGGCTGCTGAAAAAATATCCACTCAAATGATGTTTCTGCTGGAATATTAGCCTTGAACTCCAACAGGGATCCAACAGATAAAGTACCATGTGATCTTGTTACTGTTCTTACATCCACTAACTCTTGATTGTGAACCATATACTGAGAACTCTGCTGGACTCTTTAGTTCTTCCAGTTTTGTCAGCATCACTCTTTTTCATAGGATGGTAAGAAGCTGTTAAATAATTTTTCTTTATAATTAAATGAGCGGCAAGTTATACATTTTAAGCCAATGTAACTGCTTTTACGAAACAGTTAAGAACTACCAAGGCAGCTGTTACCCTGGCAAGGTAAGCCATTCTCATACTCACCCATGAGATCATTTGTAGTCATTACAGTTGTAAATATTCTTGCTGTAAATGGAAGGAATTGTCATTAGTGGACGAGATACGACACGCTTATACTTTCAAACACTGAAGAAGTACATTACGTGTTTTGCAATAGAGGATTATCTGGCATGAAAATATACATTGTATAAATATTCCCACTTTTAGTGCATCCACTCTCTGCTATTTTAACATCAGTGATGAAGCTCTCAAAGCTGAGTGGCATTGTACCAGGGGCCTTTTTTAAATTAGAAAATAACTGATAGAGGTATAAAAATTCTAGTTATCTCTATTTCCCTGAACTGGATGTGGTCAGAGGTTCCTGCTTCTCCTTCTGTTCACCCCCTCCTGCTGTAGCTGATACGGGGTTACACCCACCACCGAGTCAGCATGACTAAACCACTGTAAATGTTCACATGCATGCTTTTAGGCTTCTGCAAATACAAGTAATTAAGCATCCCTACCCACGACAAACCTAAACATTAATTATTTCACATCTGCAGGAGGCTAAAACCATTTATGAAGATGATTACCATTGTTCAGCTGACACATGACCACAACTTCTACTTACTGACTTAAAAACATTGGCTTCACAGGGAAATAGGTACAGCAGCACTGTTTTATAGAAAGGATATTTTAAACAAGTTCTGTGAACATGACAAAGGCACTTCTGATAAACAGCTGCAGAACTGTTTATGCTAGCCACTACATAATTAATGCATGAACTGTGCAACCCCCCTTCTTGATACACTCTTAAGATCTCCTTTGTTGAGAAAAGCATTTACAGGAAGACAGAGAGTTAAAGGTATTTAGCACTAAGCAAGTATCTGTAGGTGGCTTTTCAGAGTTAGCATTCTTTGTAACCACAAAGTTTAGCAGGTTTTCCATGCTGGGTCACCACTTTTCACTGGTCATACCGGTAATTTTATTAAGTCCTAGAACACCAAAATCTTCTCTTCATAAAGGCACTCCTTCAATTACTTCACCTGCATTACGTTCCTTTCACCGTTTTTGCATGTTTTCTAAACCAAAGTGGCATTGTGGCCGAGCTGGTGTCAAGGATGATACTTGACTGACTGCGTGGTACCTGTGTCTCAGCAGCCAGCACTAAGTGAAATTGCATTACGCATGATTTTTATCCGCTGTGCTTTACCGAAGACCCACTGACAGGGTTAGGAGCAGACATGGCTCCACACAACGAGATCTCCACGCTTTGCGCCAAGCTCCCATAGCTTACTTGCACAGGTATAGGTAGACAGGATCCAGGTCAAGGCGCTCACTTGTCCAGAATCTTTTGTCTGCCACAGACACCGCAGCTGAGCAAGCTTACTCGCCGCACTGATGAGCGTGCACAAATTCTGAAAAACATGTAAAAAGAGAGAAGGAACCTCTGCCACTGTCACTGTGGTATTCAAGCATTAAGCATACAGCTGTTAGCACGTACCTTACTGGAAAACAAGCCTAGCCTTTTCATTTAGAATGAAATATATATATATATCTTCTCAGTATTTTGCAACCCAAGCGTTACAGCTTTGTAGCAAGGAACTGTGAAGCACAAAATTAAAGTTGCCAGAAGCATGGGACTGATTCTAAGGTGCTGCTCAGGAAGAAGTTCAGGGAGCACAACCATTATTACTGTTGGCAAATATCTGACAGAGGCCAATATAACATGAGGCAAAGAAATAAAAAAGTCTCTCAACCTGCTACGTAAAACTGTTTATGAATGTTAGCTAGAACGAGACCGATCTAGTCTAAACAGCAAGGCTGATTCATACCATCTGTTACCGTGATGGCTGGCAAACAAAGCCATAAAAGAATGAGAAAACTGACAAGAATGTGTGGAAAATGAGTCCAATTGGTGGGAGAAAAGGAATGAAGGGAAAGGACCATTCAACCTGTCACTCTTTTAAGGGGGATTTTGCAAAGACGGGCCTTTGGGCCGTGCTCACATTTCCCTTGCAAGTAAGGATTGGCATCAGGCTTAGAAGTTTTCATCCCCATTTGTCTT
This sequence comes from Penelope pileata, assembly GCA_013396635.1. NCBI lineage: Eukaryota > Metazoa > Chordata > Aves > Galliformes > Cracidae > Penelope > Penelope pileata. The sequence continues at coordinate 404,414 of WBMW01001517.1, forward strand.
ATCTTTGACACAAGCAATTATAGTTCATCTGGAATTAACTTTCTCTTCCGATAAAAAGGGCAAAGACCATCTTTAACCTACAATGATAACTTTCCTTTAAAAAATCTAGGACTAAGTGAAAAAGAATTATAAAATATTTATGTGAAATACTCCATACTACAGATGCTTTGACTGATGCTCTGTTCTCCACCTCTGGTGCTAAAGGTCTGCTAATGGGGATGGTGCCATTAGGGCAGAAGAGGCCGTCTTTTTTCAACATCTCAAACCTTTGTTAGTTTTAATGTGATTCGGGGACAAGGTCACACCTGCATATCTAACACTCCTCCCACCACAATTATCATAACGATACCTCCGAAGATACTTTTTTTTCCTACAGTGTTTCTAAGTGCTATGTTCACAGGCCACTCATGGAAGTGAAAGAAACAGCTGTATCTGAAAACTGGTTGTTTGTTCTGAAAGCTAGACTAAATGATGAATTCTTCCAAGAACAAATGTTAAGTAGAGATTTCATTGATAAAGACTTCTAGAAAAAAAAATGATTTTATATGTGGACATAATATGAAATAATCGCGTGGCACTTACCATGGCCAGGTCTATTATCCACCTCCGCAGCGTTAGCACGTACCAGCCCCCCCAGAACCTTACAGCGTGTTAAGTTTTGTAGCACTGAAAATTCAAGGACACCAAAGCTCTCTAGGGCATTAGGTTTGTTTTAACATCTGGAAATAATCTTACTGAACCTTTATAAGCCGATACAGTCTGGCTAAAGCATATGAAGCACCAACTGAAGCACCTTAGTGCTCCTGCATTTCAGCCTTCAGTTGAACAGTGCCTGGGTTTCTGAAGACCTGCTCCAATGCACATGACGAGATTTAAGCCCAAATCTCATGTATTATTTAAAATGAGACACTAGTATCTTCCTCAGAGCAAGCACCATCAGCATGGACAAGAAGCAAAGAAACAAGATTCATCATTTGCCTCCTGCATCTCTAGCAAAGATGTAAATTAAGAACAGGTCGCACTCCTTGTCAGCTGTGGGCCTTAGCTACATGCAAAGCTGACTTCACACAGAGATGCTGCCGTGGTCCAAGAAACAACACGTGAATGTGGAATGCACGCCGAGGGAAGCTGGCTGAACATGAGCTGCAAAACAAATTATGAGCACAAAATGAATGATGGCATAACTGTGCAAAGAACCACCAAAAAGCTACATCAACCAAAACTGCCAGATTGCAAAGGATACGTGACCGCATACAGCAAAGCTTGTTTCATGTTTCCACTGAAACGCAGAATAAGCAAAAGGAGAACGACATCTGAAATAAATAAAAGATTGTTTGTCAGCGAAGGGAGAGAAAGGGCCCAAATGCAATTCTAGGCAAAGGAAGTAGCTCCACTGGGCACCATGGCTATGGCCTGGTTTCTTACAGGCTTGTCTCTCAAATTTAATTGATGTCCAAAACACTGCAAGCTCCCAAAGGAAGCTTTTCTCCAAGTATGGAACGTTTATAAGGTTTCTCTCCCACACGGATTAACTGGATAAAGGATGAGCTCACACTGCAACCCCACTGTGTGTCTATTAATTAGATCTCTCTCCTCTACCTGACCATCTATGTCAATAAAACATACCACAATCCATTATAATTGAGATGTTCATTCCCTCTTCCTCTCAGCCCCCGCTGGAACTGGTCAATGGATTCACATCACCACAGTGGAGTACTCTACCTACATGCAGAGCCTCGGCATGCTGGAGGAGCCCTGCTTCCAAAACGCTGCTTCAAAAAGCTTACCTTGTGCAATGATGATGGGATACTCCAGGTATGTCTGCAGAGGGTAACCATAATAAACCTGGTACCTCAGAAACACAAGGAAGCTGGACAGAAAGACATAAAACAGCGTGACTGCACAGAGACACAACAGCTCCTCCACAACTTTGTTATTAACTTTTGGTTGTGCCAAAAGAATCCGGATAGGCGTAGCCCTGTTGTCAAACTGATCAAACAAAGCGCACGCCCGATAATTCTATAGCCTATTGTTATCCTCAAGCAGAACAAGATGTAGAGAGCTGCCCACACTTCTTGTCAAGGTCTCTGTGTCACAGTGTGAAAGGCATAATTTCATTAATTACACCTGATGAGAAAGAAATAAAGGCCTCCAAACCTCTAAGCTATCTCCACTTTCCAACTGCCTTGGTACCTCTGGGATAATTCCAATTTCTTTATTAATGTCCATAGTGCCATCTATAAATTAAATAAGTCTTGCAGGAGTAAGGAACACCTTCCAAGCCATCCAGAGTACACCGGTATAAGATTGCCCCGTGTAGCTGTACTGGTCAGACTGAGAGCCTGCTCTTAAGTGCACCAAGCAATGGCAATTCTTCCTGCTATTCCACAACATACTATCTAAAAGGAACTGAACTATTGTCACACTTTCCTTACTTTCTTCAACTTCCATGCAAGTCCATGGAGTCAAACAGAAACTTCCACACTGCATAGTCTGCAGAGAAAGTAGAAAGGACTCTGAGGACACAGCTTTATGCACAGAAAAGCTGGTGGTTTCCAGTGTAGAAAGATGGCACAAGGAACTCCCTGCCCCGTGGGTAACTGGCTTTTACAATACTGTCTAGAACTTCCTCTAAGTCCTATTTCTTGCAGACTCAGGCACACCCCCTGCCACCAGCACCATTCTGCGTCGCTCCTCGGTCCGTCCCTGCTTTCTGACTCCGCAGAACCATCCCAGTACCTGTGGACCAAAAACTCTCTGCAACCAGACATGGGTCTTTAAAGGCTGCAGGATGAATAGTGCTACTAAATAAACAGACAGTCCCAATAAACGTCTAAAAAACTGCAGTGAACTGCTTCTGGGATAGTTCTGTCCTCAACACAGAGCAGGTGCAGAACCTACAAGAGACAGAGCGGTTACTTCCAGAGCCTTTTTTAATATATTCCATAGAGTCCTCTTCAAGTGAGATTTAACAAGCCTGGCCAATGTGAGATTATTACAGCCTGAAAAGATCCTTTGAGTGTGACAAGGCTTGTAATCGTCGTAAGGACGGAGCGTGCTCAACTCACACAGGTGAGAGAATCCCGCCTAACTGGTACGACGGTGACCATGTGATCACCCAAACAGACGGCTTCAATCCCACCCCAGGTATCGCCGCTAACTACACACGCAGCCCGCGCTGGTCTCGCTTCAGCCAACAGTGTGGACACACGTTCAAATAGGAATTTTTAAACAGGTATTTTCTGCTCAGAACACCGTGTGCATCACATGAAGCCGGGACCCCGGGGAGCTGCAGAGCTCAGCCGGAGGCTGTAAAAAGCAGCGGCAGCTTTATGCTGGAAAGGGGCTGCTCTCAGCAGCGTCCCGGGCCATTTCCAGCCGCGAGGCCGCAGCCCCCCGATGAAGGCTGCCGAGAGCCGCGCAGCGCTGCTGAGGGGACCCGCCGCCGCCGCCCCNCGGCCCGGCCCGGCCCTGCCCTGCCCGGCCCCGCTCATGGCGCCCGCGCGGCCTGGGGAGGCTCCCGGGCCTGGGCCTCAGCCCCCCCCGCGCCCTGCAGGCGGCCCCGGCTACCCCGGGCCTGGCGGGGCAGCTCCTCGGCAGAGCCCGGCAGCCTTCCTGCCCCGGCCCCGCGCCGCGGGTGAGCGGGGGGGCACACCGGGCCTAGTGCCTGCCCCTCCCGATCCTGAAATTACTCCGCAGTCTCTTAGAAACAACGCCACAGTAATCACAGAATCGTTTGTTGGAAGGGACCTTTAAAGGCCGTCTGGTCCAGCTCCCCTNCTGCGGCAGCTTGATGACGGCGCACACCGCCCAGGTGCTCCAGTGCGCCAGGTCCAGCAGAGACACCGCCATCCCGCAGCGGGGAACCCTCCGTGCGGCGTGGCGCGGCGTGGCGCGGCGGGGAGGGGCAGGAGCCCGCCCGGCCCGGCCCGGCCCTGCCCTGCCCTGCCCGGCCCCGCTCATGGCGCCCGCGCGGCCTGGGGAGGCTCCCGGGCCTGGGCCTCAGCCCCCCCCGCGCCCTGCNGCCAGATCAGGGTGCTCAGAGCCCCCTCCAGCCTGGGCTTGAGTGTCGCCAGGGACAGGGCATCCACCACCTCTGGGCAGCCTGTTCCAATTTACATCTCCCCTGTCATCCCCCACATCGTGGGACGCAGTGTTTGTGTGAAGGAGTAGTTTTTGCCCAGGAGCAGTGTAACTCAGCTGTGTGTTGTCAGTGGGCTGGAGCACCTCTCCTACAAGGACAGGTGGAGGGAGCTGGGCTTGTTCAGCCTGGAGAAGGGAAGGCTCCGGGGAGACCTCACTGGGGCCTTTCAGTGCTTGAAAGGAGCTCATAGACAGCAGAGGGACTGACTGTCCACACAGTCTGATAGTGACAGGACAAGGGGTTTAAAAGTGGGGAGG
>WBMW01001517.1:408896-524305 GCA_013396635.1 Penelope pileata
GGGGGGGGGGTGTGCAGCCCTGCCCATGGCAGGGGGCTTAGAACTCGATGATCTTTAAGGTCCCCTCCAACCTAAGCCATTCTATGATTCTAGGAGTTGTAGGGTAAAATCCATTTTTCTGCTCCAAGGTGAAGTTTCTGATGCTCCTCTTCCCGTGTTCTTTGGGCCACGCTGTCTGAATCGCGTGGTGCTTCTGCAGGGATGGCATGGTTGAGACAGCATCACTCTTGGTTGTACAGAAAGTTCAAAAAAAAAAGTTACTGAACATTGCACTGGTCAGCTAATGGGAGATGGAGCAGCCTTTCTGGGACGTACGCCTGCCCACCAGACACTGCTACACACAGAAATAGTAAAGTTCCATTTTTAAAGCTTTTATACCTACAGCGTGTCAGAACTAAACAAGAGCGGATCTCCAAGGAATACACATTTGTACTGATCACACAGACACAGAACTGTGGCTTTTCCATGCCTGCATATGGCTGGGGTTACTCAAATTGTACTCAAATTTTTACAAATTTATTACTCAAATTTTCTTAATAAACTGAGTTCTCAGCCTTGTGGGAGTATTATGTACTTTTGTATTTAAAAAAGGACGTGAAATGTTTGGATTTAGTTAGGTAGCATTTCAGCTCTCAAAATTGATATCCTGCTCTGCATTGCAAGCAGCCAGTTAAGCAGAGGTTTGCTGTCCTTCCCCTGTCCTGTCCGTGTCGCAGTACGGCTGTGTGCGTGCTTGCTGCTCTCAGGGAAAGAGCACGTAGGGAAAGACCAAAGGTCGCAGTGCTGTACAGCCCGGTGTGAGCGTATGGCGTTGCAAAATTAATCCACAAGAATGTTTTTCCTTGTCTGTTAATAAAGAGTTCTTGCTATTATGTTTCAATTACTTAGTTTTATAGCAAATTTCAAATTCTTGGTAAGTTGCAGCAGAATGCAGAGCCACTTTAAATTGCAGTTTGGTGAATAAATTCACTACGTTCGAATCCGATGCAAATAGCATGTCTTGCAGCAGGCAGATGGGTTTAACGTTCCTGCGCCTCAAATAGGGCTGCAAATATTGATTCCTATTGAAAAAAATAGAGAAGGAAAATAAGCTTTCTGTGACAACCAAAGACAAAAAACCAAGCCAGATGGGCTTTTTTTTTCCTGATAATGTTCTTTATCATAACTGAGTTTTTCAGCAAAATAATTCTTTAAATTTTGTGGCTTTGCGAGGATTACAAAGAGAGCTCTCTTGTTTATTATTTCCACAGCCTACCATACTAACAGACAGTAGTCCTGTGAGCTCCAGGTTAAAATAAAGGAAGTTCCACAGCTGGGGAACCGTGGGGATGGAGACAGCCCCCAGGAGGAGCGTGGAAGACGGCTGTGGGTGGGTGGATGTGGCCAGGGGACAGCAGGCTGCAGGAGGCTGTGACACTGCATGAACGCACACAGCGTGGGGAGCGAACCGGAGGCACTGGAGTCACACAGTTACACAGGCTGTGGCACTGTTAGCAGGCTGTGACCTCTTTGGGATTCCAGAGATAGGGTGGCATAGCGAGTGCTGTGATAGGAGGTTATAAGCCCTTTTGGAAGAGCAGGCCTTTGGCATGGCCTCACTTAGCATCACTGCAGTGGAAGTGGGGAGATAGATAGCACCTGGATGGGAAGACGACAAGTTTGTTGGAAAGCTATGGAGACAGGCTCAGAGAGTAGTGGTTAACAGGCTGCCATCCCATCAGCAGCCAAATTATGTGTGTTGTTTCTCAGGGGCTGATTCTGGGCTCATTTCTTTTCTTGACACACCTGGCTAAGGGGTGGAGCGTGTTATCAGCATTTCTGGATGGTTCCACGCTGCAGGCAGCATTCGATGCACTGGGTGGTTGGACTGCTGCTTGTAGGATCTTGGCAGGCTGAGGTGGACTGACAGAAAACTCATGAAGTTTAATAAAAATTGAAGCCTGGCACTCATAACAGAGTAACCCTGCATGCCCATCAGATCCCTGTGTACTCGATCTTTGAGGTCGTGTTGTACAAGTGTGCAGGGCAGGAATATAAAAGAAACATTGGATGCTGCACGTAGATCATAAGTTAAAAGCGCAGTACCTTGTATATATTTGTGGCAAGCTGAAAATGTGGCAGTGTTTATGTAAGGTTTACTTGATGTTAGGAAGGACACATGCATCGTAAGTTGAACAAAAGTACTGGATGCAAAGAAAAAAAGGAAACACCACCCTGTTGACTCAGTATGTGCTCTGTGAAGTGGCCAGTTGAGTTAACTGAAGGTCTGAAGGCTGTTCTGGTAACGGCATGTTATCTAGAATAACATGGTTAGCCAAAAAGAAGTACTGAAAGAGCCTGGAATGCCAGAACTGCCCCTCTGCACACACACTTAGAAAACCTAACCAAAAGCTAACCCAAAACCTAACAAGCCAAAGAAGTGGGAGAACGGAAAGGAAAATGTATTAAGTAGTTTGTATTGAGACTCTTTACATTGATTTTCATGATGAATTCGGAGTTGTCTGTTTTATTGCACAGAAAATCTGCTTCAAGCTTGTAACCCAGAGAGAGGATTGATCTAGATTTGGATCTGGAGCTGGTCTTGTTCTAAATCCATATTTGCATCATAGCAGAGACTTCAGTGAGAGCCTGAGTACATTCCAGCAGACCTTGTTAAGGTCCCTTGTTAAGGTCCCTTGTTAAGGTGTGCAATGCCTCCTGCATTCTTGCTGATGATTCTCCCAAAGGATGGGAGTGGATCTGCCGGCACTGAGGAGCAGCTGCAGTATAATTGTGCTTATTCCAGCAAGGGAGACTGTCAGCTCACCGTATCTGGAAGCACCACCATGCACTGTATCCCCCTCATCTATTTTTTTCAGTAAAAATTGATTGAGCAGCCCTATGGTAGTACAGTGCTAGCTAGCAGTGCCAGCGTTAAGTTTTGCAATCTAAGGGTTCATATCAGCATTTTCTGTGTTTTCAGTTCCTTTGGCTTTTAAGAGAGAAAATCCTGCAGCTGTTATAAAGCATTGGGATAGCTGCAGATGGTTTGTTTCCCATTTCCAGCGATACCTGTAACTGAAATGAGAGCTGCTGCACGTGTACGTTTGTTGATTCACAGATAGTTTATCCAGCGATGATGGTTGGTCATTAGTAAGTGGGGAAAGCAGACAGTTTGAGGTGATCTGGTCAAACTCATGGATTGAAACCAGAGCTCATCATTTTTATAGCTTCTATATTTGCAGATTACTTTTAATGCAATTTATTGGTGCATGCCAAATGAGTTTCCTGTTGGCGTTCCCCGGTGAGCCAGTTAAAGGATGTTTGCAGCAGCTTTGCTCCACCAGCCTGGCACAAAGGCGGTGTGCTGAGGTGAAGCTTTAATCCCAGATTCTCGGAAATTCCATTTCTAAGTAATGGTGGTTTTGTGGGTACATACAACTCCTGAGAGGGACTTGGAGAAGGTTGCAAGATGAAGTCAGTCTGTGGTATCTGTCCCTTCTGAGACAGGGCAGGGCTGTGGGCAGGGCAGGACCCTGCAAGTTAAGTGCCCCTTCAGTGCCTGGCAGAGCTTCTGAGCTTCTTGGAGAAACATTTGGATTTCAAGGAATTCATCCAACCAAACGTGCAGGTTTCTGAAGAGGGCAAAGCATAGCTCGTATGGATTCAGAGTAGTGAGTACAGTTTTTAAGACAGACATTCTTCTTTAGGAAGGTTTTACCGGTTTCTATCTGGGCAGGGCTTAGAAAAAGCAGCTTGAGGCCGTAACAAATTACTGTTTATTTCTAAAACCAGCAATCCAAACACCCCCCTCCAAACAAACAAACAAACAAAAAACCTTCCACTTCTTGTGAAGAAAACTATCTGCTCTGAGATAAACATATATTCAGAAATTTTGTTCTACAGAGTATTCTTTAGAAAAGACAAACGATGTGAATGTGAATGTACGTAATGCATTTTTATGCATAATTTTATGTATGATGGTATGTATTAAAATACATTGATGCCTGCGCCTGGCCTCTGTTGTCCATCCGACTGTTCATACGTAGCTGTTTTCTTCTTTTTCTGTTGTAGGAATCTTACTGTTCTTGTGGTAGTTTTCACAGCACGTTGAGAGGTTCTTTGTAGGAAAACCCATGTAGCTATTACTTGAGAATAACTTAAAGGTTAAGAATCAGTTTTAAATACAGTTTCTAGAAAACATGGTTGGAATCACCAATCTTATAAAATAAAACTTTATAGTTAAGATGCCATATGGGAGCTCTGTACAATGACTATTCTAAGAGGAGAAGAAATACAGGTTTATATGAACTTACATATGCTTCATTATAAAATATGATCCACTTCACACATTTTTATTATGAGCAGAGCTTGAAATGAGAACATGCAAAATTTGGAGGCATTGGAAACAACTCTTGGAAGAGAAAGCAGTGTATCTAACTGCAGAATTAAATTCCTATTCCTACCCACTTGTGCTCTTTAACTGAAAGACCTACAGAAAATGCATTATCTAAACATGGATAATCTCTTCTTTGAGATCTGGCAGCAGAAGGAAAAAAGCTTATAAAACTGTGAAGCGCAAGTGATACAGCATAAAAACTCTTTACAAGAAGCTTAAAGAGCAGTTTAGTATCTATGCAATCTCTTTAATAAATGTAATTTCCACTGATAATTTACAGATTTAAGTGCTGCTGTCACTCATTCTTTCTAAGAGACTCTGCTTTTGTAAATATGGATTAGTTGGCAAAATTAATTCTGGTAAGAGAAAAATGATTGTTAAACTTGGGAAAAAATGATGTCCAGAGAATGCCTGTCTACTGCCTTCTGCTCACAGATTCCATGGCAGCTTTGATTAGGACCTCAGCTGTTCCCAGCTGTGTTTCCTGAAGGTTGCTGTACGTGGCAGAGGGAGGTGAAGTAACTTCAAAACCGTTCAGCTGGGCTCCAGGGGAGGGCTAATAGCAGCAGCATAAAGTAATTTTAATTTCAAAGGAAAATGTAGTAATATTGAACAAAATAAGGTGTCCATATGGGAAACTTCTGCTCTACAAACAGCCGCTTTCTTACTAGAAGCATTGGGTTAAGATGTCAGGTGCTTAGATTTCAGCAGGAAGTGCGAGTGAACTGGAGTTTTGAGGGTGAAAGGAGCTGCTCCTATCCATGTTGTTGCCCACCAGCGTTTTAGCAAGGTTTCAGTTAGCTTTATCACAAAGTCAAGGCATTAACTTACTTTCACTACAGACCAGGCAACACAGTTGTGGATTGCGGTGCTCTTACAACAAGGCACAGAGGTACACAGGGGTTGCACACGTTGGTGGTTAAGCCTGAAATCCTTTCATATTTTGTCTCCGCTTCAGGTATGCCTCCAGACCTTCCTGTTGTGGTCTCTTGGAGTGAAGTGAGCTGTGCAAAGTACAGCTGGGGAGGAGTGTGGGTGTGGATGAAGGGTAGGGGTCTTCCTGAGCTGTGTGCCTGGAATCCCTGCAAGTGCCCACGGCAGGAGCTGCCTGCCGTTGTGGTGGGTGCTTTATCTGAGTGAGGACAGCACAGGCAGGCCTGCACGCCATTGGTAAGGGCATCCTGAAAGTGTTGGAAGAAAATTGGACATCACCATTCATTCCTACATGTGACATAAAGGCATAAATGCGATCCTTCAGAGGTGTTCTTATGTGGCATTTCTCCCAGGGGAGCTCTAGTCAAGCTTTTCAGATAAAGGACGAATTTCAGTGGGACTGGGGGTAACAGAGGTGCATGTGGACTTAGTGAAAAGCATTATCCGTAGCAGTAGGTAGAAGAATAGACATGCGCCTTCATCAAAAAATGAGGTGGGTAATCTGTGTTTTAGAGATGTAGTCTATTCCAACCTGATCTAATTGAAATGATTTTTTTTAAAGTCTTTGTGAATATGTTTTGAAAAGCCATATTTTCAAAGTGTTTTCTGATTCCAGCAACTCCAGTATAGATCAGATAATTGGTGAAAAATCCCTCACAGCCACACAGCTTGTACACTAACAGGCAAGCCCTGTTAACTGCATCATTCTCAGTGTGTGTGTGTGTGCTTAACCTTCACAGGTGGAGATTCCACAGGGAGTCCATTCTAGTGCTGTATGAGCCTTAGCACTAGCTTCCCTACTAGTGAAGATGGGGCCTCTCTGGGTGAGGGATTCTCTGGATTCACACAGCAGAGATGTGAGTCTGGAACTATTTAATGTCCTTTGAAATTAGGAAGGAGTTGTGCAACATTGTTGCTGTAACATAGTGGCCTCTTCGCTGGATTACTTGGTGGGAAGTGAGTGCCATCTGCAGGTTGGGAAACACCGAGCTTTGTATGCCTTCATGCTGAAAAAACCCCAAATCCCCATGCTTTATAAATGGGATATTGCTACGTGAACAGGAGCTTGGGCCTGACAGACACTGGGCATCTGCCCCTCAGGGTGGAGCTGGTGGCAGCAGGAGCGGAGGCTGCCCAGTATGTCTCAGAATAATGCATGCAACTTCCAGTGTTATGCAACCACTGATAAATATCTAGCCTCTGAATAGCTTGTGTCATTTTTGAAAGACGCTCTGGACAACACAGGGCCAAGGACAGGCTTGCTGTGCTCTCCTCTCCCCATTTACAGATGTATTTGAAATCAAAACAGTTCCTGGTGCAGTTTTCTGCTCTCAGGAGACAGCAGAAAGCATTTTAGCTCAACAAGGTAGGTTTTTTTGAAAGCATAGGATTCTGTTTTCTGTGTTTGAATAGGATATGGAAACAGTCCTTGCATGGGCTCCTTTCCTGTTGTTGTCTTCCTTTTTCTCTAAGTATCTTGGCTGTCATCCTGAAAGCCTTAATCCTCTGGTTCTCAGATGCTGAGGAAGCCAGGAGGTGAACTTCTTGATGCCATAACTTTAGTGAGCAGGATCTTCCTTCTGCAGTGTCTTTTGTTTTTTTCCAGAGTCCGCCTGGATGTTGACAGCAATTACACTGTTCCCTACCACCTCTTGTGCTTTAGAACTGCCTTCTGCTGCTCGAGTCTAACCTCAAAAATAAATACACTCAGCTGCAAAGCACAAGTAAACACAGCTCCACCTCAGCCAGTGGGCTCCTGTCCTACCAGGGCAATGCTAACACTTTCTGTGCTGGTCTCCAGCTGGGGCTGAATGCGGTCCCCCAGGAGCTACAAACAGCCTATGAAGGCAGACAGTGTGTGTACATTCCCCAGGCTCTGCTGATTACTTTTTTTTCCCCCTACAAAACAGCAGGTCATAAACAAGCTTTGCATCTAGATGCATTAGCGAATGGGCTTAAGGTATTGCGTCAATTTAGCATGAGGATGGTTTCCCTGCGCCACCACAGATTTTAGGAGCTGCAAACCTGTTAAATTCAAGAACGATGATCATAAGAGTATGAGGCAGGTTGCTGAGCCAGCATGCCTTCAGAGCAAAATGTAAAAGCCTGCTTACGGGTCATTGAGTTTCCATCTGCTAAACCAGGAAAAAAAAAAAAAAAACTAAGAGAAGGGAATTTGACAGCATGGGGTGAAACAGCAAGCCCAAAGAAACAGAAGTGAAAACCAGTCTGAAAAAATTGGCTTCCTTCCCTCAGCACGGCAGGGGGGTTTGAAAATGCACATAACGTGTCTTCCATGCCTTAAATTTCACTCTTTAGAGCAAGCTTAAACATGCAAGTGACAGGCTGATGGATCCCTGGCTAAATACATGAAATGCAACAGCCTGCTGCATTTTATTGCACCAAGTTCCAGACTTTGTAGTATGTTGTTCATGGTGTGACTCGTATGAGCTGATCTCCATTATTTGTTTCTTTTCAGGAGGTAAAAATTCAGGAAGAAATTGCCCTTTGGTTCTTATCTTACTCTTTCTGATGTTGGTAGCAATGTTACGATGGGCTTGCATGGGGAGGTGGATGAGGTCTGTGGTTGTGAGGCACTGCATCTGGCTCAGTTACCTCAAATCTGAAGAGGATAGTTTCCTTTCTTCTTGAAAAAATTCCGTACTAGACAGTACTGTTGGTCTCTGAGAGAAGAAGACTGAGGAATCTGTTATCTGCCGTTTTCAATGTTGTGGAGTCTGAAAGAAGTCTGTTAGCTAGATCTCTTTGACTTGCTTTGTTACTGGTATTTGTACTGGAAGCATTAAGAAAGCTGGAGGTCATCTTCAAGTTTCCTCTTTTGTGCTCCGCTGCTGAAGAAGAAATCCATGTTTACGAGCATCTTGCCAAGTTCAGTATTCATTCTACTACCAATATTCTGGTTGGTGGAGTTAGGAACTTTGCTTGAAAACACAGATACGTAGTCGGGCAGTGGCTTCTGTTCCCTTCGGTTACCCTGGATCAAAGACCGTGAATGCTAAAGTTTCCTGACAAGCATCCTTTGCTTGTTATAAAAGTTCAAGTTGCAGAGATTATTGCTAAACTGAGATTATTACATCTGCTCTTTTGCTTTTGGAACTATAACAAAGATGTACTTAAAAGTATAATACTGAATGCAAATGAAATTGTTGCAGAAATACAGTAAAAAATGATTATTTTTCCTGTCACTTTTCATGGGAATAAAATAACACAGGAAAATGAATCATTTTTAAATGTGTTGCTTAAAATGTCAGGAGAGAAAGAATTCAGCCTGCTCTGGAATAGTCGCAATGTGGGAGGTTTTTCATTTCATTTTTAGTAAGTAGCTCAGATTTTAGTGTGACATCATCTTACACTTTTTTCCTAAGAGGTCGGTTCTTCTAGCACTTTTCTCTGTATGAAGTTATTAATATCAAAAGAGATTGAACACATGCACAAGCTGTATTCCATTATAGAAGATGAATGGCACCTCAGCTCTCTTTTGTTTTCCTAAAGATTTGTCTTAAAGCATTTTCCAGTTATGCCTAAATATGCTCCAGTTAAAAATATTAGTCTGCTTCAAAGTGATGCAAGCTAAAAGGAGCCTGGATTACATTTAAGTGTTTGATACTTACCATTTGGTCATAGTCCTTTAGGAAACTCCAGTTCTGGTACCTTGGAACAGAAGTAAAAAATGCAGTTGGACATTTTCTGTCTTTGTTGCTCTTATTTGAATGCCTGCTTAACTGCTCAATTTGATATTTAAAGCCAGCTCATACACTTGTACTGAAGCCTGCCGTATCTGTGGTGAAGGGTTTTCTTTATTCCCATGTTGTGCTCGTACTGTTTTGCGGGGGGTTTAGCTAAAGGAAGATGAGGCTAGCAGGTCCACAATGTATTCCTTGTGTGAATGCAGATAATTTGTAGAATGGCTTGGTTTGGAAGGGACTCCAAGGGTCATCAAGTTCCAGCCTCACTGTTACAGGCAGGGCCACCAACCTCCAGATCTGGTACTAGATCAGGTCGCCCAGGGCCCCATCCAACCTGGCCTTGAGCACCTCCAGGGACGGGGCATCCACAGCCTCTCTGGGCAGCCTGTGCCAGCACCTCACCACTCTCTCAATTGGTCCTGAGTCACTCTAGCAAATTTCTGTCCCATGCCTTAAATGAGACAGTGCTTCTTGTTTTTCAAATGACCAGCATTTTGTTGGCAGATATCTCCAGTAGGAATTCCTACAGCTGTATTTGCAGCAGGCAAACACCCGCTGAAGTTTTTTGTGCAGATAGGCAGCTGTGGTGGGAGCAAAGTGAGGAGTCAGAAGACCTGAGTTGTGCTCTTCAGCCCTGTACTGCACCTGGTGTGTGGCTACAGGGCAAGTCCTTTCATTTTCTGTCCTTTGCTTTCTTTGGCCTGCAATGAAGAAAGCTATAGTTCGCCCACTATTGTAAATGCACTGTCAATAGAGGAAAGGTTAATCTGAAGTTATATTTGCAGCAGGACTCAGGGGTCGCCTGGGCTGACTGAGCTGGTTACTGATGTCTAAGCTCACCATGCTGAAGCTGTCCATCCTCCTGAGCACAGCACTGTGCCCCATGGAGCCAGTGGCCTTGGATTTCTCTGCTGCACTCCCCTGTTCTGTACAGATTTACCTTAAGAGCAAATAAAAGCTAATCTATCTTTTAGACATCAGGGGGAAGTTCTTTACCGAGAGAGTGGTGAGGTGCTGGCACAGGCTGCCCAGAGAGGCTGTGGATGCCCCGATCCTGGACGTGTTCAAGGCCAGGTTGGACGGGGCCCTGGGCAACCTGATCTAGTACCAGATCTGGAGGTTGGTGGCCCTGCCTGTGGCAGGGGGGTTGGAACCTGATGATCCTTAGGGTCCCTTCCAACCTAGGCCATTCTATGATTCTGTGATTGCTGTGTTTACTGCTATACGTTTTGGTATAGCAGCACAGCGTAGAGGTCCCAGTCTCATTTACCTTGCTATGTTGGACACTGTATGAATATACCAGATTTGGATGTCACTGTAAGGTGCTAATTGCTGAGAAATGTTTGGGTCCCTGCCATTTACCTATATCCACTGCAGGTATACCCACCACAACTGCGTCGCAGACTTTCCCCATCATTTGCAGGATGGGGATGTGGGGCTGAAGGACACTCCTCTGCAGGCTGTAGCCTACACAGCCTGATGTAGGCAGCTGTGCTGGCTGTAGACATCCGTCCTCATATCTGTCCTGCCCTTTTACAGGAGTTCTGTCTCTGTCGCTAAGGATGGAGAGCAGGGCATGCATCAGCTGTGTTATCCTAAGTGCACATGAAAATGTTTGCACTAACATCCGTGTGAACCTTGGCAGACAGGTGCAGACATGGCATCAGTCCTGCTGCCTTTGCTATAGGATAGGTATGGAGCATCCAGGCCCGTGGGGAAAGAGCCTGAGAGCACAACCAGGAGAGAGGGGCATTGCACTGCAGCCCTGGCTTCGTGGCAGTCAGTCTGACTTCAGCCTTCCCCTCACGTAAAGGGAGCCAGACAACACTGCAGGTCTGGCTCTGGAGAAACCAAAACTATGATCTCTGTTTCCTCCAGAAGGCTGAGGAGGACAGGGGTTTTCAGAAGGTTTCTTTTCCTTCCCTAAAATCATCCTGAAAGTGATGTGCTTCATTCTCTGCCTTTTCCTTTTGTCTGCTTGGCCAGGGCATAGACAGAGCCAGAGCTGGTTTTACTTTTAGCAAGGATACTCTTCCGATAAGTGTGACTGTGTTGTGTACTGAGGCATGAACATAAGCACTTCACAAGTTATGTGGCTGAGACAGAGAGGATCATAATTTCTGTCTCCTTCAGGTACGTGATGTGTACATGTATGCATGCCATTTTTTCTGCTGGAGCACTAAAAATAATGGGAATTTCCTCTCTTCACGTAGCTTGTGGGGCATGTTCAGGAGATTTACAGATTGGGAATACAGAATCTTGTTTTGGCAGAACACTCTGTTCAACTTCCACTTCAGCCATTTCCAAGAATACAAGAAGTGGTGATAATATCAGTGTGTCTGCAGTAAATTATAAAGGTTGGCACATTTGTACAATCATTGTGGAGATCTCTATGAAGCTAAAAGATATTAAACATGCAGTTCCTTCCATCTCTTTTTCAGCTTGCCCAGTGTGCCAGGAGTTGTTAGTATAGATATTGCCCAGTAAAGAAAAAAAGTTAATAGAGCCTCAGAAAGAAAGGTGCTAGGGACTGATCCAACGTCCCCACAGACGGAAATGTCACGTGACAGTGCAGGCTTCGGATCAAGCCCTGGGATGTCAGGGAGCACCAGTACCATTGTCAGATGAGTAGAAGAGGGGTGAATGGAAACAAGTTACTTACCAGATTTTTCTTCCTCTCTGCTCAGCCTCCACAGACTCCCTCCAGATCTTATCCTGTTGGACCTGGTCCTGCTGCAGTGCTGCCTGCTCGCCTGGCCTGGCCCAAGCAGCCCGGTGTGCAGCGTCAGCTCTTCCAGGTCGGGAGCTGCCGCGAGACAGAGGAGGGGCTGAGGCTGGCTGCCCCAGAGGTGTGGTTGCTGGCTGCCAGGAGCCAGTCACGATGTTTCTCCCGAATCCAGAACCCTTTCCCAACACGTCCATTTTGACACTCACTCTATCCCCAGTATTGCTAGGCATTCCGGAGCTGCTAGGGAGGCTAAACCTGCTATTGTTTGTTCTTCCAAAGCTCCTCCTCTCCCAATGTTTTCTCTTTGCTGTGGATTTGGACTGCTTTAAGAAAATGAACGTACGCACCAGCACTGCTCAGGATTGTTTTTCTTCCATGTTACTTAATGATCATTTCCTACTGCTTTATGTTGCTCCATTGCATGAAGGCTGGACAAGTTTTTGTGGTAACTGCAATTTTGTAAGAAATGATTGTTGCTGAAAGCCATCGGACACCAGCCGCAAGCAGCAAACCCTCAGCTTACAGAGGTGATAAATGCTGCTGGTAGCTGAAACCGCTCTCTTTTCAAAACCTGAAAATGATAAAGCCTGGGTTCATGCAAAGGGTGCTGTGGAGAATGCTGCTGAGTCTGTCAGGAGGACTTCTTTTGTAGCGGTGTAGCAGAAGCAAAACCTCCTGAAAGCTGCTGGTTTCCCTGATGTGTTTACTGTCTCCATTGGGAACAAGTCTGCCTTGTGAATATTCACCAGAAAGGGAGCAGAAGCCCAGTGCGGGCAGCTGCTGGGGCCTCGAACTCTATTTGGGGCAGAGCTTGTTTGTTTAAAATAGGATATTTCAATGGATCTGTGCTTTTAAAGCCCCATCAGAAATAACAAAGTGCATCCAAAGATCATAAAAAATCCTTTTAAAGTACTTAGAGATTTCTGTGGAAAGTATTAAGCAACTGTGGGAAGTACTTTTTAATTAACTTTTAAAGGCTTTTAGTAAATAAAGTGAGAATTTTCCAAGCAGTCTCCGAAATGTCAGTTTGTCTGCACAGTCAGCCCGCTGGCCTTCCTGGTGTTAGGCCACTTCCTCAAGTATCTGTGGCCTTGCAGGAGAACATTTTAAGTATGAATTTCCTCTTAAATTCTTGACTGACTTGTGTGTGAGTGATGAGGGTTAGCTCCAGAGGAATTCTGGCCTCTTGCCTCATCTTCCTGGTAAATGCTAATCTATTTTTTAAGTTGTTTGGCAAATGTACTTACTTGGAGGTATTGGGAAACACATGCTGCATTTTGCGAATAAATAATTCCTTTTAAAATAGTTGTGACTATGCAACAATCCAAACATTTTGGGTGGACATTTTTGAGGAAAATATATTTCTGTATTTGGAAATATTACCATGTCTTTGGAAATTGTGATAACATCAGAAGAGGTAAAAAAATCTGTCTCAAAACAAAACGTTTGCTTTGCATCTGAGTGAAATTTTAGTAAGTGTTTTCTTTGCTTCATTGTTTTTCTGAGCTAATTGATACCTAAACAATTTTTTTTTTCCGTCTCTTTCAGCCAAAAAGAAAAAAAATGTCATGCATCCACGCAGCCTATGACAAACTGAAGACACGAGGTGTTTGCCAACCAGACCTCGTAACTGACTCTGTTTCTCTTGTGGAATCTGCTTATCCTGCTGTCTTCCTTCCAGAATCCTCTCCTGGAGGGCGTGCAGCTGGTTGAAGAATGGGAGTTCAGCAGCATCTAACTGTTGTAGAAGGAAGCAGGAGCATGCTTGGAAGACCCAATTGGTGAATCCATGCACACCGGAATTTAGCTCTTGATGAGGTCAGGAGAAGATCCTGATGGGAAGGCTATTCCTGTGCACGGAATGCTTTTTAATTCTTGTTTACAAAGTTCTGTTGTTATATTTATTATAATCTTTTAGTCATTTTATGCAAATTAAACATAAAAATTAGCTAAAACTGATTTTCAGCTGAGTACATAGTTTCCAAATGACTGCTTGTTGTCCCTGAATAAATTGCGTGGACACATTGCAAGCAGGTGCTTAAAGCCTCTTCTATTGAATGGTGTCTGCAAAGATGCAGCACCTGCAGCTGCCTTGGTTTTGATGCACTTGGAGAGCTATGAAGTGCCTCTCAGAACATCTTACTGAAAGTGAACTCGTGGGCTGAAGTCAGATCTGTAGGTCTGAGACTCTACAACCTCAGAAAAGAAGGGAGTCTTTATCAGTTAGGAATTCTGACTTCAAACAAATGCAATCTGTAAGTCTACATGCAGGGACTGGACACTTCATCTTGTTCCAGTTGTTTCTCTGAAAATAGTAGATGGGAATGGGATAACGGCAGTTTAAATAAGTGAGTTTTTTTTTTTAATATAATAATAACATGACTTTAAAGCATAGCTGCTGTTCCAAATACAGACCATGAAGAGCAGATATTTTGAAAATTATCCCAACTTCTAATGGGACCAGAAGTCATTAAAGGGGTGGTTATGCATCATTAAAGCACATCAAGGTGAGTGTAAGGGTGGCATTTCTGGGGACTGCTCTAGATTCCTTAGTGGATATACCTGTAGCCCGTTCAGGCCGTCGAATAAATTAGCAACTCAGTAGATCTGCAGATATTGAACTGTTTCCCCTAATATCATCACCTGGTGGTTTAACATTTTATTTGTTCATTATAACAACTTTGGGCTTTTAACAGGGAGCTTGTTTGAGCTGATGCAACTGATCGACTGCATCCTTCTTTTTTCTATTGTTGCTACCAGACAACTGATGATGCACACTATAAATTCATCTGTAAAACATACATGAGGTAGTTCATTCCAAAAGGAAAAAAAAGAAGTTTAGAGATGCTTTTTATGGAGGAGAAAGATTCAGGTGTTTAGATAAACCATTCTTATGTGGCCACAAGAGGGTATTGCAGTATAAGTTATACAAGATTTGAACGCATGCTTTAATACGCACTACCTTATTTTTAAAATATGCATTTTTCAAAATCGATGATTTAAAGTAGTAGTTAAGAAAAACAGATTATATATGCCAGTATTTGATGTCCTGATCCAGAAGCAATTTCTGAGTCAGGTTTTCTAAAATTTGCTTTGCTTTTTATAGCAATTTTTCCTCTGAAAGCTGTGTCTTCTGAACTTTAAGGACAAAGTTTCCGAATGTTCATATCATGTTTTGAATAGTTCAGACCATGTAAGAGGGAGCTGGAAGAATTTCTGGATTCTGCTATTCCTGAATTTGAGAGACATTACATGGTATGCTTGCCTGTCTCTCAGCAAACTCACCTATAAAAGAAGAAACATCACATATGACATTGTCGGTCAAGATTAGGTCATGGTCTGATGGGCAGCAAAGTGTTTTTCATATAATAGAGTTTGTGCTAGGTGGGAGATACCTGCAGAAGTCTAAGGAGCACAAACATAGAAGCAGAGGAGCAGTGCGTATGTCACATCTGAATAAGAGGCAGGGGCAAGCTCACCAGCTGTACGAGCGGGGGGCTCTCCGGGGCCGCCTTTTGAGAGCGGTTCACCATTTGGAAAGATCCCTCACCAATGGGATGGAAGCCCCCACGTCAGCCTTTCTGTGTGAGCAGCGTCGCCTGTTCCTGAATGGTGCCATTTGCATTGTCACCATCAGATGAAGCAAGATCAGTCAAGTCAGGCGGAACTGCAGTGTGGAAAATTGGGTAGTGGTGAATTCAGCAGAGCAGGATGGTGGATGTTCTGTGGTGGGATGCTGAGCACCCAACAGAGAAGGGATGGGTGGCAGAGATCTGCTCTGCTTTTTCTCAGCAAGGGCTCTGGATGGCCTGGAGGTGGCAGATCCTACGGGCAAGCTGTGTTTTGCTCTCTCCAGAGCAGGTGACTGTGTTGCTCTGTACAGACAAAATGAAAAATCCTGCAAACAGCAGATTTGGAGTAAAACCCTTTTGAAGAGAAGGCTGTGTAGTCACCTGGTTAAAGGCCTCATTCATTGTTAAATTTTACTGTAGCTTTGATACAAAAGTATAAACATCTTGTCTTGAGAGAGCTCTGCTGAGCGAGCCTGGCAAGTTTGGTGTCTGTCGTGTCGCAGCTTACAAATACCGCAGGGGAATGTCTGCTTCCAGTGACACAGAGTCTGACACTTCAAAATAAAATTGAAGCTGTAATGCAGGCTGTAAGAAATCTGTTGGGGATTTTTTTCCCTCTTGCTTTGTGTGTTACAAAATATGCTAGCTACTGATAGGCAGTTGTTTGAAACAAGTTATTTATTTGAAAAATATTATTTACTTGAAATAAAATACTCAGCTGTGGCTATTCCATGCGATATGCAATCCTTTTACTTTCTGTTTTAGTTATTTCAAATGCAAGTAATAGTTAAAACTGCAACTGGCAGCAGTATAACTTGGCAATGTGGACAATCCATGTTCTGGTACATTTTCACCAGCATTCTGCCCACTAGACTGATGGTCATATAAAGCTGGAAGGCCCTGTTAGAGTCATCTTCCTAAACCTGCCACGTGGGCGTGGTGGGGGATTTGGGGCAGGGAGTGCTGAAGGTTTGCTGTGTGAGTGGGAGCGCTTAGAAGTACCTGTTTCAGGAGTAAGAAACAAAAAAGGAAGGAACGTTCCTCACTGGCTGAGTCTTAGCAATGTTTTCTGTTGGCATTTCACGTAATCTCAGTCTTGGAGGCTAGATCTTGTGAAGAAGTGCAAAATTACCAGGACAGCCAGAATTGTCTTTAGAGTTCAGAATTGTTCAAGTCACATCCTGACCACGGCAGGGAGCTCTTGTGACTGTACAGCATGGCTTCTCTTGTAATTGTGTAATAGAATGTGGCTCTATTCTGTTTATTCTCTCTTTTCTTGCACAGTTCACTAACAGTTCTGATGTATATATATATTGAATATATATACTCTTATACATATGTATCATATATGTGTTATACGTAAAGTGATTAAGTACTCCTAAAAAGGCTGCACTTCATGTTGCTTTAGTACCTAAGGCAGCAGTCTTGACCTCACAAATCTGACATGGCCCTGCTCTGTTCTGATGCTGTGTTCTGAACGTAAACTGCTCTGCATCTCTGAGCAGTCAACGTCGGCTTTCAGGTCAGCTTATAAAAGTGAGGAGAAGCTGTATCACAAATACTACAGAAGCTGGGTTTCTCTCCCTGTTACCTGATTCGCTGTAGTTCTTACATACATATTTGATAGTGAATTGCAATATTCTGGATGTGTATCTCATTATTTTAATGTTCGAGATGCTTTTCAGTTCTTCTTTGGGTTGTTCTTTGGTCCTCAGCTGTAACCTGCGGTAGCTAAGAGTATATTCACTGGCCTGCACTTTAATACATGAAATGTTTCATTTATATCTGCTCACCATATTCAGAAAGAGACATTATCTTTCTGTTTTGTTGTGAGGTACCAAAATTTCTCTGTTGCAAGCTAGATAAGTTCTCTGCAAGCTAGGCAGAGTTTTTGAACCTGAGTGCCTCAAACTTATTTAAAATTGTTCTGTAGGTACTAAATGAAAGGATCCTGATTTTTCAAATGTTCTTAACGTTTGCAAGTTCTGTTGGCTGACAACTGAGCCACTTGCCTTTAATTTTTTCAATATAAGTGTCAGAGTCTAAAATTGGGAAGCCTTGTCTGAACATGTCAATCACATGCTTTGTCTGTTTTTCAGCAAAGCTTTTACCATCTCCATCGTAGGTTTCTATTAATGTAGGTTTCCTTCTTACAGGCAGCAGCTAGTGTTAAGCCACACTTCAGGCCCATGTTTGGCCAACACTGACTATTGGGCTTTAGAAGGAGGTTCCTCCTAGAGGCAGGATATTTTCATAACTGAGTGTGGGTTTTTTTGTCTAGAGCTTTTTCTTTTACCCCCTAGGATCTGGTGACAAATGTCCTGAGACCATAGGAGGATTCCGGTGACCTCAGGAGATCTCTAGCCCAACCTGCTGCAAAACATTATCTGTCTGAGTTTTCAACATAATCTATGTATGTGCAGTATGAGGATTGTTTGCCTCTCTAAAAATCCAGCTTTGATCACAGCCCTGACCTAAGTGCATCTCACAACCTTTTCCAAGTAGATGTCCTAAGAAATTTTTCAGCAGAACAGTGATTTGTCAAAGACTGTTGCCCTGTTCAACCTGAAATATTTCATCTGAAATATAATGAGCTCAGTGAATCCTAGATGAATGAGAAGCAGGGTTTCCAAAACGGTTCCAGGATCTGGAGCACCAGGACAAAGAGCAGAGTAAAGCCAGCTCAAATAATTATATTATATTGCATGTTTTTTTTTTCTGTTATTGATTCACTTTTTGAAGGGGGAATTACTTATGAGTAAAGGGAGAAGTTGGGTGGCACTTTGTAGAAGGAAGAATTTAAATTTCCAGTCCTGTGTTGGAAGAAAGCATGTATTTTGTCTCTTCTCTTTGTTATGGCTTATATTCCTAATCCCAGCCATTCTTCTTTCGTAAGGGTTTTGTTTATATACTTGAATCTGTCAATTGGAGGATTATAAAAATATCACCTGTGCCATTAGCATCAAATGGAAAACAGAAACTTTTTTATACTTGCAGTAGGAGTGCAGCTTGCATGAGCTGAATGGTTTTGCAGGTTAATGAGAATATCAGTTCTGGAAATAACCTGCTCTAGCTCTGCAGATAGGTTGGTACCATACTCTTGAAAAAGGCCAATTTAGAGACTTTGTAACCAGCATCTCTGTTGGGTTTTCAGTTCCTGCACCTCTCTGGGACCACTTGGGCTGAAATTCTCCTGTGCTGTGATCGCACACTCAGGCTCAGGAGAGCTGAGCTGCAATCACAAGTTCAGTGCCACTGACATCAGGTACCCAGACCCAGGTTAGAGAGTGGGGATTGATGCACATTGCTAAAGCTGTGCTGCGTCTCTTTGGTTTTTGCTCTTTGCCAGTTGCTGTTCTTCAGGGTTTCATTAATGTGGCAGAATGTGGATGTTTACCTAGGCTGTGTATCTTAGCTTGCACAGATCCGTAATTTCACAGCAGCACTAGCAAACAACAATAACAAAAGCAGACTTTCCAAAGCCTTTCTTCTTGCTAAAGCTTTTCTCAGAAAAGACATATTAAAATACCACTTCAACTTAAAAAAAAGAGTTTAACTTGCTTTTCTACATACCTTTGTTTATGGTAGGTGTTGAAATTCATTTCCCAGAATAAGGACTTCTCAGCTCCATGGTGAGTAGCAGCTGCTTTATTTTATACTTTGTTTGATGGAATCCACTATTGGCATTGTTGTTAGCTCACAGAAGTAAATAGACTTTGAGCAAAAGACCACACCATAGCAACCCTCAGCTTCTGTTTACAGTTTAAATAAATATCTGTGCCATAGAAATATATGTTCTGAGGAATTTTCTAAACTGGTACACTAATTGGTTTAATAACAAAAGGATTGATGTAGATAAATAGAAGACAAATTTACCCTCATTATTTAAATGGTGAATTGTTTTAGTTTTTGAAAGCTGTCAGTAAATCACAGCCATTCAGTAGGCAGAGGGTATTTCTTGACTTACTCACCCTAGTAGACAGTGCATGACAATTCTGAGGGAGATTCATGTAAGCACTCAGCAGAATATGAATACTTCCTGCAAAAACCATATTAAAATCCATTTGCTTAATGTGAGCAACCCTGTGCGTGTTTTGAAAACCCTAGCATGCTGGTTTACGATTTTCTCATCTTTTGGTTAAAAAAGTAGCTGCTATTTAAGCTAAACTTCTACTGACATTTGCTTGAGAAAAGCTGGTGGAATAAGTGATGTGCTGCTCTGAAAGTCCCATCTGCAGGGGGTTTCAGCCTTTAACAGATATGCCAGGAAATGACATTTTTTCCTTTTTGTAACTGATACTAAGACACCGTTTCTAGCTGTGCTTTTTTTTTTTTTTACTTTTTAATGTGCAAATGACCAAGCTTTATATTCCTAAATGTAGTCATTCCTCATGAATTTCTCCCATATGTGCTGGTCTTTCAGCTCACTTCTCATCGTACTTGGCCAACGGTGCAGAGAGTGTGGTCAGTGGACAGAGTCACTGTCTTGGAACATGTTGTATCTGGTAAGGCCCTCACTGGTTTTGGCATGGACAGCGGCTGGAGAAGCTGGTTGGGAGTCAGGACAGTGTTAGGTGTGTGATGACATTCTCATGATTTGGATATATAGCAACATGGAATTACATGGTTGGAATTTTAAAAAAACATTGAAGTAGCAAGTCTGACATCTATGATCTTGAAATGAATCAGACAAAATGTACATTGCAAAACATTATTTGCGAAGACTTGCAGATTAGCAGCCACCCTTGAGCACATTTTGGAGAGTATGTAGAGCAGAATTCTACATGGTATGTAGGAACCAAGTGCCACCAGACAGAGAATAATGCCGCTCACTCCAGTGAGCTCAGCAAAGGGGGATCTCTTTAGACAGATTTGCTGGGCACAACCCAACTGTGAAGGCTGGGGCTGTTGGCTGGCTGGTGCTTGGGAGGAAGGACACTTGTGGGGCAGAATACGTGGTGCTAGGGGCGGGCTAGAGAGCCTGGGGGAGCCAAGTGGTGCAGTGAAATATAAGTGGTGGGAAGCAGCCGTGGAGGTGTTGGGGTAGCATTGCAGCATGGGCAGCACAGATTAATGTGGGGGATGTGGTGTGTGGCACCCATGGGAGGGCTGTTCTTGTGGGTGTGAGCACCAGGAATGACCCCTATCAGCACAGGGAGCTGAGGAACAGGGGTGATTTTAATATGGAGCAACTGGGAAATTCTGCCCAGCCTTCAGAGACAAAGTGGTACCTCCTTCCCTAATTAAAATAAATGTGTATTTTAAAAAAAAAAAAACTACAGACTACTATTGGAAAATGAGCCTTGAAATCTAGGGTCAGCTGATCCTCACAGATCTCCAGTGTGATGCTTGCTTAGAGCATGTCTGCAACATGCACAGATCCAGATTTGTGCCTCTTGTCTCTTGACTTCTTTACGTCATGTAAATAGTACCTAGGTGAGGGAAAAGTCAAGTTTTTATATAGCACTTGCTGCTATAGAAACCACTGGCTTGGTGACAGTGTGCCCTGTGATGGAGGCACCGCCAGCAGCAGCTCCAGACTGGGAGCTACCATAACCATAGCTGTCAGTCTTCAACATTTTAGATCGCAAAAGACACAAAACCTCAGGCTCGACGAGTTGTTTACACTACAAAAGAAATCCATAGCTTGGAAGTATAAAGATTTATTTGCTGTTTTAAGTCTGTCACAACTTACAGACCGTGTTAAACCTCTGCTGGTTTGACTTACGGCTGTAACTTCCCCCAGAAGGTCACTATCAGCCATCTCTGTTTCTCTTCAACGGGAAAGAAAAGCCAGCATTAAAGGAGATATATGAAAAGCATTATGTCTACTAAGCCATTCATGATAGTGTTAGGATAAGAAGCCTATAAAATGACTGTAACTCTGATGAATATTTCTGAAGTCATAGGAGAATTGAGCTGTCTGCTACGAGCAGAGAAAGGCAATCTAGTATTGATTCTCAGAATCAATGGAGCAATCCTGCTAATGCTTATAATTCTAATTTCTGCCACTAGAAAACAAACAGAACAAGAAGAGAAAAAACAAATGTAGAACATCCCAAAGACATCGGAAATGCTCTCTGCTGAAAGTAAAAAGGAGACTGAATTCATGAAGTGGATTAACCAATAAACATGATTGCTTCTTTGGAGGCTACACGATCTCTCGGTGAGGAAGGGAGCTGCTTTATTAAATTCCAAATTCTAGACATTACATCTGAGACAATAATCTCAAAAGGATTTATCTGAGGAATTGATTTGCAAATAAATACTCTGATGAGAACAAAAAACTGTGTGAAAGACACAGTACAAAATAAAGCTCTCTTTTCAATTACTTGGGTTAGCTTTAGCCCTGAACACACACGTGTGTTGTGCATCAAGCCTTCTCTTGCTGACAATAGATGTCCAGGAAATTTGGACAGGAGCTTTTTGCAAATGAGAAGGAGATGAAGTTAGGCACCAAGGACAGAAGATAAAAACAGTTGGTTGTTCCATCAGTACTGCCTCCTATTTGTGCTTTAGCCTCCCATCTGGCAGAGCAAGTAAGGGGAGGCAAAGGCCAACTGTTTTTTTTTTTTTTTTCCCTATTTAGATGATTTTTTCACTGAGTGCCCTGTATTTAACTCATGCAAAACAGCATCTCAGGAATGAGATGTGCAGCCTACTGTAGGGAACCTGCTTTTAGCAGGGGGTTGGACTTGGTGATCTCCAAAGGTGCTTTCCAACCCCTATGATTCTGTGGTTCTGTGAATGGTCAGGGACATATAGGCATGCAGTGCCAGCAAAGTGTTTTACACACAGGCAAAGCAGGTCCCACCTTGGCAAAGCCCCTCCTGTGCTTTAGCTGATGCATTAACCCAAATGGGTCCCCTCTCTGCTGGCCTGGGAAACTTGCAGACAGCCCTGTGCTGACCTCGCGCCAGGACCCTCCACAGAAACATGCACAGAGGCTTGCTGCAGGGCATCAGGATTCATCTGGCTCCCAGTGTTAAGTAATTAATTAATTAAGCATCCTTTGGCATTGGGGGAAAAAAAATCCCTAAATGTTTCTACAAGAATTTTGTGGTAGCCAAAGCTGTTAATTGCTCTTTGTCTCACCGTCTCCCATCCCACAGAGACACGCTCACCTCCACAGTGCCCTTACCTTCTACACTATTCCACTTACAGCAAGTTTATCTTCATTTTACTGTTACCTACTCCTTTCTTCTTCACACATCCTAAACTAATGCCCAAAGGTAGATATCTGGAGTTCAGCTCTCGATGCTGTGCCTTTAAAAATGAGGGTTTTGACTTTTATAGCCCCGAGCAATGACGGTTTCATTAGTTTTACCTGTTTGATATGTAAAAAGTCTACAAAATTAGGCTGCTGATTTAGACAGGCACCTGTTGTCAGGTTTAGGATCTGGGTTTATTTTGGGTTCCAAAGCTGCTGTCCCCAAGGAGCCCCATTGCCCCACAGCCAGATCCTGCCTGAGGCAGAGGTGAGGCAGGGCCGTGGTGGGCAAGCAGCAGGGCGGGGTGCTCCGAGGCCAGGACCTCCACCTCCCCTTTGGCAGCTACAAGGCTAATTCTTCCAACTTTTCCATTCCTCTGTCTCAGAATACCCAGGGGTGAGAGCGTCAGATACAGAATCTCACGGAGTATTTATTTTATCCTTTCTGAGCTAGGTAGCTGGACATCACCGGATGCTTTCTGAGGGGCTGAGCCCAGGCACAGCCAGCACTTGTGGCCCGGGCCTGTGCCACCTGCCTGGGAGTACTGAAGTGCTGTCATCCCCTGGCGGGATGGGGATTCTGGCAAACCACGAGAGGAAATCTCTCATCTTCCTCTCTCCAGAAAGTCAACATGGTGTATACACCCACCTTTTCTTAGTTTTGAATAATCTAGGTTTATTGCTGCCAGACAAACTAAATTAGTCCTGTTGTACGCTCTCAAAGCCAGGCAGTAGCAAAACCAACTCAAGGGGGTTTGTTTTCTTTAATTTTTTCAGGGCTTTGCAAGCTGTGGAAATGATGAAATACCTAAAACAGTGTGAGAGAAGGGATTGTATTGGATTATACTAAGCAAGCTTTCTGGTGGGAAGCCTGCAATTATATATTACGTACTGTCAGCACATGGAGCGTGATGGGACTATAATTTTACCTACGTTATTTGCTCTGGTTGCCAGAGAAACCATATGAAAAAAGTGCTCCTGTCCTTGTTGATGTTCTTAACAAACTCTTGCAAACAACATCAGATGTTACAATTATTTTCTCACTGAATTCATGTCTCATGTCACATGTACCGCTGTCAGAACCAACCTGCCTCCCAGTGCAAAAATCCGGATGTAAAACTATATAAAGAGAAGCTGTACTGAAGGAAATTGAGCAAACAGATTAAATAGAAGCGGTCATGCATATGAATGCTTTACTTCATTTTGTCTTTAAAAGCCTTACTTATGCAGATAGAAATGAGAAAAATGGGCTGCAAAGTCCAGGAAAATTGCTCTATCGAAGTTAAGGTTCCTTTTGAGTCATATGATAAATGTATGAATAAATGCATGGGAAGGCTGGAGAGAAGGTGTTTATTTTGGAGGGTGAACAGAGCAAAAAGGCTGTAACTTTCTTTAGGAATTACAAGGCAAAAATGCCAACGGGCATTGACTCGGAGTGGAGAGGGAAAGGAAGCCTAAGCACTCAGGAGCCTCTAGTGAAAGCTGTGAGTGCAAAAAGAAGCATTAAACTTGAGGTTGTGTGCATGTGTTTGTCTACATTTTCTTAACTCTAGTGAAAAAAATGCAGTTTTTTTTTTTTAAATCAATTTTGGAAGAATTTCCTCAAGTAGATTTGGTAGGATGTAAAGAAAGGATGACACCTCCCTGCCTGATTGGCAGCCCACAGCTGACTTGTAATGAGTTTTTCCTAATAGCATTTCAATTATTCTCCTTCCTACCGAGAGTGAGCGCAAGATATAACTTCAGTGAAATTATTACAGTCCTATTTTTAAATGTCCCTATGCAGAGCAACAGCTGGGTGTTGAGTGATTGAGTGCTAGGAAATTCGGCCTGGCAGCCCCTGGCAAGTGTGGAGGAGAGTTGTCATCTTGTAGCCATGTGCATTTGTGGATTTTGTGGATTTCAGGTTATTTCAGCCTCTCCTTTCCCCATGCTGTTTTAGGTTCCTCCTTAAGGCAGCCCATTTTAAAGAGCTGGCGGGAGGGACAGAATGGCCTGCTTACTGCAAATGGGCCGTAACATAATGTAACACATGGAGTAAATCACCCGCTCAGAGACTGTGATCACTGGCTGCTGAAATTGGATCCTAAATTATTGTGAGATCTGTCATTACAGGGAGCCATTAAGGTACATACTATATTCTCTGTGTATACTATTTTTCCGTTATTTTCTGTTTGGTATGCAAAGTGCCTCTTTCTTTGTTGAAACATAGCATCTGATCGATCAACAGCGCTGTTTGCTATGGCTGAGCTGTGTGTTTTGCCTGTAATTGGTAACAGTAATGTAATTCTGTGACTGACACGGAGAGCGAAATGGCTAACTTCTTACCAGTGCGTTTCTCTGTGCTTTTATGTTGGTGCTTGGTTTCTAGCTTAGTTATGAAATTATATAAACATAATCATTTTAATGAAAACTTCACTCAGACAACCTCCCGGCATTTTGTACCATTTTTATTTTCTTTTCCTTTTTTTTTCCTTGTATGTAACACTTATCCTGTTTTGTGTAACAGCAAAATTAAAGCTCTTTCCAATTTTCATATACTATATCTCCATCTGCTTGACAAAGGATTTTTTTTTTAAGGATTTTTTTAATGTTGTGTTTATCCAGTATGCATTATTGAACACATACATGTTCTATGAACGCTTCTGCACACATGCATTGTGCACAAATGCTCCTATACACAAAATTATATTGAAACAACCCCAAATCTAAGGAGATTTCAGGATCAAAGTAGCCTTTATTTTCATTTCCCTTTTGATATGCGGTAAGCCCTGAGTTTTGTGCCCTCACCCTATTTCTCTTGTAGATTTTGGCTGCTGTTAAGAAGTCATTTTGGGACACCTCACAGACACAGACCCACTGACTGGGTCAGGCACAGAAAACGGAGCAGCTCTGCTGTCACCAGTGTGACCCTGGGCTGCAAAAGTCCGCTGAAGCGCCTGCTGCCCCAGGTAGGAAGCTGCCGCAGCATGTGGGACCTATTAGCTCAGGACAGCAGAATGAAATGTTATATCTGACAGTGAACAATGTTTTTGTCTTTAGTGACAAAATTCTACATCCTTAGAGAAAGGCATGTAAGCAAAGATCAGATTTGAGACCATCTGAGGAACCTGAATCTCTGTAAGTCTACAGGTCCCAATGAGATACATCTCAGAGTCCTGAGGGAATTGCCTGATGGAGTCACCAAGCCACTCTCAGTGACATTTGAAAAGTCATGGCAGTCAGGCGAAGTCTCTGGTGACTGGAAAAAAGGCAATATCACACCCATCTTTAAGAAGGGTAGAAAAGATGACTCAGGGAACTACTCACCTGTCAGCTTCAACACTGTGCAGGGAAAGGTCATGGAGTAGATCCTCCTGGAAGCTATGCTAAGGCATGTGGAAGAGAAAGAGATGATACAAGACAGTCAGCATGGATTCAAGGGGCAACTTCTGCCTGACCAACCTCGTGGCCTTCTATGATGGCATAACTGCATCAGTGAGCAAGGGAAGAGCCACTGATGTCATAGAATCATAGAATCATAGAATGGTTCAAGTTGGAAGGGACCATAGAGATCATCTTGTTCCAACTCCCTTGCTATGGGCAAGGACACCTCCCACTAGACCAGGTTGCCCAAAGCCCCATCCAGCCTGGCCTTGAATACTTCCAGGGAGGGGGCATCCTCAACTTCCCTGAGCAACCTGTTCCAGTGTCTCACCACCCTCACAGGGAAGAATTTCCTCCTTATATCTAGTCTAAGTCTTCCCTCTTTCAGTTTATAGCCAATACCCCTTGTCCTATCATTACCTATCCTTGTAAAAAGCCCCTCCACAGCTTTCCTGTAGGCCCCTTCAGGTACTGGAAGGCTGCTATCAGGTCCCCCCACAGCCTTCTCTTCTCCAGGCTGAAGAGTCCTAACTCTCTCAGCCTGTCCTCGTAGGGGAGGTGCTCCAGCCCTCTGATCATCTTCGTGGCCTCCTCTGGACCTGCTGCAACAGCTCCACATCCTTCTTGTGTTGGGGGCCCCAGAACTGGACCCAATACTCCAGGTGAGGTCTCACGAGAGCAGAGTAGAGGGGCAGAATCACCTCCCTTGACCTGCTGGCCACGCTTCTCTTGATGCAGCCCAGGATGCGATTGGCCTTCTGGGCTGCAAGCACACACTGCCGGCTCATGTTGAGTTTCTCATCAACAGCCACCCCCAAATCCTTCTCCTCAGGACTACTCTCGAGACATTCTCCACCCAGCCTGTATTTGTGCTTGGGATTGCACCGACCCAGGTGTAGGACCTTACATTTGGCATCTATCTGGACTTCAGTAAGCCCTTTGACATGACCCCCCATAACATCCTTCTCTCCAGATTGGAAAGGTATGGAGTTGATGGCTGGACTGTTTGATGGACAAGAAACTGGTTGCAAGATCATATCCAGAGGGTAATTGGCAATGGATCCCTTTCCACACTTTTATGAGAACAGTGTTGGTCCCTGTTGATTTCAGTGTACAGATAACAGTCTTCAGAAGCCTTAGCTGGTGCCCACAGTATCATGGTGCCAGCCAGCATAGTTAATCCCAAATCTTTAATTTCCTACTGTGTTGTGGAGGCGTTGGAAGTGGGCTTTCTAGCGAATTAGAAAATTTAAAAGTTATTTGTTGAGGTTGTATATACACATGAATGTTCCCAAATACTGAACAGTGCGTGCTCATGCCCCAAACACTAGAAAAGATATGCCAGGAAACCAACGGGCATAGTTTTGCTGTCTTTTTCACACTTTTGGGACACCACTAACTAATAAAGAAAATAAATGAGGTATGAAAACAAAACAGCTATAGGCCAAATTGTCTTAAAGTACTGGAAAAATGTTTGCAAAACATGTGATCCCTTTGCTGAAGGCCAGTGACAAGCATGGAAACACAGAGAACACAGAGATGTGGCAGCACCTTTCCAAGGCAGGGGCACACAATGCCCCCGGTTAGGTGGGGTATGCAAGTTCTGCCCAGACTCCTTGGCAAGGGAGGGTGTGTGTCAAGACCTGCCATGGGGGCCAGGATGGCTCTAGGGCTCTCTCCTTCCGTTCAACCACTTACGGAAAGGGGCTACAGGACTGACAGCATCACAGAATGGCTTGGGTTGGAAGGCACCTTAAAGATCTTGTAGTGCCAACCCCCTTTCTGTGGGCAGGGTTGTCTGCAGGTTGTGCTCAGAGGAGAAACGGGAAAAGAAGAATGAGAAAGGGAAACTGCTTTGAAGGAAGATGCCCTGTGGTGACTTCATAGCTTGTGATATTTCTCAACTTGGAAATCCTCTTTGGTTGGTATTTAAGTGTGCTTCTTGTTAATTTGTTGTGGTTGTGTTCTCTGTGGATACAGGAAGCCTAGGACCAGCTGAGAAGTATTTCAGACATTGAAATGTCAGGCTGACGTATTCAGGAAAGCTTAGGGCCAGATGCAGAGTCATTATGTGTGAGTTAACAAGACGTCTGTTTCAAAGCCTTTAAACGAGTCTTTTATAAAACAGCAGGTTAATGACCCAACATCGCAGACAAGATTCTGAGAGAGATCTGCATGTCTGATAATCACATCCCTGCTAATTTTATTCTTCTGGAATATTCCAGGTTCCTCTTTTGTCATCAGCCACAAAAGGCCAGGTATAAATGGGCTGGAAAACATCGTTTAGCAGACTGTTTCTGTCCCTCACTTTCATGATGGCATTTGCTGTTTCTTCCACTGAATGGTGGAGTTTCTAGATCGTTTCAGCAGATTTAGCTGGCACAGAGCGTGCAATCACCTGCTAGGTTTGAGGGGCAGCAAAAGGTCTCTGTTCTGCTCACAACCTCTCCTTTTCCATCTTGAACAGAGGACAGCAGAAAGAAAAGCTCCAGCAGTATGGGTGGGGTTGGTGGGAAGGTGGAATGAGACAGACAGCCAGGCGAGAGGGAGAAGGATGAGCGAGGACTGCAAAGCGCAAAGTAACGTGAGTTTCTGGTGCTACTGAAATGCTGAGAGCAGGGAGTTTTCTCAGCGTGTTCTATTCCTCAGCTCAACTTCTATTCAATGGGAGTGGCTTGACTTACGGAATCATAGGGTCAGTCAAGCTTGAGGGAGCTCATGTGGTCATCCAGGTTTTGGCATCATCTTCCCTTCTCTCTGCTTCATCTGATTAAGGCTTTTCTGTTTCCTATATGTAGTGTTACCACAGTGTTTTGTGTTGATATAACTGCTACGTTACAAATAATAATAAAGTGTTACCCAGAGGTCTTAGGCTTGTAGATACACCAGGTCTTAGCACCTATGCAAGGCAAACTGAAAAACAAAAACAAAGAGGAAGTGCAACGTTTCTTCTAACTTTAAGGTATTTGCATCTATCTTTGTGTTGCCTGAATTTCTGCTGCCCCAGGAACTTCTGTGTTACCTACTTGAAGTGACTTGCTTGTTCTTCTGTACGGGTGTAATGAAAGTGAGAGGTGAAGCACTATGCATGTGTCTTATGGCATGCAAGAGCTTTGCATGCAGAGCCTCTGCTCTGACCCAGATAAATGCAGTTCCAGGAGCCTCCTTTTACAAGAACAACTTCACTGAATTGCCCATTAGTGTCAGGAAGGCTGTGTTCCTTTTGTATTATTATTCTCACAATTATCATTATTATTTTCAGACTGGCGTTTGCTTTCTGAGACTTGATGGGATGCTTCTACTAAGCACTGTAATTGTTGCTTTAAAAACATATTGTCCTGCTGTAGTCAGCAGGACAGATGGGCTTTGAAAGAAAACAAATGTGTCTAGAAGGCAGGGAGGAATGGAGGAAACTGTATCAGAAGGAATAGGGTGCACTTCTTCCTTAAACACCAGTGTCATCAGTATGAAGAGGAAGATGAGGCAGCGTTTCTCCTCCTGGCCAGGGAGCAGAGTGACCACCACCATCCCCATCATGGCTTCCTCTTGCTCCTCCTACAGGGACCAGATGTGAGAAAAGAGGTCAAAAATCTTCTTCTGGACAGGTTGCTCAGGAGTGCTTTGCTGTCAGATGTGACCAGGTGAGTGTTGAACTGTGGCTGCCAAGTATCAGCTGTTGTTCCCCACATCTTCAAAGTTTTGCCCAGGATTTGCACCATGGGAGCAAGAGGCAGCTGAGGATCCCACAGCCCATGGCATGGTCAAACACACATACACATACAGGAATGTTGCCTGTGCTCATACCTATCATTCTTCTGGGAAGGAATTTGAGCTCCTCTCTCTCTCTGTTGCAGACAGTTTATAAAGGACAAGTGTCATTGGCTTAGGGCAGGTTAAAAAGCCTTTCTTTGAGGGCAGACTAAGTCTTTCAGGTGCCTTTGGTAGGCCTCAATTAAATGAAGCACAAAAAAATAGTTGTCTGGCTGTTCAGAGAGAAAGAAATTATAGGCTGTTAGGAGCCAAAGTGCTGTTGTTTCCCCAATGCCTTCCTCTACTTCATCCAAAAAAAAAAAGAAAAAAAAAAAACCTTAACAGAATAAAAGCATTGCACTTGAAGGCTTAGCTGCTATGAGTAGTTAAACTTGGATGCAATAAGCATACAATTTTATGTATTAGAAACACGCTTTCCTTTCTGCCCCCTTTTCCTGTGTTTTCTGCTAACTGACATGGACACAAACTCAGCATCAAGTCAAATTTTGACCTCTGAACCCTTGTCTCTGGGGATTATTAGAATTTGGCAAGATGGCTCCATCTACCCTGAGCATTTTTGGCTCAGATCAGCTGAGAAGTACTGGGAATGATGGGAAGCAGAGGCCTTATGCCTAATTTTACAGGGCTGACTGAGTGTGAGCCTCTGGATCCACTTCTAAGACTTTTTTGGGCTGCATTTCACTGCTCAGAGATAGTTCTGTGAATTGCTTTGCTACCTGCAGGGCAGAAAGTGGCTGAGTGAGGACTGAGAGCCTGTGCCATTCTGACACATGAAAAGGCTGGGTTTTCTGTAAAACAAAAGCCCCTCAACAGTAGAAGGAGGCAGTTCTCATGAACACTGCACAATAAGCTCAAGAGCCTACATGCAAGGGCCAGGCTCAGTGTGATGCAGCGTGCCGTTGCACATCTGTGACCTCACTTCTGTTGTATCACCCAAGTCACAATCACGAGTCAATGAGGACTTTTTGTTCTGGCAGATGCATTGTCGCACAAACACCTCCCAGTGTTCCCTGAATTTCTACCTCCAACCTTTGAATTTCATAGATGCGTACATAACAGGCAGCAGAATGGAGCCTGCCTTTGCTGAGGAGGAGTGTTTCTCCATCAGATACTTTCTGTCTTGACCTTGAGTCTCCTGTGCGATAAACGTGTTGGTTTGCAAAGGTGTATTGAGATTTCTCTCAGATTCTCCTTCCTGCCTAATCTGGTTCTGCACCGGTAGCCCTGCAAAACTGCTTCCGTGGAGCCAAGTCTTTCATGAACCAACCGTGTTTTTCATGCTGTGCATGTCTTCACACATGGCTTTTTTGCGTTGCAGCTGTAATATACTCTCCAAGGAGTATTTGGCCACATCTCAGCTGCCAGGCTTCTAACAGTAATCTGGGATGTATTCTAGCATCTGTGCTCATTAGTGCAGGAATATTTGAAATTCTCCCAGTTCCATCACTCTGGACCAGCCAAATGGGAAAGAGCTGCATTCCCCAGAATACAAACATCAGGTTAAAAGACAACTGTTTGTTGATTCAGTGTCTTGACTTGATGCTCAGAGTTCAAGTATTTACAGACTTCTACATTATAAAACTCTTTTCATTATGGAAAGTAAGTCATGCAATTTAAAGTAAGTGCAAATTAATGAGATGAAGAGCTCAGAGTGTTTCTCCAAATTAAAGAAGCACTAAAATTTTATTAGGCATGTAGGTGCAGTTAAAGTTAACAAACCAACACAATTTTGATTCAGCTTGGTGCATCCTTATGCAGCCCCAGACTGCTGAGCACTCCATCCTGCAGTGGGTTCCATTTTATGTGAGTCACATTTTCTCTTGCTTATATTTTGGGGAGCCATCTCTCCAAAAGCTGCTGAGGATTCCACAGATTTAATTTTACTTGATTGAAAACCCAAAGGTCTCAGCATGTGGTTTTCTTTTGTAGCTAAGACATGAACCAGATATCAAATTAATGTGAATTCTTTACGTGACAGGAGATTTGGTTACTGACAGTAATTTCTTTTGTATCGTATCAGAGTCCCATTTTCATTTTGGTGTCATGAGTCCACCAAGCATTTATCCAACTTCTACTCCAGCCCTTGCTCTTCGTCCCACATAAGTTTCTAACTGTGACAATTTCTCTAAATGGACTTGTAAGCAATTTGCTGCCAAAAAATGAATTAAGCTGTTTTTAAACTAAGCCTCTATACATTAAACCAGAAAATATCTTTACTAATCTGTTCTGCTCATTGGGAAGGGGGTAGATGGACTCCCTTGTCAATAATCGAACATTCCCACTACTGGCCACCATCCTATGCAGAAATGTCCTGAAACAGTTTTTGTCTCCTCATTGTGCATTCTGTTGTATTTGAAAGCTTTGAAAACTGCAGAAATTAAGGCAACTTTTGCTAAAAATACTTGTTTCCTAGCCACACAATGCCCAAACGCTCCCAGTGACAGCAGCAGCAGCTAGACGAAAGTGCTGTTTCCCTTCTTTGTCCTGGTTCAACCTCATAATAGTTGAGATCTTGTCAAACCACCTCAACCACTTGAGGTCTGAAGAAGTGTTAAAGTCTTACCCTCCAAATCCCCAAATTATTGCCAGTCACAGAACAGGCAGAGAAAATGTAAGCCCCCAAAATAATCACAGGAGCAAATCACCTCAGCTGATTGAACAGAGATCCTCCTTCCTGAAGTTCAGCATGTGCAGCATTTATTGCTTATCTTGTTGATTTTGCAGTGTTGAGTATAGTTTGAAAGGATGGTGGGAGTGAAGGAAATTTTTTTTCAGAATTTTAATTTCTGTTTTCAGATGGTAATTTGATTTTCTGTTTTCTTGTGTTTTCTGTTTATTTTTCATGGATGACTCAGTGCATGTGGAAGAGTAGCACCTCTACATGAAATAATGTTAAAAATGTTAAAATAACATAGAAATCTTTTAAAAAGTTTCTATGTGCCCTTAGCAAGGACAAAACAATAATGAATGATTCTGTAAAGCATTTCAGTATGGTTTCTAATGCATTTCCTTTGTGCTCCTTTGTGTTCCTAACTCATATTAATATCAGTGCCCTCAGTGTCAGACCAATCTCATCTCACAAACAGTTTAATCTTTCTTTTCCTAAACACCAAAACACCTTTCTGACCTTCCTGATTCGTTCCAACATGACATTAACACCTCTCAGTACTTCTCTTCCTCAGTTAACAAGCACAGAGGTTTGCTTTTGTGGCAAAGGCAAATCGTTCCTCCTTCCACTTGTGATAATTAGCAGAGTCCTCCACCAGCACAGGCTCACAGGAATCCTGTCACTTCTGCAGCTAGTGCAATTACGAGCAACACTGTATAATATGTTCATGTCTAATTTTCTTAATAATGAGCGCTAGTTCTACTGTGGCTGCTGAGGCTGAATGGCTGTTTTTTAAAACCAGAATTTATGTGTATGGTGTTATTCATCAGCATCGTTTAAAAGCTTATTCCTGAAGATCAGACAGCTGGTGATACTTTAAATTCCTCCTTGGGCTCTTAAAGCAAATGATACTGTCTTTGAGAAAGCCTGAAAAGGCATGTTACACACAGGCTGCAGAGCCATTCTGTAGCTGAACTGGTTAACTGGTGGGTTGGGACTTTACTGGTGCATCTCTCTGCAGTCCTGTGGAATTGGGCTTGCTTTGCCATATCCATTGTAATTTACTGAACAGACGCAGCACTTGTAATATGATTTTATGTTTCAAATAATCTAGGGATTGTTAAAATCTGAAGTTATTTTTTTAAACCTGCCACATATTCTGGAAGACCTCAAGTCCTAGAGACCTTCCAGCTCCAGTAGCTGCTTCCTGCTTTAGCAGCTTTGACATTAAGATTTTTGAGGCTCTCTGCCTTCCTTCAGAAGGTCTCGAAGAACTTCCCATCATTGATGGATGCAGTACAGTTAGCAGCCATGGCAGAGCAGGACAGCTGTGTCTCTGGATGAAGGTGCAGATTTAGGGCAGGGATTCCTTCATGCAATCACAGCAAGGCTGAGGTGGGCAGGGTCCTCTGTGTCCATGGGCCCAGCTCTGCCCCAGCAGGGACACCTGAGCAGTGCCCAGCACCACGGCCAGGCGATGCTGGAGGGCCCCGAGGAGGAGACCCCACAGCCTGTGGCTGGGCTCAGTAAATTATGTGAATTTAAGCTTTCTGTATAAGCTCGTGTATCTACAGACATAGCAAGGTTTCTAAGCTCCAGGTTCCCAATGAGCTCCACGTTGAATCTGGTGGCCAGAGGCTGCAGCAAATTCTCCATTTCTGAGCTGCCCACAGGGGCTGGGGGAGGAGCTCACTCTTCTCTTTGGGTGTTTCCTGAGGCTGCATCTGACTGCAGGGCTGCAGCAGCTGCTTGTGGCATCTCTGCTGGGTCCCAGGGAGGAATGTGGAGTGGGATACAAGTCCTCCTCCAAATGCAGCCATTGCCAGGAGGCAGAGGCATACCTGAGACAAATACAGAAGGGAAAGACTCAGGAGAGAGTTTAGAGAAAAATAGCATGAGCATTGCTGATGGGTTTGTAATTTTGGCAAAGGATTTACCAGGGTTTATCATTTCTGTACAGAAGAGTATTAGAAAAAGCTTATTTTTCTGAAGCTGTGATTAGAGGAAGAATCCTCAGTATCGTGTGGATGGACTCTGGGGTCTGGCAGGGCTGCGAGGCTTTGAAGAAGCTCAAGGGAGATTACAAAGAGGGGACACAGTGGAAACCTTGACAAATTGTCCCTGACCCCTGAAAAGACTGAGGACGCAGAAAAGCACTGGCTGAGAAAAAGGCTACAAGAGAAAAACAGAAGGAGAAAAAGCCTCCATAGGATGCTGCAGTCAGAGATGTAGCAGAAGTGGATATCTGAATAGTTGCCACACTACAACATCAAATCTGTACCTACCCCAGGGTTTAGAAGCAGTGTTTGAAACCTGGACCTCTTCTATTTTTGTTAAAGGAAATGTAAATGCTTCCATAGGAGAAGGCTGCAAAGATCTCACATTTTTGCCTGGGTCTGATCTTGCCCTGACACTAAATAGAAAAGAACAGATCTCTAGCTAGAGAGAGGTTTTTGAGAAACTGTCTTGACAACCATCCCAAATACATTTTTTGGTTAAGTCTTTCTCAAGTAGCATGAATGATCCAAGGTCTGCTTTAACATCAAGATGAGTTGGAATGAGCAACCAAGGAGAGGAACTGACAAAACATGTCTGAAAACATGTACAGAAATTGTGTGGAGGTGCAAATCCTGAGAAGACCCTCTTGAGCTGTAGGTATTTCTATGGTTGGTGTAGTGATGAGGTACATTATTGGTCTGCCTATCTAGTTAATTCCACATGACTTTTCAGCCTTTCTACCAGAAAAATTAACTTGATGTGCCACAAACAACAGCTTTCAGTTCCCAAATGGCAACATGGCGTGGTCCATGAGTGTAGCATGCATGAGACCTGGTCTCTCCACATCTGCTGCCAGATCACCACATTTCTGTGGCTGAATCTTTTCATTCATCTGTGCCTCTGACTCTCTTTTGGGATTTTTTTCATTTAGCCATACACTCCTTAGGGCTCACAGCTGTGGGCTTGCAAGCCTTGAGTCCATACAGCTCAAGACCTTTTGCAAGTTAGATTTTAAAGTCCAGGAGCAGGACGAACCCTGGATGCCCTTGGTGCCCACTCACTGAATTTGCAATCCAGTTTTTACTGTGAGCAGCTGCTTTTTCATCCACAAGGTGAAATATAATAACTTAAAAATGCTAAAACAATTGCAGAGTGCGAAGAACAAAAAATATGACTAGATGATTCACAAATGGAAATAAATAAATATGCAACATAAATTATGCCTTGTAGACATTTGTTCAGCTACAGTAATAATGTTCATGTGGCCTGGGTAAGTTGCTCTTATAACCATTAAAAGAGATTCTAAGAAAAACAATTCCCAGGAAATTAATATTTATTCAGATATATAATATTACTAATCCTTTTATGTAGTTTTGGATACTTTTTTTTTTTTCAAATGTATTCAGTAACATTTCTACGGTGAATTAATGCTGTGGTTTTATTGCATGCAGAAAGTATGCAGGATCTTTAAAAGAAACCCCATCACTGCGCTCCTCCTGGCACCAAATGGGGTCTCCAGGGGGCAAAATGCTGAAATGCTTCATTTCACTCACAATTATGACTCCACCTCCAGATCTCTGAGTTCACCAGCAGCATTGCTGCCTCTCACACTTGGTTATCTCCACAAATGCTGTGCTGGGAGGAGAGGATCGTAACACCAGCAAGCCTAGGCAGAAGGAAATGTCAGGAAAAAATTGGCATCATTCTGAAAAAAAAAAAAAAAAGACTGTGAAAGTGAACCATCCTTGCAAATTTGACTTGACAAAGCCTCACCATTTAAAAATGGTGGATGCTTTACAAATTGCCCCCAAACTGTTTGTGGCTCCCAACCCTCACCCTGCACCCTCATCCTCACCCACCCACACACCTGCACTGGGCGGAGGAAGTCAGCTCCCAAAACCAGGGCCAAAGCTCACGCAGCCCCATCACAGAGCTGGGGATGCAAAGCTCTCCTGCATCCGCTGTATCTCACTGAACCACGCTCCTTCTCTGCGTTGTTGTAGCAGAGAGAACAGGTTTATTAACACATTTTTTGTGCCTGTCCAGAGGAAACAGGGATAAAAATAACTTTTCATTAATGAAAACGTACTGGAGGAAATTTCAGAAACTGTTCCAGGGCAATTTTT
Source organism: Penelope pileata (assembly GCA_013396635.1). Taxonomy (NCBI): domain Eukaryota; kingdom Metazoa; phylum Chordata; class Aves; order Galliformes; family Cracidae; genus Penelope; species Penelope pileata. The sequence goes on from WBMW01001517.1 coordinate 445,294, forward strand.
TCTTGTTTTTGTTGTTGTTTCTAAAGGAAAATAGTAGGATGTCAAAGGAAATATTTGACAATAATGGGAAAATATTTACTTCTGTTGCCATTCTTTCTGTAGGCAAAATCCAGTAATTTTCCTTGTATGTTGTCCGCGACATGGATTTTGCTGGAGCTGCTAGAAGGAATGGCTCCCCAGTGTGCATTGGAGCGCTTCGAGGGCGGGCAGTGGGCACTTCCATCAGCATGGCTAAGGCAGTGGGGCACCCGCGCTGTTGGAGCAATGCTGCTTTCCCCGGCATTACCCATCTTGGCTCCAGGTGACACATTCAGGTTGTTCTTGTAGTTTATACCCACTGATAAGGAAATATCTCTCTTCCATCCTATTGGGACAAATGGATTATACTGGTGTACCCAGTGAATAAACACTTGGGGAGTAGATTGGCAATAACTGAAGCCCTAACATTTTGTAGCAAGGAGTTAAATGCCATCTCCATGCCACAGTTACCATTACTCTGAGATCACCTTTGCTACATGCTTATTAGCTCTATGTGCCAAGCTAAATGGTGCTAAGACCAACTCTGTGCAAAGCTGATGTGGCTGGCCCTGTGGTGGGAAAGCAGGGGAGCACTTCTGAGAATAAATGACAAAGGAGACAGCCAAAAATTGTGTAAAAAGGAGGAAGTGAAACCTCAGCAGAGGCTTTGGAAGAATGAGATGAATGCAGAGACAGGTTTTCCAAGGGGCTTTAGAGATGGTACAGGCTGCTGTTGATAAACGTGAAAGAGATCAAGGAAAACAGCGCATTTGTCATGTGGATGCCCTTGGGACCAAGAAGCAATGTTTTTTTTTTTTTTTTTTGGAGTAGGCATTAGCCAGCAGCTCTTCCCTTTCACTTCCGTTACTTCCTCCAGGTACCCCAGTGATATGGGTGAGTTACAAACTGATTAAGTACAAACTGATTAAGTACTCTTACCACCAGTGTGGCAGTGAACATGATTTGCCAGCCTTCAGATGAGCATCTGCTGGAAAAGCTGAGCCCTCTGAACCACACAAGTTCCATCCCTATCAGTAGAATGAAGACAAGGACATGGGGCAGTGCTGGGACCACCCATGCAGGTCACTGTCTGCACTAGGATATGTTCTGGGTGTGAAATGGGTTATCCATTAATGCACATATAGCTTGTTTGGGCAAAAAGAATTTTTTTTATGTTTATGTACATTGGGAAAGCAATGGAAAGGATTGCTCTGTACACAGAAGGGTTCTTTGATAAGCTATCCTACAAAACACAACTGCAACATAAAAATGAGACTCCTCCTTTTTGATCATTGTGTATAGCTTTCACCATGGTGAAAAGATTCCCTAAAAAGTTGGATTTTTTCCCTCTTCATTTCTTGTCATTAAAATAATTCCTTTTATTAAATATCATCCATTGGAGATAGTTTCTTGGTCAAATCCTCCCTCAGACACAAGCAAACAAATAAAGAAAATTGAAAAAAAAAAAACCACAATATTTCTTTGAAAACTATTTTATATACACAAATGATGTCTTACTTTGTGCACTTACTCTTCCCCAAGGGGCTGTACAATTTTCCACATCAGCACAACTTTTTGAAAGAAGCTGGAACTATTCACCAACCCACCTCGTCCTGAAAAGTCATTTTTCCTCAGTCTTCCCAATTGTTACAGTGTTTATGATGCAATTATGTTCCAAAAGGCTGTTTGCTTTTTTCCCCCAGTATTTTTATTAGAAAAGCTAAATCTTCATACATAAAGTTGCAAAAAAATTATCTGCTTCTTATGTTGCCAGCTGAACACGGTAAGTTTTTGTATTACATAATTTTCCATTTGAAATGCAGAGCACTTCACTGCTCTTTATGGAACATTCACAGCAAATGAAAACTGATTATTACAATCAAATTTGTTATCCATTTAACAGGGAGCAATTTCACGATCAACGATTAACTATAAGCAGGAAATAGGAGCACGCAGATAAACAGAGATGTGACTGGGATACAACACTCGCAGCATACATTCACCTAAATGTAACATTGGTCATCTGTGTCCCAGCTCTAATCCCTTGGGCTTAGAGCCAGAGCCCATGGGGAGGCCCTGGGGAGCAGCCTGGGGTGCCCTGACCGTGTGAGGGGCTGGCACAGGCCCTGGGCATGTGTCTCCCTGCCATTGGGGCTGGAGCCCACCCCGACATCAGCCCACACTCTCCAGCCTGCCCAGGCATCTGGGTAGACTCAGCTGCTTCTGGAGATTAAGAGAAAAACCATGTTAATTAGCAGATGGTTGAACAATTGATATCCTTCTCTGTTGCCACGGATACGAGAAAGAAGGCAATAACTTTATTCAGGATTAGCTATCTTTACTGTAATTACGCAACAGGAAATTATTAGGTTATCCCTCCCTCCTTCTCACCCATACTGTATTTGTGTGATGCTTCAGTTCCTGTACTGACACCCAAGTATTCAGGCTTTGTGTGTGACTTGGGGCAGTCAAATGCCCAGGGGTGTGCAGTAGGGCCTGTCTGGGGCTGGGGCCTGTTTGCTGTGCAACCTACTGCAGGGAACTGCTGTAGCAGGGGGGGTGAACTCGATGGTCTCCAGAGGTCCCTTCCAGCCCCTACAACTCTGTGATGCTGTGATTCTGTCTCTGTGGCAGAGCAGTGCCCACCAGAGCAGCAGCAGGGGCATTGCCATGGCCCTGCTCTGCCATCAGGAACTAGTGTTGATAAATGCATTTACTGCTATGGACTTAGCAGAGATTTCAGCCAGGCTCTGAAATTTTGTCCTGGGCTGCTGCTTAGCACACTGCTGCAGGGCTTCTGAAATGTTTCTCTGACCATGGTGGCTCATCGCTGGAGTAGCTCAGTGACAGGTGGTGACAAAAAGGACTCAACCCTGACTGCTGTGCCTCTCCATGCTCCTCAGTCTAAGGTCCATATGGGAAAGGTCCTATGGAATTTAACAGAAAATATCTATAGATTTCTACAGATTTTTAATAACCCTGGACTCAGCTGTGGAACTGTATAATCACCAAAGGATTTATTAAAATTTTTCTTTGCTTCTGTTAGGCTTTGTGTAGATAGGGGGAACAGCTCATATCCCTCTTGCAGCAGGCCGGAGTTGCTGATATTTCTGCATGAAGAAAGGCATGTCAATGTGGAGCGGAAAATTGAATGTGGAGGGGAAAGTCTTTCAGTTACCTTCAGGAAGTGTGACTTTGCCGGTGGTGATGGGCAGCCAAGTGAACCCACTGCATGCTGCCCAAATGCTGGGGAGGGGCTCTGGGAGGGAGGGCAGCAGCAAGCAGACATGCAGGGGATGGACTTCTATCCACTCCAAATCTCCCTTACTGTCCCAAGGAACCCAGTTGTGACAATGCATATCTCACACTGCATCAAATATATGAGGTAAAGGTGTTGCCATGTAAACCCTGAGCAAATATTCTCACACTGCATGTGTCTCCTGTGTCCCAGGCGGGTGTGTGCTGACCTCTGCATCAAGTTAAAATTCCTAAAGAGAAAATAAAAGCACCTTAAAAAAGAACTGAAACAAAAAAGAGCTTGGAATTCCCTCAGGGCATGAGGCAGTTTCATCGTTGCACCATTGCACTGTGATTTAGAGGCACGGAGATTTTCCGCCTCTGCAATGCTGACTCTTTTTGAGCATTTTCTGGTCATTAGCTACTTTGATCTAATGGACAAGATGTTGAACCAGGGTTTAAGAGATATAAATGCAGTTCCTGAGATTGCCCTGGCCTTTGTGGGGCTGCATCTGACTCAGTTTCTTGTCCCTGTGCCCATCCACATCCTTGTACCTACCACACTTGGACATGTGGAGCCCATTTCATGCTGCCCTTTCGGCCCCAAAACATCCTTTCTTTGACCTTGGTTTTGTGTTTGGTTCTGATTCAGGGAGAAGTCCTTTCTCTGTACACTCAGGGAGTCTGGTGGTTGCTTTCACTGGTTCATAGCAATTGCCTCAAGGAGGGTGGCGTAAAGGAACATTTGAACTGAGTAAGATTTTGGAGAATTGAGCTCTTTATTTGATGCTTTTTAATAAAGAATTTTGTGGTCATTGTGCTATTTTTTTCATCATTTTGAATTTATAAAATGTTATTGAACTTAATTTACCAAAATTTAAAATCATTTAAGATATGTCAGGACTGCATTTTTCATAGCTGATGAGAAAATGTTAAATAATAAATGCAGAAAGAAAATGGGATGAATGATCCAATACAGTGTGTCAGAAGCAATTCTGCTCTTTGAAAAATAGGTATTTAGAAATGAAATAAATAAGAATGAAAGAAAAACAGGTAATTTTCCTGTATGTAGGTAATAATCCTGTGTGAGAGTCTTGCTCCAGCACTGTTTGCTAACTAATAAGGAGAATTTCAAAGACCTTGTAAGCACTCAGTGGTTTTGCACAGAAATGCCACAAAGCCCATGAAAAGTACTGTATTTGAAAATATTTTTTAGATTGGTACATAGAAATTCTCAGTTTTGTGTGAAGAAACAATGAAAGATGTAGGAGGGTAATTTAAAAAATGGTAAAAAGGCAACTGCTAAATTACCACTTCCACCCGTCGAGCTGCATGAACCATACTAGCTTGTGGGAAATGTTGAATATACTTTATTGTCTCTGCTCTGACTTCTTTGTTACTACCAAATAGCTTTTTCCCAAATCTTAAATTTTATCACTATGTATTAGAAAATGGCTCTGTATTTGGTTGTGTAAGTGTGACCTGCTCTTCCGACATGCCGAGGACCGATTCAATGCACAGAACAGAGACCCAGCTACATGTACCTGGTTAAATTTAGGCATCCTATGCTTAGAATTTGGCTTTCATTCAATCAGAACTATTTTACAGAATGTACTGTCTTTCTTTACCAAGGCACATGCCAGCATCCATTTTGCTTCCATTACTATATCCCTCTTAATCAAAGCCAACGTTCAGACTGCTCTGCATCCTGTCATCTTGCCAATCATCAATGCTCCTGAAAGGAGTGTATTTTTGCTCTCATTTCTATGTCAGAAAACGTAGCCTGGATCCTTGGAGACCCTAATGGGACACATTTTTCTTTTCTATCTGTTTGCTCGTATCTGTGAGGACTGCAGTCCACTTGAGAGACCAAGCACTACTGGGAATCCTGTAAGAAAAAAACAGGCTTTTCATGCCATTAGCAGTAGGGCTGAGAAATTAAGCACCTAGTTATGAAAGGCTGAGCTTGACAATACCCTCAATCCAATGGAAAATAATCCTGAAATACTGTTGTTATTTTGACCAAAATGATTAAGCAGTGCTTGGCATCTTGCATTAGGACAATAGATAAACAAAATAACCATAAAAATGTGACAGAAAGACCTTGGGTTTATGATCATTTATGGGCCATAATCAATTAAGACCTATAAACTCCATAATCTCTGAAACCAAAATTCCTCATTTTCAAAAGACCTGTGTTGTGGTTTAAGTTTGTTATCACTTTGTAGCAGTAGATGTTAGCTGAACGACATGAAGATTTTAATTAGAGCCAGAAGCTTTTACATGATGAGATTAAAATAAAGAAGCAAAAATTTAATATAATTTATTAGTTTTAAGGGTTATCTTACAGCACAATCCAATTAATTTTTTAGAGATACTCTTCTGAATTATGTTTGTCATTGTACAAAGCTGCAGACTCATTGCTGACAATATTTTCCCAAGTTGAAAGTACATTTTAGTAAGTGAACTCTGCTTATCCAGTGGCAAGGAAGTTTGTGCAAATTAGATTTTACTCAGCGAGCATAACAAGATTATAGCTATGTGGAGATTACTTTAATGGACACAGATTTGGGGGGTTTAGACAGAAAGCAAATCTGGATGAAATTTTTGTGGTGTTCAGTGCTGATAAAAAATATTAAAGACATTGTGAAGCACAATAGCAGTTTGCAGTTTCTCTTAGGAAAAGCTCTTCAACATTCTGGAATTTACTCTGTGGGAATTAGCAGGACTAAACCTTTATAAATTATTGATTCAGCAAGGAGTTCTTTTCATTTTTCTGTCCCATGTAGCTCTCTGTCTCTGGCTTGCACAGCTAACCCATGATAGAGGGACAGGGAAGTGAGTTGATCCCTTTCCTTGGGCTGGCACTGTGCTGCTTTGAACTTTCAGTCCTGGATTTCACTCAGAGGGATGACCTTGCCACGATGTATCACCACCTCTCTCTCATCACCTTATCTCCCCAGATTTATCATCAGTAGCTTTGTCCTAATGATCAGGCTCACTGTTCATGCCAATCAATGGACTTTTCCATGGTCAAGGCTCTGCGGCAGTGCAATTTTACCTTGGGCTGTGGAAGAGCTATTGCAAGAAAACTCACTGACTGTGTTAGGTGCAATTACCCTGACGCAGGTCTGGAAAAGCATTATAAGAACCAAATGGAGTGCCAACCATTGGTATTTGTTTTGGTTTTATTCTCTCTCTTTTTTTCTCCTTCTCTCATAACTGATTTTGGCCACATTCATCCATATAAAAATAATTACCAGCAATGGCTGCTAAAAAAATAGAAGTTCTTGGACAGAAGACTGCTCATGTAAGGTGTGGGAATAAGATGTGAAAAATCCAGAAGAGGACAGAAGCAGTGCTGTGAAATATGAGATGAGGGAAAGAGTGGGAGAAACTGCATGGAGTAAGGCCAGAGAAGAATGAGAAACAAGAGGAACCTTTAGCAAGAAGGAATCAAGAGCAGTGGGAAGAACAGAAAGTCTTGCAGATTCAGTAAGAAGCAGATGTGATTTCCTATTCATAAAGCAAAATATGTACTCACTGAAGACAGATTTACAGGTAAACGTGACTCAGATCTGCAATCAAGTGAGTTATTTTTTTTTCCCCAAGCTGAAGTTCTGCCACCTGCAGCATCTAATCATCCCTGCCTGTGTCTGTAAAGTATTTAAAGGCATTTCTGATGCCAGCTGCATCTGCCCAAAGCATATCAGGCCCACAGCAATGAGGGGGGAGACCTTATTGCTATTTACAGTTGCATCATTGCTATCTGCAATTACCTGTTGTAGATGAGGTGGGTGTCAGTCTCTTTTTTTCACAGGTAATAAATGATAGAACATGAGATAATATGTGCCTCAAGTTGCAGCATGGAAAGTTTAGACTGGATATCAGGAAGAATTTCTTCAGGGAAAGGATGATTAAGTGTTGGAATGGGCTATCCAGTGAAGTGGTGGAGTCCCCATCCCTGGAGGTATTTAGGAGCTATGTGGACATGGCACTTAAGGACATGATTTAGTGGTGGGCTTGGCAGTGTTAGGCAGTTGGATTTAGTGATCTTAGGGGTCTTCTCCAACCTAAATGATTCTGTGGTTCCATGATTCAATTTTACATAGCTAGTACAATGTTCCAAGGCTGGACTTCAGGGATGATCAGCATCTGCTGAGGTTATATAGTGAGAATTGAAAAAGACAGACCTCAAACTGCCTGCAAAAATGCCTAATTGTATGGTTAAAACTTGATGAGATGAAGCTTGACGTATAATATGCATACATTTTTTTGTGTGTGAATTAGATGGCTTCCTTGAGTGTGTGGTAGCAACTGTACTAAGAAAAAGTATGAGTTTGTTCCCTACTGTGTCATCAGCAACAGATAGACTAACTTTTTAATAAGGATTTGTAGTACATTCAAATTTGTGAAAGATTAGATCAGATCTTTTTCCAGAAGAACAGTTATTTACTTAAACCTGGTTAGTATTTCTGAAGCATTGTTGTTGAAGATTAAACAGTTACCTTCCTCCCTCACAACCTTTTTTCTTCCTGAGAGTATATGACATAATAAATTACAACATTGGGGGAACATGTTTGTATTATTCGTATCAGATTATTTGTGAATAGCAAGTAATTTTTCTACACGAAGATGAATTACTTACAGATCAGAATTCTGTATTATCTTGGATTTCTTTATCCTTATTTGGAGTTGTGTAAATATGAAATAGTGCTTTGTATTGTTCTCTGTTGTACCAAACACAGGCCTCTTCTTCCAGCTAAGTACTGATTCAGCAGACATTCCTGTCTTCTGTTTTCAGCACCTTTCATGAGATTTCCACAGGCAGACAACTAGTTCCATAGGATCCCTTAATGGTCAATGGAGAAAAATGGGCACTTGTAGGATACAGTTCAATTGCTCTGCTGTAGACATTTACTTGAGAATGAGATAAATCACGCCCCAAAAGTGACAGTTTCTCTCCAGTGATTATAGAGGGAGTATACACTACTAGATCACAGAAATTTGGTTGAGTTCACCCTTATACTGACAATGTGTTGTATGTACATAGAAGTGTGTATATATGTGTACATAAATATAATTGTGTATAATACTTCCTCCTTCTCCTGTGCAACTACGTTATCAGGCTGAAATCCTTTCTTTTCTTGGTGAGATGAAAAGCTCTTCTTTCCAATGTCATTTTACAAGACCAGAAATCAGCTCAGCCACAGGGCTAGGGGGAGGGACAGAAGAAGGGAAGCTGCATAGCTGTGAAGCTGTGATCGTGCTGACTAGCAGGCATGCTTGAGGGATTTACTCAGGGCTTCCATTGGGCAGAGGGGAAAAACTCCTCAGGCTCAGGAAAACTAACAGTTGAATCAAGCACTCTTTTTTTTCCCCTTAGATTTAGAAAAGAGCTTCAGTTGGAAATATATATTTTTGAGCTGGTATGTTCTATCAAGACTGCAAGGCTTGAACTGAGCTTTGAAATCAATGACCAGTTTTATCTTCTATTCTCAGCTTCTTAGGCATTCCTGTGGGCTGATGTAGCTTCTTCTGAATTGCTTTCAGACTTCAACAATTGTTACTACATTTGGGATACTAGCTATTTACAAGTCAACGCTTATTTGGGGCATCTACTGTTCACATTTTTCTTGGCATATATATTGTGTCTGCAGGTAAAGGGCAGGTGTCCAAGGACACAGCAACTCTCTGCCTCCTCAGGCTAGCATCATTGAAGATGTAGGGTGAAGAGAAGCCAGACTAGGTATTTATTTTCTCTACAGAGAATTCTGTTACCCAAGCAATTAAATATCTTGGCATGTTTTTGAGTCTTTTTTTCCCTCTCTCTGTCTTTTTAAGATGTTCCCATTCTTCTTTTTCTCAGATGTCCAAACGTGTGAACAATTAGTCTCCTCTCCTGATGCTCATTAACCATTGCTGGGTTGTAAATTGAGATTCAACACCATGGTTTCCTAAGTCAAGGCAGGCTGAGTCATTAAAAAAAGATTGAGCACACAGTGTGGTGGGATGTAACTTCCTGATCCTGTCACAGATAAAAACCTCACAGCACTCATCTAATGACTCATGCAGGATCTTTGATATCTGGGGAGTTTGTGGCCCTTTTCTTTGCTATCCTAAATACCATCTGTTGTGAGTGCTTAGTTTCTTTGTTTAGCATCTTGACTGAAATATCCATTTTTTTTCTGGAAAGGAGAAAAAGTCTGGAGGCCTTGGAGTCTCAATGATGCAGCAAAACCTGGATAGAGTTTCACTGGAAGAACATCCTGAAAGCAAATCTGTGCTTTTAAGCTCACCTTTTCTGAGAAAGAACTTGCTATTCCAGAAATTGTCACTGGTTTTTACAAGTAACGTGCAGGTGTCAAAAGCACAATTGTTTTAGTATTACCCACTATATTATTTCCATCTATTTTTCCCTACAATCTGGAGTGCCAAGACCTATTTCATCTTCCCTCTGCCTATAAGCAGGCAGGTAATAAAAAAAAGAGGCACTAAAACCACAGTGAAATGGAAACTATGCAGAAGAGAGAAAACTGGGCTAGCTAAGGGGGCTGAAGAGACCAGAGAAGAGGAAAACTGGAGGCGATCTACTTTCTGTATCCACCTACCATATCCTTGAATGCTTATTCTTTCATGTTTTCAAGAGAAAAAGATGTAAGGTGAGGACTCTTCACTCAGTATTCGTCATCCAGTATTACCACTATTCCCAAGAATTAAGAAGGATGAGCAGAAATCTCTCTGAGACTCTGTAAGCATTGAAGCTTAGATGAAAATAAAGGTAAACTTGTAAAACCTCCAGTGACTCTTGGGCCTGTCTGCAAAAAGGAACAGGAGAAGAGACCTGCAAGTAGATTGACTCTGCTTCGTTGCATAGCTGGAAATGGTCAGTGGCCACTCAGAATAAAAGTTATTCCTTCTGATGGAACCATGGCCATCCCAGTCATAACCCTGTTAATGCTGAATATTTTCTGACTTTCCCAGACCTTTTTTTCTTAGGGGCTAGAAGGTTTAGTGTAAAACCGTGCTGAAGTCAGAAGGCAGAAACTCTTCGTATAGAGGCTTGAGGATGTTGAGAGTTTGAGCCAAGGAGCTGGGGTTATACCTGGGGAGAAATCTGGAGGAGTAACAGCAAACAAAATTTGGGAAAATTTCCTTCTTGAAAGTGTTTGAGTTCTGAGATAAGGGAACATCCACCAAACCCACAGTGCTCATGCTTTGCCCATCCAGCCTCTTGTCCACAGCTCTGCAAGGAGTGTGGGATGCGAGCTCAAGTTTCCCCTGTGCTCAGGCATCCTTTGAGGGAAGGGGAGAAAAGAAACACATTCAGCCTGTCCTGCAGAATGCAGTTCACAGCAAAAGCATCTGTTTTCAAGCTGTTTTCTGATGTCACTCAATTCCCTTCATGAAGTCATCTCTTAATGCTGTTGCTATAACAACCTGTTAGTCTTTTTCACTTTTACACATGTAGCACAGATGCCTACAGGTGTGTCACCATTGTGAAGTTCACTTTTAAAACATTCATTTAAAAAAAATCTTTTCTGTGCAGTATCTTACTGGGACAAAGCACATCAGTTTACAGAAATGTTATTTTTTGAGGAAAAGTCAGCTCCAATTCATCCTGAATAAAAAAAATAAGTAAATGAGAAGAAAGAGTGTTCTGGAGTGAACCAGCATTTTTGATGAATGCTTTTCTCTTTTTGTTCTGTATTTCCAAAAGCATTTTCAAGAGCTCACTTTAACCACTTGTTTTCTGCCATTAAAGTTTCATTCTGTGTAGGGGATTGCAAACAAAGCGGATTCAGTGATTGTGGTTGCACCTGTGGCTTTATGTTTCTGTATGTTTTTAGGAATGGTGATAAAACAAGAGCCTCGAGGAACAGAGTTTATCATTTTTCTGGGCATTATTAAGCACTCGAGACTAGCAGGAAAGATGCCAATACAACAAGTCATGTCATGTATGGAAAATGCCTTTCAGCAGTGCTTGAAATGCCATTAATGGTAGTGGACCACAAACCTCTGATTTTGGGGCCAGAAGCCAGCAAAACTAGAGGGATTGTCCTGGCCTTGGTGTCTATTAGTGCAGAAGGAGCTATGGCTGTGCTAGCTTTTGGGGCACAACTGGTTCAGTAAATATTGCCTGAGTGTCACAAGTATGAGGGATAAGCACTACAAAATAACCCCTTTCATGAAATAAGCACAAGCTTTCAGGCAGTATTTTTAAAGGTTCCTTTTTATTTTGACTTAAAGCTTTTTTTTTTTTCCCCACACACAAATTTTAAAATGTATTTTACAGTTTTCAAAGACTTCAGGCTCAAGCTCATTTTACTTCTTTTTCCTGTAAAGAGGCATCATTTGTCTTAGTGAAACCAGGTCTGTATGTGATGCTCACACATATTGCACTGGGACTCCATCCACATCTCCCTTTCCCTGGGGTTCAGATCTCTGCCCTGGCAACGTGTGTACCCAGCAGGGGATGAATGACCTGCAGGCAGCCCCTGTGCCCTAGCAGAGGGGACGGCCTGGAGCTTTTTGTGGGGAGGAGTGAGGGGACCCCTGCCACCAGCACCGCTCACTGTGACAGCTCCAGGAATATGTCTGGCTCATGTCTTGCCAGAATTACATAGGCTGAATTCTCCAGAGGGGATTCTGGGAAGGATCATAAACAATGAACGTTAAAGCCTAATTCTTTTAAATCTCAAGAAGAAAAAGGTTTCTCATTTCTGGAATTCAAGGAAGCAACATGGGAAGGGGTGCCCAGATTTCTACTGTACAAGATTCATGCTTAGAAAAGAAATGAAGGTAATGATAAGAGGTACTAAAAGACGAGCTGAATTTCGGAGGGATGAAAGTTCCATTCATGGCTTAATTCTTCCAAATTTCCACCAGGTAGACTTGCTACACATTTTAAAGATGATGTCCTAGTCAGGGACTTACAAATTATAAATTCTTTTCTTCCTTTTTTTTTTTTTGGTTAATAAACAGATGTTTCAGGAAAGAGAATGAAATCAATCCAGAGAAATACACCAAATAGACACAAGTATTGATTCATAAAACAGTTTTATGCCTCTACAGAAACTCAGCGTTCAGCCTGAGTCCCCACACAGTCACATTTGTGTAGCACAAGTCTAGCTACAGGATCTGTGAGTCAGTGTTTCTACTGTCAGGTTTCTGAAACGTGGGCTGACAGCACTTGGCACGGCCAGTGTGGTATCACAACAACCAGGGTAAATAACTGTGGAAATCTTTTTCAGCCCTCGCTGAAGATCAGGGAAAGCAGCGGTGGGAGAGCTGATATTGCCTGACCGCCACCTCTGAGATTAGGTCTTTTTTTATTCTTGTTTCTGTGTCACTATTGCCTGAACAAGCTGTTCTCTGCTTCTTTTCTGTTATGTGGTCTGACATCAGTATTTTGCGATTAATGTTGTCAGCGCTGTGACTTGGAAACCAGGAAGGATGGTGAGATTTCAGCAGTGGGGGAACAGAAGCAAAAGATTTGTACTCACAAACCTGAAGAAACCTGTGACTTTGTCATCAGTGACCTGAGCACAAAATAAGTGTCTGAGCTGGGCACACCTGGCTGTCCATATTGGGCAAGTCCTTCCTTCCTCCCTTGGGTTGCACACCCATCCCAGAACCATCCCCTCTGCCTCTGGCTGTGGCTTACAGAGCAGCCAGGGGCTCACAGCACTTTGCTGCTACCTTAGGAGGCAGCAGGAGGATGAAAAATGGTCCAGTGGCCCCACTGCGACTTCAAAACATTTTAAGATGTTCTGACTCTGTAAGCAGGGATTTTATTAAGTTAGAGGAGAGGGGAATGGCGAACGGTGCTCAGCTGATGTCATGGTCCTGGCCATGTTGGCTCCATGGGATGGGCGGGAGCAGGAGGAGGGATCCAAAGCCTTGTTTTGCTGCAAGAGGGATGGACAGCAGGGAGTAAAACAGCTGGTAAATGGGGATGCTGGGTGACCTCAGGCACGACATCTGACTATGTCAGGTTCACTGTATTTTCACTACATCTCAGCTCTAAAAATGAGGCAGATTTCTGTGCATGGGAAGCCTGCCAGAAGAGCCTTTTACTTGCAGGTGAAACTTAAAAACTGTAGAGAAGGCTCCCATGGGGGATGCAGGGTTTGTGGTGATGGGTGCAGGTCTAGCAGTTGGCTGCAGCAGCTGCTGCCCCTTAGGGCAGCTCATCAACTCTCTCTGAATTACCAGGCAGCTTCTCTTTCTGCCACAGATGTCAAATGGTGACTGAATCAGCTGTGCCTTACCTGAAACTCTGGTCAAGGCAGCAGTGTGAAAGTCTTTGGATCTTATTTCCTTGAGGTTTGGGTACCAGTGCCTCACTGACCATGAACAGATCCCACTAACACTCCTTCCTTTTCTGATTGTAGCTTGGTCCTCACCAGCTCATGCTCTTCAGTCATCAAAGAGAAACACGGAATGGAGAATCATGTGTAACTTGTAGATACGTGCCTGTTAGGCTCTGCACACTGCTGCTCTCTGTCTCTCACTCCCTTCCATGTATTTATAAGTATTGCTCCTTGTTTGATGAATTTTTTCCATTTGCAGTTGTCAGATTGTCAAAACAGATTGTGACTCTCAGAATTGTATTACAAGTAATTGCCAGATATTTTTCATGTGCTGTATTTGAGCTGTAGATTAATCACTGAAGATCCTTGTGAAATTTTGATAAAACTTTATTTAATCACTTTGAAAACTGCTTGGACTGGAAGCAGAAATCATGTGACACATTGCAGTTTACATCCAGGTTCCTGTTTTTATTAAGATGTACATCCAGTGCTTCATAATAATGAAGTATAAAAGATTTCTGTGGTAGTCTGTGTTTTGTTGCTGTAATGTGCTACCAGGTAACTTAACAAACTTTTGATGAACCTTCAACATATATTGTTCTCCTGGGTAATTATGAATGTACACTTCATTTAAAAAAAAAAAAAAAAGTGTGGTAGTTAAACATGTGAATATGCATCTGTTGGCACGTTTGGGGATTTTTTCTGTATGGTGAAACTGATAAAAAGTAGTGGCTTTTTTTTTTTTTTTTTTTAATCGTTTGCTGTGAAAGATTTAATGACTTTACCTGCAGAGGATGGCTCTTTCTCAGTACTTGGAAATATTACGTACTCAGGAACAAATACATGATATCCATCCTTACAAACTCTGGAATTGGTGGGGGTTCAGCCACAGATGTTGCCAAGAGCAAACACAGACCACAGGGCAGTACTAGGAGTTTTGAAGGCAAAAGTGAGAGAGGCTGATATGTGGGGATCAGAACCTCATTTCACCCCACCTCCTCTCCTGTGCACACAACTGCCTGGTTTCCTCCAGGCTGGGTGGCTCCAACCACAAAGAGGAGCTATTGCTGTTGTTCAAGGTGTATTTGAGATAAATCTCTTAACATTTCCTGTTCCTAAAATCAAAGCATGCACTTATTTCCCAAACCACTGATGTTCCCTCTTTGTCATCTATTATTTTTTTTTTTAATCCCGCAGTGGCTTGTTAATGTTCACTAAATATTCTTCTAAAATGTAATTGTCCCAGAAGCAGTCAGCCTGTGAGGATGCTAGCAGTGGATAACTGGTTTTTGCAAGAGCCTGCCTTCTGGTGGGCTGGTACTGTCTCATGACATTGACTATGTTCCAAAAATATTCAAATGACTGTACTCTGACTAGTTTGGTTTTTGTGGATGGTTATTGTGAAAGAATTTGTGTAATGATTGGAGGTTATGATTACTACTTCATCGTAAGATCTTTTCTAAAAATCCCTATACCATATAGTAGAAAATAGTAGCTTTATACAGCTTTTAAAATTATGTTTTAATAATTATACTCTTAATTGAGAGTTTAAAAATAATTTGCAAATTTGTAAACTGACCTCTTAGGACTTTGTTGAAAGGATAGCATTCAGTTTCCAAGGCTGCTGCAACTATACTTCCTTCTACAGTCTATATAGTTGCTTTCTGTTCTCTGGAGGAAAGATATTCCTATTTTCCACTGAATGGCATGGTTCATTTCTCCACAATGTGGGACTACTCTGTCCTGTAGATTGGCTAACAGCACAGAGAAATATATCTGTGTGTTCATATATCAAATGGATTAGAGACAAAGTCTAGCCTCTAAGACAACCCTTGTTCGTTGATGAAAAACATCCTCCAATCTCTGAATTCTGTGGGGAAATTACAGATACACAAGGAGTGTGTCTGCCAAACACATAGCATGCTGTTGACGTGATCTTTCAAGTTATCAAATTTCACTAAGATTAATCAGTTGGATTCAATGGATACAAGATCACAATGAACCCAACTCTATTCAAAATCCTTAAAAATTACAAAGTATAGTATGCTTTTGCTTTGCTTCTTGAGTGTTTCAGACAACTGGGAACAGCTAACAACCTTCACGCTCTCAGACTTGATGTCCCTGTAATCTTTTAAAGTCACCCATCTGTGCTTTTGTTCTGCTGGGATTGCCCTGCCTTGCCATGCTCTCCTGGTTCTCCTTCATTAGAAACCATTCTTATAAAAGGAGAGCTCATTTACACTTGCTCATGCCTAAAAGTCTCTGAATTGGGATTCTTCTTTTCTTCCTGAATTTTTTTTTTGCACTGGAGTTTTCTTATGTCCTTTTTTGAATATCTTAATGGTCTGCAGCAAGAGCCCATTGGTTGCTATGAATGAAACATTCTTGTCTTATTTGGAGGTGGAGATATCACAACAGTTCCAAGACTTCTTGCAAACTAACTGAACTATGCACTGAAAGCAGTATTCACTATATGAAATATTCATTATAGATGTATCTTGCTGTTACTAAGCTCCTTTTTCCTAGTTCTTTATACCATCTTCTTAGAGATAGCATACAATGTAGTGAAAATATAAAATTGGCACTTAAATTGCTTTCTACTTTCTCCCTCTCTGTTTCTTTCCTTCATATCCAAGAAACCTTGAAACAGTAGCCTAGGATAACCAGTCTGGGAAAGACTCCAGCAGGGACTAAATCCTGAAGCATTCATACAGGGCCAAATCACAGAAATTTAAAACCAGTTCATGAGCCACAACTCAAAAAACTCATCAGCCTTTCTTTCCAGGAGTCCATAAAATACACCTCCCAAGCAATAAAAACACACTTGCCTGTAATAACATATTTGCTAAAAGCATGGAGATACTAAAGTTGTTCTCAGAGGCCATAAATACGTCATTTGAGCAGTATGTTGCCTTTAGATGTTATGAAGAAAGGTAACAAAACATTATTTAACCACCGTAAGCTATCACCAGAGGAAGTGAAATTCTTTCTCACTCCTGTCTTCAGTGTAGAAGTAAATCCTTCTTACAGATACACTCAAGAGAAATTGTAATTTTTAATTAGAGAAGGATTTATTAGGTAAAATACTGTTGTAATCTAGGGCACTTCTAGCCTAGTAACATTCACAGAGGGCTATGATGTTGATTTTCCTATCAAAGGCTCATTCATGCTTAAGATCCACCCAGGCAACATGGAGGCAGACGTCAGGGCTGGTGTTGTAGGAGTGTTGGTATCATTCACTATAACAGGCTGCACTGCCAGTGAGTGCTGGCTGTCCCATGGGGATAGACGAGCGGGGAGCCCAACGTGACCCACTGCAAACCCTGCCCTTGCCCTCAGGCACTATTCCACAGGGAGTGATATTGGAGTCCTATGGCCCCCCGACATACCAAGCCATGAACCATGGCCAGGATCCATCCAAGGGCTCCAGCCAGAAGTGAAGGGAAATAGGGACAGGGAAGGAGCTGCAGCATGGTTCCAAGACTGTCCATCCTTGGTGCAGCTACACTGCTCAGCTGGAATGGGGCTAGTCAGGTGTGAGTGCAATAGGATCTTTTTCAGTTGAGCAAAGAGCATAAATACACTTCTGGTTTTCTGTCAAACATCTTTATATCACACATTAAGTGTTCATTTTTGTCAGATGCTGTTCCAATATCAAAGAGCCCTCATAAATAATCCACTAATGTTGGGCTTTCATCATAAGGTCACTTGCTTAATCCCATGTAGGCAGTGACAAATGGCAAGCTGTGTCTGACTCAACCGTTTCTCTGGCACCCTCTCATTATATGCATTTGGAATAAAACTGCTCTATATCCTGCTGAGTAACCTTTACAAAGCGTGCTGCTCACTGGGTAGGGTTTGAGGAAAGACAGAGCAATTCAGGCTTTGCATGAGCACAAGCCAATTTTTAACTAGATTGAATTTTCACAGTAAGAATAATAATTTTAGTACTAAAGCTCAAATAAGTACTATTATAATTGTTTCCAGTATCCATAGGTGTGCTGGCTGCTACTCAACCTAAATGAATGGACCTGAACTCCTGGTTTAAGAAGCTCACGAAGATCTGACTTCTGCAAAGTTCACTGAAAGTCAGTGGGAATAATTTTCATAGGTGCATAAGTCTCCTTGTGAAAGGACACAAGCTTTACATTCACTCAGGTGTTGGGAAAGTTTATTCAAGCTTAAGTTTAACCTATCAGGCAAGGAACATGCTTGGTCTCCATGAATGAGCTGAAATTTAATGCAGCCCTCCTGGTGACCATGCAAATCATCACACTGTTTCAGAGCAAATATCCCCTACAGCCAAACTGCTTGTAAGCAGACACCTGAAGAAGAGAGAAAACAGTGATACTTCCTCCTGCTGCCTTACCCCACCATCACCAATTTCAGCTTGGGGGATTTCCAGCGCCTGTCCTGACTTATCTATCTGGTAACCTCCGAGCAGACCCTCTTCTGTGAACTTGTCCATTCTCCCCTAGACACCACTGCTTACCTAATATTTCCTTACATTCTCCCTTTGCTTTTTTGACTTAAACCAAACACGGAGCTGATGGCTTTAAGACAACAGCTCTCGTTTCCCAAGGCCTTGTTCCTCAGTGGATGTGCTCGGCTCAGAAGCGGTATTTTGTGTCCTTACTTCTCCACATTTACCTATAAATATGGCCTTCACTTTGCCCAGAAGGCAAAATGTATTACCTTCACAAACTGGATTTTTTTTGTGTTATAAGCATGTCTACTTTTCAGTGTCTTCTCCAATAGGTGTGTGTGGAAATACTGACATAAATATTTAAAGTTGATGCATTTGACTCCAGTCTCAGAAGGCAGCAGTCTTGAATAACTGCTATTCTTTCAAATGATATCAGAAATGTAAGAGAGGAAGTAAACTACCAGTGCAATGTATTGCCTTTCCCGTGATGTTTTGCTTATTTTCTCTTCAGTGATGAAGTGACTACAGAGTCTGAACTTGCTGAAGACACAGGCACTCCCTTTATGAAGCTTCAGCATAATGACAAATTATGCATTAAATTGCTTCTCCTCAATTATCTACGATTTTAATTTTAGAAAATCAAGCAAACTAAGGGTCAAATTATCTTATCATTTATCAGTGCATGATTAGGTTTAAAACAAGAGTTCATCCAAAATGCCATAATCCATGTATTTCACTTTGTGACCACTAATCAGCTGAATGCAGAAAGAAGCTTTTCTCCAAGCACATAAAAATGATCTTTCTTTAAAGCTCAGCAAGCCGTAAAGCCTGGCAAACATTACTGATCTCCTTGTGCTCAGCTGCACTGCTTGAGAAAAGAGATATCATTATATTGTCTCTGCAATAGAAGACTTTTAAGTTAGTTCAACAAAGACAAAACAAGCTTGGAATATTAATAAGCTGAAGTCACTAATATGCACTAAGCCTGTTGTTAAGAGCCATTATAAATTGTCTTATTATGTGGTTCATATCCACAGGAATTTCATCCAAAGATCATAAACTTTATTATATAAATAAATTAACTTTTATTCATTATCTCACAGAGTTGAAAACATTTCTTCTCAGACCTTCTGCATTAGGAGTTGCACTACGCTAGCAACCACCACACCTAGGCTTGCAAATACTGTCCTAAAGTCTCTGACTTCTGAAATCAAAGACTTCCAATAAGTTCTGCCTAACTCTCATGTAATTGTTTTAAAATACATGGAAATTAAAACTCTAGAAGCCATCACACTAATATTCTGCTGTACCAGAAAACAAGGAGAGGGTGCTTCAAAATGAATAGGACAGTGGTGCACTACAAAGATTGGAAAGACACAAGCTGAATACCAGAATTTAAATGTAGTTAAATATCTGTATCACCTATGTTTGTTAATGCCAGTGTTGCAAAAGTGTCATAAGAATGGTTTCTTACAGTGTATGCCAATGTTTTGTTATGTGGCCAATGTTTTTAACTCTTTAAATGGCATCAAGCTTCCTCAGATGCTCATGCCTACTCACCAAACCACCTGTCTCAACCGTAATGTCTCTGCTTCCTTCATCACACAGGCTGAGAATGTCTGCCTGTGGTGAGGACCTCCCCATATAACCAAGTGGCTTTGGGGAAAACCAGCAGCAGTGCGTCCCTCCACGTCAGCTACGTCACCTGAGGCAGAAGACGCTGCATCATTTGAATTCCAAAATCTGCACTGCTAAGGGCAATGAACTGACACAAAACTTCTTTCATTGGAATTGCGTTAGATTTGGAGATGACATTCATGCACTAAGCTGTATTAAGATTGAAGAGGATTCTGCATGGCAAACCAATTCCTTTCATGGCAGTCAGTGAGTTAAAATGAAGTATATGGATGAGAAATTGTAGATGAGAAAAGCTCTGATGTGATAAGAAAATATAAACTTAAATGATATAACCAGGCAGATATGCTTAAGGGTGGAGCTTTCCTGCATTCGAAGCTATAAATCACACATGATTAGATTATTACAAAACTATCATATTGATATCTGTCTCATATATCATAGAATTGAATCATAGAATGGCTTGGGTTGGAAGGAACCTTAAAGAACATCTAGTTCCACCCCCCCTGGTATGGGCAGGATTATATACATAGTTACACTTCTGCATAGCAAAGCATGATGAAAAATAAAATAATATCAAATAATAGTGGAATTCATATCAGCAAATACATGCTGTTTTTGCCAGCTGAAGATATCCATCCACTTATGAAGTCAGATAAAACAGAAGTGCCCTACTCTATGATGCTAGAGTAGAGCTTGGCTTTAGTGAGCAGTAGAAGGGAGTGAGGTCCAAAACCAAGACATTCTATTTCTTTGAGGCCTGCATGATCCTAAGTGTCCAACCTCAGGAACAAGCAGCAACCTTCCTGTGGACTGTGGTGTCCCATGATGGTCAGTCCTGACCCAGTGCTGCAGCCACTCGAGGGAGATGGTGACAGGGATGGTGACAGCTGTGGGCATCGCGGGCTTGCAGAAGTCATCTCCACCCCAGCAAGAGGGTAAACCATGTCCAACAGCTCGCTCTGCACCAGGCATGTTTGTGGGCTCTAAGCCAGACCCAACAATAGGTGCTGGTAGTCAAAACAGCTCAACACCAAGTCATGCTGGGCCAGCAGCATTTACAGAGATTTTTATAGCATGCGTTCATCTCTTTCCTTGTTCATCATTCATCTGCATACTGGTGTGAATCACTAACAGTGCACTTTATCCAGGCTCCTTTAAGGAAGGCTGGATTTAACAAGCCACATTTCTGTCACTATTTATTGCTAGAGCAGCATGGCTGAAGCCCCAGGTAGCAGCACTCAGCATGGGGACATCTGTCTCCTTCAGAACACTTGAACAACTGCTGAAGAAAAGGCTGTTTTCAATTGCATCAGGTGTCAAAGCAGCAGTTTAGTTTTGGGGGAAAAGGTCAATCTGTCCACTCTCAATATTGGGAAGGCAAAGCTCCACCATGACCACCATGATTGCCTGAGGGTTGTTGTCACTCTTTGACCAGGCCTTGCCGGCAGCTGGCTCTGGGGGACACGTAGGTCCTTAGCTTGTGGACTTGTACTGTCACTGCAGGCGTTAACAAGGACCTGTCATGGTGAGGACTGTGGTATGAGGGTGTGCATCAGCTAGGGGATGCCCAGGATGTTCTACCTTGCCTGCTTTCTCTGCAACACGTGCTTTGTTGTGGGTTTGCTTCCCGATTAAGAGGCAGACTTTTAGGAGACATGCAGAGAGTTGTAGGAAAAGGCCCTGAGATAAAGTTTTCAGAACTGCCCAAGTCTTCAGTGCCAGAGGCAATACAGAAGTGCCACTTATTTTTAACAGGACGTAACTGTGGTGGGATTTTTAATGTTACTTTTTACTGATTCAGCTAGAAATTTTAACGTACACAGTCACTTAAGTAATTGTAAATCAATGAACTAAACATATGCATAAACATATGTATGTTTATCAGTATAAGAGAGAATGAGAGTTGGCTATTCTGCCATTACTAGCCCCCCATTGCACCAGCCCCAGGCCTCCTGTCCCTGTTCACCCCCTTACCCCCCCGTCTTGGCCTTTCTGGTGAGATGAAGGGATGGGAGAGGTGAGCGGAAGCCAAAGGCAGAGGGCTGCCAGGAGACATGTACAGGGAGCTGGGGACCAAGTAGAGGAGCTGCTGGTGATCTGGTTGGGTGATGTCTGAGGAGCTGCAGATCAATGAGTCTCTCTCTGATGGGAGACTTTGGGTCATCCCCTAGTTCCTCAGACTGGCCTGTCTCCTTTTTGTGGCAATTATCCATCTTCTGGGTGGAAGAGGAAGCTTCTGGCATGGATAAGATGGTAGAATTTCCTCTCAAGAGGCAAAGAGAGGAAGAATAGGCCGCAGCCACTGAGGTGGGTGTCAGAATGAAAACACAAGCTTTATATTTCTCAGCAGAAGGGGATGTGTCTGGAGCAGACAGCAGGGAAGAGAATGAGCAGGCAAAAAAAGAGAAGGGATCATAAATTCAACTTGTGGGACTGAACAGCCTCCAGATACCCTGAACTCATCTCAATTTGGAAATGCCAACAAATCCTTCTCATTTCTGTCCTGAGCCTCCAAAGCCAGACAAGTCCACCCTGGGGAGTGTCTGCAGCCAGGGCTGAGGCTCAAGATGGCTTCGTGAGGCCAAGAAGGGACTGCAAAAAGCCCGATAACTCCTCAGGCACAGCAGCTTAAGCTTTGCCTGCACAAATGAGAGACCCTCAGCTGGCCCATGCACTATCTGGGGTTGGCAGATCTATCACATGTGATTTGCACTTCCTTCCCGAAAGGTTGTTCTCAGTGGGACAAGATGAGGGATATTCTATGGGCCGATGTATGGCTTGGCTTCTCGAGGGAAACCTGCATCCATATGTCCCTTCTGTGAGTGGTGTAGGCAGCAGATGGAGGGTGAGCATCCTCCACTGAGCTGATGTGTTGGTTCTCACTGCGTGATTGAGGCCGCTGGAGCAGGCTGTGGGTACAGCCTTGGCTCTGAGGGGAACACGAGGCTGCATGGGTTGTTGGGGCCAGTTGGCATCCCAGGCTGCTACCCATTCCTGAGGCTGGACCTGCTGGACTCTGGACTTTACAGAGAAATTGAATGGATTTGGTGGTGTTTCCCTACTGAGGTGTGTTCAGAGTATCTAGAGACTGTTCAGACTGCAGTTTGAAACACTGCAGTTCTAATTCACTTGACTTTTTGTTTGAAGTTAATTGTTTCCTGATGTCCCCCAGATGGTGCCGGTGTCTAATACAATCCAGAAAGTAATTAAATGCATCAGAAGTCCTTCACTTCCCTTTCTGTGTTAGCTTATTCTCTGGGAAGCTGACTGCCTAAAAACTCCCTTTTTTAGTGTTTCGCTAGTAAACAGGAGAGTAGAAACTTTCATTGGCCCATCCCAGTCCTTCCTGGCTGGAGGAACTGTAGTTCTGCAAGGAGACAGGGAAAGGCCGGAGCTGGGCTGGAGACTGAGCTCAAATGGATAAAAGCAGCTCAAGATAATCACCAATATATACCTCAAAGTGATTACTCCTTTGCAAAATACATTTCTAACACAAGCTATAGGAAACGCTTTTGTCTACTATAAGTGAAAAAAGATAAGGATTAAACATTTTTTTGGCTCTGTAAACATTTTTTGGCCTGATATACAGTCATTGCAATGCTGTGGTCTGTTTCTCCCAATATTTCACTTACTTTAAGATATTTTCTTCATATGACTCAGAGAAATCAAATATAAGCAGCTGGGGAGCTGTTTATTATCATTTACTATTTGCTGAGTGGCTCAGGGGTCCTTTCTGGAACTTCAGGCCACTGTGATGCTAATTGTCAGATGTACACGCAAAGAATGACAAGTTGGTTTCTGCACTGAGGAGCTCAGAATTTGATAAAACCAAAAAGGACAGCCTGTCTCCTCATCATGCATTTACACCTGGCTGATCCATCACATCCCTTGTGCTGGGGAGAGGTTTCCACAAGCAGCTTGAGCACCGCATCGACAATTTGCAGTGCTGCACCCCAGAGTCTGGGCTGTGATCCAAGCAAAAGAAATGCCACAGAGCCATGCAAAGATCAGCAGCTTGCTGCTAGATGCAAATCAACCCTTAGAGGGAACCCACTGGAAGGTGGGCACCAGGATGTACCTCTGCAGGACAACCCACCCCAGCGTGCGGCTGCCTGTGCTGCTGTGGCATGATTGGATGCAGAGGGACACATCCATGGGAAAAGGAAAAAATCCAGAGCTCTCTGCAAAACAGCTTGGATAAAGAGAGGTCTTAAAAGGTTGTGGGATCCTTGAAGACAAATATTGTAAGTGAAAGCATGTCTATTTCTGTTTTAAAAGTAAAATTGACACTGGCTGTTCTAATCAGATAGTACATCGCAAGTGGCTTATTGCTGCTTATCATCATTTGCTTCATTAACTGTTTAAAATTCCTTTGAAATCCCTAGATGGCTCCTGAACAATAGCAAGTGGGCATTGTTCTGCATTGCAAAAATCTGGTTTCTAAGACACGGAGTGTTTGGTACTGAGCTGCAGCCGAGCCTGAGGCCTGAGGTGAGCTGCCTGGTTTGCTCCATTATTGTTTCAGTCTTGCAATTGCAAATACACATGTTAGTTGTGTAAAACACACATAGATTCAGTCTGTTGGCCAGACTTTTCACAATGAGCAATGTTTTTTCTCCCTGCATTCACTGGAACCATGGGGCATGGTGATCTCGTTTGTATCCTGCTCGCAGGCTCTCTGTAGCTACAGACAGACTTCACAGTACAGAGACTGATCTTTAAAAAATGAGATGTATCCTCCTGGGGAAAAACAACACTCTCAGAAAATACACTTAAGCAAAAGTTGCCTCATCTGTACATATCCAAAGAATAAATTACTAAATAAAGTTAGATGTCAAGAAAGTCAACAAAAGGTTTTACCCCAAGTGATTTGATGGCACTTCATATTGACTGAATGGTGCCCTCTGGGGCTCTGGTTCTAAAATATATAGACATTGTCTGAAGCATGACAGGTTTAGAAATCTGGATGGAGAGAAAACGTGGAGCTCTATAGATTGCTGCACAGTATCTCCCTGGATCAGACCATCACTGCTGATCTTGACATTTATTATATTGCTCTTATCTGAAAGAAACAGCATCTTGCAGCAGCTGCAAATAGGTTTAGTGAAATGCAGAAGATAACGCTCCTAAGGTGCAGAACTAATGCTTTGATGTACACTTTTTAAACCTTTATTTTAGACAGACCTCTCCTTTCAGACTGAGCATCCAGGTGTCTCTTTTGATGACAGTAATCCTGTATCCTATCTGTATGTTCTATAGGCAGCTTTAACACATTATTTAAGGGGTGTATATATCCCTCAGAACTTCATCAATAGCAAAAAATCCAACTACATGAGCTGAAAATGTGAGATTTCTTCAATTTTATGTGTAGTTAGAAACCAAATGCAGCAGACAAAGCTCAGCAGTTTAAAATACATACCTCAGTCTACATTTGGGTGCAGTAAGAAATGCTGATTTTCAAAAGTACCATCCACCTCTCCTTTCCTTCAGGGTGCATTTTGCCTGTGGAGACCTTCTCCTGAAATGCTGTTTCCTCCCACCAGTCTCTAAATGCTTCAGAGAAGCAAAAGCCTCCCCACAAGTGGACATGGGCTATGGTGGAAGCGTTCCATGTGGTGAAACCAGCCCCTGACGGTCTTTAGAGGGAAGAGAAAAGAAGGAAGGGAAGCAGTCTCTCTTTCACAGTGCCCAAGTAGCCTCCTCCGAAAGTCACCTGCTAGGTGTTTCTCTTCACAGGAAGGGAGTCAAAGGTTTCCTTCTGGTTTTGATGATAGTAATAGTGTGCTGTTGTAGAGGAGATAGGTAGAAATTTCACCTTTAATGAACCCCTGAATTTTAGCCAAGCCCCTGAATTCTTGCCTTCAGAATCTGTGCTGTAAAGGGCATGGATGAAAACCAACTATTACTAAAGGCACTTAAAACTCAAACTGAGGGAGAGATGTGATTGCTCTGCCTCAGGACTTCATTGCAGTGTTGCTGGCAGGCACAATGCACCAGGCTGGGCTGTGAAAGTCTGGAGGAAGACACCACAGCTTTTCCCTCAGCCCTTCTGGTTTAACCTCTCAGGACAACTGAGATTTTGCTGGTGATAGGAAGCTGGGAGGAGTGGCTGACACGCCAGAAGGCTGTGCTGCCATTCAGCGAGACCTGGACAGGCTGGAGAGTTGGGCAGAGCGGAATCTAATGATGTTCAACAAGGGCAAGTGCAGAATCCTACACCTGGAAAGGAATAACTGCATGCATCAATGCAGGTTAGGGGATGACCTACTAGAAAGGAGATCTACAGAGAAGGACCTGGGTGTCCCGATGGACAATAAGTTGGCCATGAGCCAGCAGTGTGCCCTGGTGGCCAAGAAGGCCAATGGTATCCAGGGGTGTGTTAGAAAGAGTGTGGCCAGGAGGCTGAGGGAGGCGATCCTCCCCCTACACTCTACTCTGGCATAGCCTCAGCTGGAGTACTGCGTCCAGTTATGGGCTCCGCAGTTCAAGAAAGTTAGGGAACTGCTGGAGAGAGTCCAGCAGAGGGCAACAAAGATGACAAAGGGTCTGAAGCATCTTCCTTATGAGAAAAGGCTGAGTGAACTGGGTCTGTTCAGCCTGGAGAAGAGAAGACAGAGAGGGATCTTATAAAAGCTTACAAATATTTAATGGATGGGAGTCAAGTGAATGGGGCCAGGTTCTTTTCAGTGGTGCCCAGCAGTGGAACAAGGGGCATTGGATACACATTGGAACACAGGAAGTTCTGTGCAGACATGAGAAATAATTTCTATATTGTGAGGATGACAGAGCACTGGAACAGGCTCAACATCTAGTAACATGGAAACTGGTAGCTGAAGGGTTTCTTGCACCAGCAGCACAGCATGTGAGTTGCAGTGCACCTGCAGACATTCTAGGACAGCACATGCTGCACAGCAGTAGAGACCAAGCCACATTGTTCCTGTAAACAACCAGAGCACCAATGAGGATGGATACTTCTGTCCAGTTCTTCCTAAGCAGGTGGCTGGGAGCATGACTAAGCATCTGTTTTGCAAGCAATGGTGGGCTCTGGGCTAGTGAAAGCTTTCAGAGAGATGGACTGATCTCTTCTCCCTAGCAACCAGCAAGAGGACAGAAAGGAACAGCATGGAGCTTGTCAGGGTGGGTTAGGCTGGGTATTAGGAAAAGGTTCATTACCAGAGAGTGGTGGGCATGAACAGCCTCCCCAGGGCAGTGGTCATGGCCCCAGACTGCTGGAGTTCGAGCATTTGGACACTCTCAGACACGTTTGGACTCTCTAGGACGTGGGGTTTGGATTTTGGGTGGTCCTGTGTGGAGCCAGGGGTTTGTGATCCTTGTGGGTCTCCTCCAACTTGGGATGTTCTGTGGTTCTGTGATTCTATGAACTGAAAATGCTGGCACTTCTTGGTACATCTCTTTGAGTAAGATTTCTCCTATTTCACCAACTTCTTTCTAGTCTGGATGTGACACCTAGACCTGCAAGTTTCATGGATCTCAACCCCACCTACTCTTCATGCCAAATAACCACATCCTCTCTAATTTTATGTCATTAATCAGGCAAGAAGCTTGAGCTATGCCTTATCTCTAACACCCTATTTCCACCTTTCTGAGAAGCTTGTGAACTGCGGAGATTTACATTGTTGCTATACGGGGAACACAACTCTTACAGCTAGTGTTAGAAATAGGTAGGACTTCTACACGCATTTTTTCTTTCTACTCCTTTCTGTCTGCTTTTCCATTTCCACTTCCTTTGTGAGTGAGCAGTTTCCCTTTTGTGGTCTGCGAATGTACAAATGGAATGATTCATTGGTGAAGAGGTGCTAAAACCATCCAACATCATTATCATCTTTAATGGAACCATGCAGATAAAACTATATGATCCTTATTATCTGGTACTATATGCACAGAAAATGAAGGTGTAATTGCAGAGGACTGTGGTTATTTAATGGAAAGGATTCAATGGAAATATTAATGGATTGAACAGTATAATCAGAAAGATGAAAATGTCATAACATTAAAAATGATTTTTTTTTCCTTTTTAAAGAGAAAGTAATCTCTGAGCATGGTTCTGGAAACATTTTAATTAAGTCTAGCAAGTTTTAATACCTGCCCTTTATCTCACTCTTTTTAGAGAACACAGGGAGATTATAATTACTGAGAACGTCTAAATCTAAAAGATCAAAAATGGAACATTTGTTGTGGCAAAGGACATGAAAGGAGATTGTTTGGAGGAATCTGTGTAAATACATGCACATATATATATATTTGTCTTTGACATGCAATTCCAGGAATTAAATTGTTTTCCTTTTGGTAAATTTCCTTTTGAGATGGGATAGAGTAACTATTGTGGAATGTATTGCCCACCTGAAATTTGTGACTTTACTTTGTCTCTGTATTGTGCTCATCTCAATCAATCAACCAGTGAGGGACCCTAAAATACTCCACTGAATGATAAGTGAAAAACATTTTTCAGTTTTTTTGTTTTCTTACCTTCTGCTTCTTCTGTGATTTTAAAGATATGGGCTTACGATTATATTTTAAAATGAGATTTGTAAGCTTAAAAAAGTAATAATTTTTAAAAGAAATTCTGCTTCTCACTTCCTCCCTCCCCAGAAGTCACTGTTCAGCCACAAGACTGGGGCACACCGCTTGCCCAGGGAGGTCTCCAGATAATCAGGCCATGACATATCCAGTTATCAGAGGTCTTCTGCAGAGGAAATTTGGGTCTCTTCATTCTTCCTGTTGGAATATGCATGATCTTTTGCTAGCAGAATAGTGTGACCTCATTCCAGCCCTGGCTATGTCCCAGGTGAACCCCCAGAAAATTTGCAGAAAATTATAATTCCTAAATTTAAATGTGTGGTTTGTTACCACTGACAGCACTGTAGTGATATATGTGAGAACTCTTAAATACTTGGCTTTCTAACAGAACCTCGTTTCCAATTACAGCGTGCACACTCCTGTCTCATATTTACAAGTGTCTGAAGTGCTTCAATAGTTGTGTCACACCTATAGATTTTGTATTACATCTGCCAGACATCATGCATGTACAACACCTGAGATTTCAATGCGCTGTCTCTAGTGTTTCAATTGCAACATTCTCTCCCTGTGATGCAATTACTGCTGAAATGACACTGTATCATTTTTTGAATGTATACATTGCAATCTGTTATTGTATCTGTGCCATCATTGGCAGTAATACATTCAAAACTGTGCTTGAAATTAAGCCCTGATGACTCAGAGCACACTGGTGATCTTAGATTTCCTAACAAATGATTCGATCAGTTACAGAAGTTAATTTTCTTTATTATTTATTCTCTTTAATTTTCTTCCAGGGAGACCTTCGTGCCCCCTGGAAGAAAATTAAATTTTAAAAGTGTTGCTTTTAAATTATAAAACAATACAAATCTGTTATGAAAACAATAGCAGAGACTCAGCAAAGTGCCAGGTGTTACCCACAACCTGTGGATGTTTTTGGCTTTACAGAATGGGTCTTCCTTATGTTCATGCAGTCTGTGAATCATCCATCACAGTGGGAGAAGAGGAACTCCTGTAATATAGATAACAAACAAATCATGCATTAAACTCAAAATAGCAGTCATTGATTGAGGGTTAAGAAGCAAGGTCAGAGAAAGGAACAACAGCAGCACTGAGAGGGGTATAGAGAGAAATGGAAATGGCATCTTTCATGATCTTCTAGGCAGAAATTGGGGATAATAACTTGATTTTGTGTGATAGTGAATACCTACTGATGTTTTCAGTAGGTATTGATATAAGCATGAATGAGAGAATTTATTTTAAGGGCTTTAGATTGCTTGAGTTTGGGGGTGGGAGGAGGTGCAACCTATTTTACAGAGTGAGATGCCGAACTGATACAGTTATTAATAAACATTTGTGGTTGCATAAGCATGGAGTGGTAGCTGCTGACATGAAAATCAAAGGGGCTATGTGGATGTACCTAGAGGGTCTGACAGGCCATGGTTTGAAGAACTGACCTCAGAAACAAGGTGTCCATTTCTTCTGTTCTTCTACCTCGAGAGCCAGTTTCTGCGGTTAGCAGTTAGATGCTTTCTCTATGATCACCAGGTATATAACCCTGCTCTGCCCAGTCCACCACCTTACACAACCCTGCATTTAAGGATTCATATAGCTGTAGGGTCTGTTAATATTTCACACACTAGGAGAACATGTCTGTGCATGTTGTGATGGTGGATGTGTGTGTCTTGTTGATTGCTCCAAGTCAGTTTCAGGCCAGCCAGGTGAGGTGGCTTGGCTTTGGGCTTTGAGGTTGATTTCTGCAAGCTGACAGAGATGCTCTCATGTCTTCCTGGCATGAGGAGGCCCAGCACTCCCCAACAGATGCTGCACACCACGTTTTGCAGAGGACAGTGTGCTCCAGTCCATTTGGATGGGATGTGGGAGCAGAAGTCCCCACCCTGTGCACTGCAGCTCCTGGCCAGGTGAAGGCATGTCAGCTGCTGAGAGTGATTTTTAAGGCTTATCTCTTGTAAATCTTTTTGGAAAAAGAGACTCTAAAATGAGCTGTTTTACCTTCTCATACTCCTTTGCAGCACTACATCTGTAAAAAAAACCACCCTAGAAACACAAGTACATAATGATACACAAACCCTTCTTAGCTGCACTATTTTTGCACTGCAGTGCAGCAGAAAATATTCCATATCCTCACAGCCATGCTCTTCTGTGCTGAAGCATGATCCGCTTCCCAACACTGTCTCTTCTCCTCTTGCTTTTTTTCTAATTGGTTGCCTTATGACAGCCAGAAAAAAACGGAGGCTGTTTAAGTGAAAAACAAACAAACAGAGCAGCCTCCTGTGGATGTGTCTCTGGTTCAGGTGAGGTACCTGCCACTTACAGACAGTGCTTTCTGTTTTTCCTGAGACTTTGTGATAAAACACTCTCTGAAGTTAAGCTCTAGATTTTTTATCTTTTTTTCTTCTTTTTGTATCTTAGCATGTCTAGAGGAGATTAAACAGGCTAGTATCTGAAAGTGAAAAATTCACCATCAGTCACAGATAGAAGAACATGATTTCTCTCCAGTTAATCCCTTTAATCCTTAATTGGTTTATTCCTGCAGGTAACTTTTTCTCATTTTGTTTAGGTGCTGAAGCAGAAGTTGGTGTTATCTGAGCATGTAAAACTCCAGGTCCATATTTGTCTTTAGCCCCCAGGGCCGGCATCTGGCACCTCTCCTGAGTTCTGAATGGGAGCTGGAAAGGAATTGTCCTCCACTTCTTTCTGCAGGTATTTTGGTCTCTGCCTCCTTACTAAGGGCTGGGAACAGTACTCCCTGCGTTCATGGTCACTGTGACGGCTCTGGGCAGCCTCAGCCTCCATGGGCTCCCTTTGCTGCCTTCTAAGCTCCTCCAGCTACAGGCAAGCCAGGTGGATGAGGGACCATCACACAATCTACGTGTATCACACAATATATGGTGTATGATATAAGTTGAGCTGTGCAATAGAAGCTCCAGAACTGCTCTGAATTAAATGTTCATTTCTCTGACAATGTCCCAAAGCAGATTCGGAAAAAAAAACAATATAGGAGTAGGACAAGCATGCGTTACATTTCATCTGAGAATTTCTAGCCTCCCTCCCACATTGTCAGAAGCCTTCTGAGCCTGCATCACCTTTATATATTCTGAAGCCCTCAGTGGATTTCCCAATGCACAGTATATGCCACTGACTGTAAGTTTGAGAAGAAAATGTTATCTCCTAAAGGAACCACAGCACAGCTCAGTCCGGGCACTATGTCCACCTACATCTTTCCACAGCAGCTCACAGAGTGGCCAAGGCAGTGATCAGTGCTCTCAGCCATTTCCCAGGAGAGGAGAGAGAACACAGCTTGAATCACACACTGGATGCTTTTATTTCCTTACTGTTAATGTAAGCCTTTCAGTGCTAAGTACAGAAGGTAAATTGTTGCTGTCTCTAATCTGTGATATTGCTTGGGTTGCCGATGCTAGAATTGGATAACCTTTAATTTTAACAACACAATTGTGAACGATTAGCCAATCCCCGCCTTTTAAAATCACAGCAAGACAGTGTGCTGGGATGCAGGAATTAAGCACTCAGCCTCTAATGCCTCTCATTTCCCCTCTGGCATCAGCTGAGATTCAGCCTTTGCTGGCATTTTACCAATGGTAGCAGAAAAGCATTACTATGCAGGTTTTAAGTGGTCTTTTCCAAAATCTGTGTGTTTTCTTCACTGAACTTTCTATTTGCCAAGACAAAATACAGATTTGTTCATCCCAGGGCTATTCACAAATTTAGTCAATTGTTTTTGTTGGAAAAATACTTCTTAGCAATTAGCAATTAGATTCTCAGTACTGGAGCCTGATGCTTCTGTCACTGATCCTACACATGTATTTTCCCCTGCACACACCAGAATGACTACAGCCACTCACAGTGCGCCAGATGTGGGGTCAAAGGGCTAGGCTAAACCAGCCAATGTGCTAAGTTTTATCTCTGATAAAGCTCCCACATCCCAGTCATCTCATCTCAATCACCATTTGCCTATCTACTTGAATATACATGGCTGGAATGCTACATAGTCCTCAAGGAAATAAGGTATAATTTCATTGAAGGAGACATTTTGTGTTGTTTGACCCTAAATGAAAATTTTTACCTTTCTTTTCACTTAGAAAACCTTTCACTGTTGTTCGTCTGATTGGGTAGATCTGTCTAGAAATTGCTTTTAAGTGTCGTGCCTTGGCACCTGAACTGACAACGCAATTATTGACCTGCTAGGTCTTTTCAGATGTCATTTCCTTGGTCAGTGCATTTACAACTCTTTTAAAAACCTTTAAACTCTCCCACTCTCTGCTGAGCTAGCCTTGCCAGGGTACTGAACTGCCAATAAGGCCAGAATCCATCTCCCATCAACCTAAATGGGAGAGACAGTAAATACTCATGCAGATCTGCACCTTGTCACGATGCCAATCTTATAAACTGCTTAGAGAATGTCTTGATGCAATCAGCCACACAAAGCCTTAGATCTCAGATACCGAGGGAAGCCCCACTCCCAAAACTATTTGGGTGCAGTTTTTAAAAGACAGAAAGGAGGAGGACGAGCTCTGTCCTGTTGCACACTAGATTGAAATCTCTCTGGATTTCATGCATTAACAGCTGTTTCAGCTGTGAAAACCACTGCTCAGAGAGCTATCCTCACACCTTTAGACATAATTGGAGATAATGCAGCTGAGCAGGAAACACCATGAGGTAGAGAGATCTTCAGATGTGTTTTTTTTAAAAACTCTAGAATACATTAAGCTGTAGGTCACAGTGTTTCTGGCATTGCAGGTGCGCGCAGATCTCTACACAGGAATTTTTCCTCTTTCATGCTTCTCCACCTCCATGAGTGCCAGGAAAGTGAATGCAAACAATCACTTTCATGGACACTGAAAAACAAGCAATTTTGGAATAAAAGCCCTTCTGTTTCTGCTGGCAATGGATAAAGTGATGGGAACCTTAATTATGCTCAAATCCATGGTAATATAAAATTCAGGAAGTGGGAAAATCATCAGGGCATGAAAAAATTAGGTTTTTTTCACTTTTTTATATTACTGTGAAATTGCTATGGACATGGGCCAAATCCGCTCCTCAGTGGTGCTTATGTAAATTAATAGAAGCAGTGTTTACTTACAGTGAAACCGTAGCTTGCATATGTGCAACCGGAAGCACAGTTTGCCCCATACTCCAATGGGAAGGTAGTTTTCACCAGCTGTCTAATTGCATGCAAAGCAATTAAGCAGTTGTACTCCACATCTTTGTGACTTGAATTCAGAGCCAAATCTAAAATGTCCTCACTTACTTCTGAGAAAGGCTGTGCAATGCCACAGAGAGATGAAGTCTCTGAAAAGCTGAATCCCAGAAGCCAAAGTCCAAAAGCGAATGTCGTCTCTTGAGCCTCTCTCAGTAGGATTGAGAGGAAACCCAGCAATCCAACTTGAAAAACAGGGTGAAACTCAAGTACAGCCAAATGGCCAATAACTCTACCAAAGTGAGTTAAAGAGATGCTGATTGCAGAGCTGTCAGAAAACATTTCAAACAGCTCTTCATTTTTGCCAGATCTAAATATCTCTAGTCACTTCCTAAATCATATTAATTTATGCAATATTTGACAATTCTTTTTGAAGTGTGAGTTGAATCATACGGAACATTTCCAGCAATGAGTTTCTGAGCATGGTCTGTGAAGTTTGCAATTGTACCTGCCATCATGTTTTTTACAGACTGGTTTTTAAAAGTGCTGATAGTTGACCTCTGAATTGAAAAGGAAAAAGATAAAAGGAAAAATAAAATGTAGTGGAATAGTTGGAGCTGAAGTCAGTTCCTGGGTGGACTGATGCTGGAAAAAACATATATTTCCATTGTATCTAATGCTATTTTTTAATAGGCATAATTTCAATCAGAACTACTCCTTATTTCCCAGCTCACGAGCTGGGATCCTGAAGCCAACTGAGAGATGTCAACTATTTCTATATGAAGAAGACCAGACTTTTAAGACAAACAGCGAAAATATTGTCTTGCGACTGTAAAACTTGTTTTTTTTCCAGTCCACTTTGTTCTAGTCTCATCTTTTTTTTTCCATCTTTGGATTATAATTGGATTGAAAATGAAACTAATTGAAACTGTTTGTGCAAGATGCTGGGAGTGCCTGGCTGACTGATCCACCCACTAATTTATAAATGAAAACAAAGGGAACATGGGATACTTCTGACTTAGAAAGCTTAACAGTCTTTAAATATTAAATGTTTTCTCTATACAATCCTATCGTCTCTGAACATTTTTCTGAGAAATCCTCTCTGATGCTTTGTGTCCTATAGGAATATGATTACACAAGGCTATAATAACAGCGCTTTTTATTCTGACTGAACAAAACAATGTTTTAAAGAAGTTTCTAAAAATGACCTTTGAAGAAGAGATAAAGATAAAACACGATATAAGCAACTGAAAAGGGAAAGTAAAGACTATAAAGACAAAAATGACTTTTTGTCTAATTTGTTATGGTATATTTGCTAAAATGACAAAAAAATCTCTCAGTGATACAATTAATTTTTTTAAAAATTTCTTTCAAGATTCACATTTGAGTAAAATAATGCAGAAGTACTGAATGGTATAGAACTGTGCCTGTGCTTGAGTACCAGGCAAGATATGAAGACATCACTCTGTGCTTTCCAAATGCTTTTTCTTTTTTACATTATTTATTATGTGGTATAGCCCCCTTAAAACCTTGAATGAGGCAGTGTTTCAATCACACACTGTCTTGTCTGTTGAAAGGCCAGTCTCTTTAAATGTCAGCCAGCTATTCTTTCTGTATTTATATTGAATTCAGTGGTTTATCTGATGTGTTTCTCAGCAGATCTCTCATTAGACAACAGGGTTTCAAAGAAGGTAGTGAGCTGAAGAGAAACTTAATAAATGGTAGATGAGGGTAGAGGAGGATTTGGAAGACAGTACAATTTTCTGGACTCTAGCAGATTGAAATTATTAGCATTTTGGGTATTTCATGACTGCGGTTTCTTCATACTTCAGGTCTATGTCAAACAAAGAAGTGATCCTTCCTCCAACCGGTCTATGGTTAATGAAGCATAGACAAAGAGACCCCAAACACACTAAAATCAGAGAAGGGTGTTAGGGTAAGTCTGCCTTTAGTGGCCATCACCGTATGAGGTTGTTGCCTCTGGCTCCCGTTGCTTTCAATGGGAGGAAATGGGCACTTTTAGAAAATGAACCATTCCGCCTGTGTAAATGTTTACCTTATAACCAGAGGGACTGGATGTCAGATGCACCTTGTTCTTCTAAAAGAAATCATAAGAGGAGGGTAGGTGACTCACAGAGATGCAGGTGTTTACACTGGGGACCTCAGGGTGATTTACATCACGTCAGAAGTGACCTGCCTGGGTCACACAGCAAGGGCTTGGCACCCTGGCCTTCCAAGTCCCAGCTGCCTGAAGGACTCTCCTTCCTTTCTTAACAGACAAGGAAACAAAAATCCCCAGACAAGGCTGGGAATTTGTGCTCTTGGATCAAACAGATGCCATAGTTTCAAAACACAACTGCAACTCTGAGCATCCAGCACACAAAGATCTGTGTGCATTGGGGCTGAGTGCTCAGTGGTGCTGGAGGCACAGTGAAAACTGAGCTGCAAGACTCTATTACACACAGCAGGCACATGATTAAGGGTTGCTTTTCTTAGAAATACCAGAACCACATGCATTATTAAGTCACATTAACAAAATAGGTGCCGTTGCATATCTGTGTATCAGCAATTGAATCATGCCCTAGGAATTATTCATCTTGACTAAACCAAGATTTCTGCACAGTAGAGGTCTACATTAGCTCAACTGTCTTTCAGTTGCTGAGAGAACCTGCCACTTTGAGTGTGCGGTTCCTCAACCTATTTCGGAGGTCTAGATAAGAGAGCAATAAATTGCATTCTGCAAGTGTCCTTTCTGTCCACTGAATACAGAGGAAGTCTAAGTTTACCAGCTCAAGTGTAGATAATTTTAGTAAATGAATCCTTCACTAAGTTAATGATTCAGAAGCAAAATAACAATACAAAGCCAAAACCTGTCTTTCTTACCGTTAATACCCTAGGTCAGTCAGTCTTGACATTTTTCTCTTTAAGGAAATTTTACATTTATAAATCAACAAAATATGACTGTGATTTAAATAATCCCATCACTTTCTGGAGTCATTTTGCCATACTTAGCAATAAGAAAATAGTTACAAATACGTTCCCATACTCCCACTTTTTCCTTTTATATGCCCTTGAAGTTCATTATTCTATTTTTTACTTCCTTTCATCTTTCAGCATATATTTTCTTTATAAGCATTAGAAATTCTAGGGTGGTGGGAGGGATTGTATTTAAATGGCTGATCGGAAAGTTTTACCTGGTTTCTCTTTGTTTGCCATTCCAAATACTTTCTTTGTTTGTTTGATTTTAATAATTTGCACTAAAAGATTTTTAAATCTCTTCTGATTTTTATTTGGGAGAATTGTCCTGTTGAATATTTATCATTCCCCGTCAAACAGATGCTTACAGAGGAGTTTTGTTCTCCATCTTAAACAAGTCATTCTACGTGATTCGAAAACAAAATATAAAGGATGGTAAAATTAAATTTAAACTGAAAAGCAAAGATTATTTTCCAAGTAAACTTAACAGTACAGCTGCAGACTGGGTCAAAGGAAAATCCACATTTCATTCCTTCAATGCAGCACACAAATCTAAGGGTACTTGTGCAGTTCTTCTATATCTGAATGTGCACTCTGCAGTTAACGGGTCCATCTAATAAAAAATTGCTTTTGATCAACATGGCTCTTGTATTGTCTCTTTAATTCTTCAACAGGTTTATTCATCTAGCTCAGAATACACACTTTAGCTACACAGAAATTTTCCTTAGGTATTAGGAAGAGAAAGATTGATATCTATCTATTTCAACCTCAAAACATCTCGCTTTTTTTCCTTCTTACTATCCTCATGGATATGTTGTTCCACAGGCTTACTGCTTTAAGGAGCAGGAATTCTCTTCTGATATCAACCTTCAGTTTGTTAAAAGTCAGTTGAACCGAGATGTTGGATGCTTTGGTACCTGCTGAACGAAATTAATATCTTGTCAGTTGTGGTTTTGTCCATATTACCTGTGCTAATCTCAATCAGAAGCTGTTGCTGTCCAAGGAAGACATTTTCATATCTGACAAAGTATATCAATGCTTCTACAAATTAAAATAAGTAAACAAATTTGAAAACATTTTCTTTTGTAAAGAGATTTGTTGCATATGAAGTTAGATTTCAAAACATTGCTGTTTCTTTTTGAGTGGAAGTTGCAAGCTTTGCTCAGCAGTGTTCAACAGCTCAATACCAGTTATTATGTGGGCTAGGACTGAGCCAGAAAACTTGCTTTGACCATTTCTGTGCTATGTGTAAACACAGATCTTTAATGTGTCCAGAGCCAGCAATTTAAGAGTTTTCATGCGTACTAAAGATTCATTTAAAGAGAGAATATTACTGAATAATGAATTGTTTCCACAAGCCATCTGTTCTTCTCCCATACTATTAAAAAAAAAAAAATCCAATTCCTTTATTTTGATTTAAGATTTCTTTGCAAATTATTATTTCTGAACTTCAAGTAACAGAGGAGGTCTTAATGAAACCCTGGGTTGGAAGAGAAATGTAATTGCTCTCATCATATTGTTAATAAATGGATGCTAGTAATCTGTGGGCTGTTAACAGCTTAAGAAACCAAGCCTCTGTATTTTTGCTGTAAAACCGTGAAACTGTTGTTTATATCCATACTGCCAGGAAGTTCAAGAGAAAGGGAGTAAGAAAATCCCAGTGTACAAGATCTGCCATTCATGTGAAGATTCACACAGCTTAGGAAAAGATGCTTCTTTTATTTAGGAAAGGAGCATGTTTTTTAAAAGGCGTATTTTCTGTGCCAGGCTGACTCAAAAAGCCTAACTTCCTCACCTGGGAAACTTTCTGTGCAAGCCTCCAGGTGTACAAGTTGCAGGACCTCACCCATCCTTCGTCTTCTGCCTGATCCCTCTCTCTACTCTTCCTCCTCAACTAAACTCATCCGTCACCAAGAGGTCCCAGCCTGTCATCAAACATCCCCTCATCTTGGTGACAATAAGATAAGAAGAAGGGTACCGTCAGTGAGACGCTCCCTGACACCAGCCGTGCCCAAATGGTGCTGATGGAGTCTGTCACAAGACAGACCCAGCACAGGTCTTCTCTGTCGGCCATGGTCTGATTTTTAAGACCCAGCAAATGAGAGAACCATATTTCTTCAGTAATCATCCTCCATAGCTGCATCTTTTAACACCAGCTACCTCAACACCAGAATTCTTAGCACACACAATACATATAATACTCCTTGATTTTCTTGTTGATAGGGCCCCAAAGACACTGTATCTCAAAGAGCTGAGGATGGCTAACAGGAGAACTGCTAAGCCACCTAAGTCCATGCTACTGTAGACATAGTTCTGTACACCTTAGAGAGGATTTATCTTTCCTCTGTTCACCACCTTCATCCGTTCCCTGAGCTGAGACTCTGGTAGGAAGGACCACTTGTCTTCTCTGCAGGACCCTTATTCTTGCTGATGATATTATTCCTTTATTATATGTATGGTAGAAACTGGATACACCACAGGAGAAGATGCAAGAGAAATATCACAAACCTCTGGGTATCTCTCACCTCAGGCTGGTAAAATCTGGAGGATTGCAGAGACTTCAAATGATCATAATAACAACAGTGCACATGATGGCACTGACACCTGTCCAAAAAACTGCTGAAACTGCTGTTGTCCACTGAATCTAAAATATGAAAGGTCTATTCGTCAGCTAGATAAGTGCATTGAACTACTACAACTCCTTGTCATGATCTGAGTTAGCGCAGGTGGTCTTAGAATCATCAAAACAAACTAAAATCCTTTGTGAATGAAGAGGAGCTGGTAGTTTCTATTTTTCTAGAGTTATTTGCTGGATGCATTTTTTTGGTACAGTAGACTCTAAATGTTCTCTATAAGAATATGTGCCTGGCTCCAGTTCTCAGGAATTCCCAGGGATTCTCAGTGGCCCAAACTGCAGGGGAGGACAACCCTGTTGAGAGCAAGGAAGGATTACAGTTATCTAATGTAAGAGTTTCCATATGCTTGTAGATATTAAGAGTTATGTTGGGTGAGAAACTATACAGTGCCAGTCCTCTGAGATGCTCAAGTCTTAAAAACTGACAGCACACATCAAGCAGAGAAAGACAGGAAAATATCCACAAAAACATCTTCTTGTAAAGTTAATGGCATTCTTTCCAGATTCCAAAATATACTACTTATTATGTTCTTTGCTTTCAATAGCTTACTTCTGTATTTCTTTTCTGTATTTTATTTTTTGAAGAAATCAACATACCAGATTTTCCCCTTAACAAGGCTGTTTTCTGAGTCTTGGTGAATGTAAATCAGTATAATCATCATTGAAGCCAGCAGTGATATATCAGCAAAACCAGTGCTATGAAGATAAGTTCAGAGGAGAAGAAAACAATAGGGGCCGAACCAAAACAGACTCCAAACATTGCTGACGGCTTAATACCAGCATTTCATAAAAACATTTCCTTTTTGCAAAAGGCTGGATTGCAGCCGTAACCTCCTAAAGCCTCATAAAGTCAATCCCATCCAAGGGCAGGATTAGCTCTACTGCTGATGACATTCCTGAAAAACTGCTGTTTAACCTTTTCTTTAAAAATCATTATACTGGAAACCACACCTTCTGTAGGCAACTAATTCCAATGTTGCTTACACACACAAAAAAGAATTTTTTTTTGTATGGTCCAACCAAACTCTCCCATTCCCTCAGTTTATTTTAGTTATTACTTATTCTGTCTACTGGACATGCAGATCCAAATATAGAGAGTTTGAAGCACATATATGCCACCATTCTGGCCCATCACTTGCTTACATTGAAGAGTGGAAATACAATGAAGTAATTCAAATGCCACTGTGAATGCATGTACTTTTAGATGCCAGAGGAAAGGAGTAACTACTATACCATTCAATAAAGACTATTTCAAAATATGATAATTTAAACAATTCATCCTAAGACAAATACAAATAAACTGTGAGTGAAAACTCTCCATGGTTCCACTTTGAAAAATAACCCAGCACTGGAGTGCAGGAATGATCTTTATTGCTGTGAAGCTCAAATGAAACTAGGAATATTTCTTTTTGTGACTTTGCTCATTTCTAACGTGCCTGTTGCTATAGCACTTAAATGCTAGTAACAAACACATACAAACAGAAATTCTTGTTATCAGAAGTGTGTTCTAATAGTTAATGGATCATTTTATACCCATTTCCCAACTAAATACATGCCATGACCTGACATACTGTTAAAGCATAGGCCATTGGGATTGCAGAGGCTATATATATGGATATTTCATTTTATCCCTGTCATTCCTCTGAAATAATATATATAATCTTGTGGAAGTTTCTACTGCCATTTAGCAATTTGATAGAATAAATATCCAAAAGAATGTTTTGGAAATTTGTTATCTGGAAGTAAAAAGCTCTCAGCTCCTGTGTTGAAGGACCACATACGTTACCAGTAAAGAATGACAGCAGTCATGGCCTAATTTGGAAGTAGCATATTAAGGGGTACAAAAACATACACCAGTTATCTAGAAGGACTTCAGGCCAGCACAAGCTCGGGCAAGCAAAATGTCCCAGAAATATTTCCCCTACTGAAAGCTCTGGTAACGCCAGGCTTCTGAAGCTGTGTCCCAGCGGCAAAGTGTGTAGAGGCCATTGGAGACAGAGTGTCCTCTGCCCCTCACCCTGCTATATATCAAGGCATCCTCTGAGCACATTCCCAGGGTGATCACTTTGTGCCAGATCTAAACCTGGCCTATTGCAGCAATGGGAGCCCTGCATAGAAATGGCTTACAAGAAAAGTTGCTTGTCAGCACAGACTACTCTGGAAAGAAAAGAAAAGAAAAGAGCATTTGGCCACAGGAATGATCATGAACATGTCATTAAGGGATACGAGCTGCTGTACACCTGACTGGCTTCTTTGTCTCACCATTTCTTTCATCAAAATGCCATCTGGGAGACATTTGTCCAAAGCAAAGGCCAAGCAGATCTCATATGGCAGCTTTTTCAGGAAGCTGCTATCAGCTTCTGGCAAAATTAATGTGGAAAAAAATATGTTGCATCAGTTCGGAGGCCATGGATGTGTAGACATTTTATTTTATTTATTTTATTTCATGTTTTGGCACATTGGTTGAATTATTAATGCTGTTAGTTACATCTTGTTCATTCAGCATGTACTACAGAATAGCTAATGTTTTTTCATCAAAAATTCAGAACTTTTTTCTTACAAAAATGCTAACCAGCAAGAGTCTGTTATTCCATGTGTTATTCCAGCTGATGACACGGTACAACTTCAGCTTAAAGGTATTTTTCCCTCGGTAGCTAGAACTACATCCAATAGAGGTATGCGAGTAGCGAGCATTTTAGTTAGGAAGGACAATGTCTGTAGCGCCATAATGTATCAGCCGGGATAATTGGAATAAGGTACACCTCATGACAGAGACTCAACACAATTTAACCAAGTGTCTATTGTTTATTTCAAGTGAAAGTATAAATTAATTAGGTTTTACTCCAATTACTCTGACAGAAGTTTGGCAGAGGAATGTTTGTTAATTCATGAAACAACAATGATATTCTTC
Source organism: Penelope pileata (assembly GCA_013396635.1). Classification (NCBI taxonomy): domain Eukaryota; kingdom Metazoa; phylum Chordata; class Aves; order Galliformes; family Cracidae; genus Penelope; species Penelope pileata. The sequence goes on from WBMW01001517.1 coordinate 487,165, forward strand.
AGTCTGAACAGTTCCTAGATACACGTCAGTAATGTATTCCAAGAATAGCCAGTTTTAAATAACTAAACACCGAACACAGTCTTAGAAGCAGTCAGTGATGGACAGGGCAGATAGGTTTTTAATCCTTACACATACAAAAGTGAGAACTTTGTTTACTTTCTTTGCCTTTCCTGTACATGCCCGAATTCTTTCAGCAAGACCTTGGTATATGCAGCTGTGGTTCAAAAAGTGCAGTGCCTGCTGATGGGATGCACCTGTCAGTGCAGTGCTGGAGGAAGAGAGGGGTGATGCAGTGCCAGACAACTGCTGCAGGAGGGACAGCCATGAGATGGTTGTTAAGAAAATATTTGAAGACCATAAAATATAGGGGACAAATTATTTTCTAGTTTTGCAGATCAAAGTAAGACTTACCATTAAGAAAAAATATCCAAGCATTTTGTTGTACTCAGGAAGATGTTAGCATTTGCTGGTATAATCTGCTCTGAAATGCCTTTCATTGTGATAACTTTAGTTCCTCAGCTGGAGGCTGTATCTTTAAACGAAGCAGGGCCCCAGTGACAACCTGATTCCCAAAGTGGCCCCAGTATCCTTGGCAGTGCTTGGACTCACCGCAGGGTTTGGACCCAAGGAGCAATTTGGATGGCCACACTGATGAGAAAACATTTGCCAGCTGCTCTCTGCCAGCTGGCTCAGAGACCACAGCACTTTGTCTCCTAATTGAGCTGCAGCTGGTGAGAAGCACCTGTTCCCCTTCCCATAGCAGCTCTTTTCTGACACCACCACTCCAAGAGTGAACCTGAGACTTTGTCCCACTCTGGCTGATGGCACATGAAATGCCACCATGCTGCCCAGCCTCATTGCTCTGCGCCTGGCATTTTCCAGTGCAAATCCAGAGCACTGAACCAAAGTAAATGCTGCTGAGGGCCAAGGCCTTGTTCCATCCTGGTGAACCCATGGATAGATCAAAGGGTTCCAGCAGCAATCTTAACTTATTGTCCAAACAGAGGGATGTCCTGATATTTCACTCATTTAGTCTACAGTAACAGTACAAGTCCTTTATCTGGGCCCAAGAGGAATTTCTACATGCAAACAGAAGAGCAAATAACTAAACAAGAGAGAACAGTGAGTTGCATCAATCCACAGTGAAAAGAAATGGCAGACCTATGTTGTGCGCAGACCACTATGTAGAGACAGCTGAGCAATGCCAACTCGCAGTGGTAATCCACACTGCACAGTTGTTACAGAGATGTGTGGAGTATTGACTGCTCCTGGGGAGCTCTGGAACGTGCAGGTCAGCAAGCTGCAGGGAGGTGCAGGCTGTGCCTCCACCTGCATCAAAACGAGTCACTGCTCCCAGCCTGAGATGGCACAGGCCATCCAGCTGATCTGGGATGAGCAAGCAGCTCCCAGACTACTTCAGGGTATGAGTACGACACAGGGTAACAGAGCCAGAGATGTTAGTGCAGCTCACCTTACCGGGAAATGTTGAAACAACACCACAACCCCCCCCAGCCTCCTTGGAGGGCACTCTGCAGATTCACCCAAGACAAGGAAAGGCAGTGTTGCATTTATCTTCTTTTGAGGCATGCAGGAAAGTCAGCACAGGAAAGAAAATGTCCCCTTTATTCTTTCCATTAACTACAGCAACCAGCTGACAGAATTTTTGCTCATTTACGGACTGTAGCAGACAACAGGTTTCATAACACGTCTCATTGGTAATTGCCAGGAAAGCACTACGGAGCTGCCTTCCTGTTACGCTTCCACACAGCTACTGACAAGGCTGCTGAAGCAAGAAAATAAGCAAAGAAAAGTTTAATTGTCCCCATAGGGTAATCCCAGTCAATTTCTTGTTCAGCTGGCGTAGGTGGGTCACCTCAGATGTTCACACAGAGGACATTGTGACTGGTCACCTTGTCACATAGCCCTGTAATCTGTGTCCTCTTGGATTCAGCTGTGGCTGATGGCTATTCCGTTTCTCACTGCTCTGGGTATCTGTTTCAAGTGGATGAGAGATTCCATTCTACACTTGAGTGTGAGTGCTTACTTCATGGCCTGGCTACATCTTAGCAGCAAGGCGTCAAAACCCCAACCACACATGAAGTGTGCAGCGCTTTGGAAACTTTCAGTAGTGCAGAACACGTTTCCTCACCTGTGCAGCTGCCAGGAGACCACTCGGCCTTTTTGCCCTCATCTTCATTTGCTCCTTGTAGAAGTCTGTGGCAAGCTCATGCTTTCAGCTCTTGCTGCTACAGTGCTTTACGGCTCAAAGGTAAGGCTTTGCTGTAGGCTGCTTACAAGCTCCACACAGGTTGTTGTTGCCAGCTTTCCTCCCCTGGTGCACCACTTTGTGTTAAGGAGAAAGCCTGTCTGTGCCCAATTCACCAAAAAATCATTCTGAGACTGTTGAAGCTCCCCAAAGGGCCAGGGAACATCACAGACCTTGTTGCCGTCAACTCTAATGGAAAAGTTCAAATTTTCAGCTGCATTTTCTGCCCCTGAGACATCATAAAATTGCCTATTAAATACAAACAAATAAACAAACAAACCTCCCAACATATAAAGACCACAAACTGCTGTCTCAAAATAAGTCAGTCCACCTCATTTGCTTTTCTCCCCAAGGAAAATGCTGGAAAAGTAAGCCCCATATGAGAAAGAGTCATGTCAATTAGTGCACTGTGGGAAAACCTTGAGGTAACACAGCAGTGAGCACAACAGGAACTTTGATACAGAATGAAACATAAACCTCTTGTACGAAATATTTCATGTGCATTAAGAATATTGTATATAATCTTTTGTATACTCAGGTAATTTCATTAAAAAATGATTTTGAGAAGCAAATTTTACTCTTACAGAAACTTCGTTATCCACATACACAGCAACGTATGTGTATGTTTTATATATATACTTTTGTACCCCAAATAGCTCACAAATCAGATAATTGGCAAGTACTTGAATACTTTTTTTTCTTAACATTTTGGTGCCTTTCTTACCAAGAGGCTTACCCTCCCTCTGGCTGCTTGTAGAGGGGAAAGGCAACCCACATCTTCCTCCTACTGCTTTGCTCCCTTTCATAAAATCAAAGAAATCAAATGGTTCCATATAAAAGTAGATCAATTACATTTTTAACCTCCACAAGAAAATCTTAGCAGTATAGGCATGCAGAGATGTATAACTTTTATGAATTTGACTAACGAACTAACTCAAAGTAAAACTTACTTCTTAATGATCTTGCTACTGACTTTCCACGGGGGTGTGTTGTGGTGGGGGTGGTGGAGAGGGTCAGAAGCTCTGAGCCTTGTGGATGAAACCACTAGTGAATCTTTCCTAAAAAATCCATATTCCTGGAGATGAGGTTTGGTTCCTTCCCACCTCATTCTGTGATTCTGTGAGAAGCAACTCTATTGCCATGAGTTGCTGACTTACCAGGTGCTAGCCTAAGTTCCTCTATCACATGTCAGACCTTGTGGTTTCTTGTGGAGACCTCAAGGAAATAGTTACTCAGGAATCAATACTTATGTATTCCTTCTTCAAAGTAAACCAATGAAGTACAGAGAAGCTCAGGATAAAAAGCCTTGAAAATGTTTGTTTCCATTTTTTTTATTTTTTTTTTAATTTTTTTTGGTACTAAACTTAAATAAAGTGGTGTGAAAGCAAACATATTGGGCAAACCTTTCTTGGTTGATTTACCAGTGAGGGCATTCATAACTATATAATTGCCTGTAAATCCAGGAAGAACTAGAAAAGCAGCCCAATCTCAGGCTGAGAGGTGGTTTATAGCCACTTTAGAGGTTTAATGATGGTTGTTATTGCAGCATTTAAACCATTTACGAGACAAATAGCTGAGATAAAATCTGGATATCACTGTTTCTTAGAGCTGTGGAGGTACTCATATGCTTAGACAGGAACTTCTTGCAGATGGCTCATGGAGGTCATTCACTTTTGAAAATTCATTTGAAGTATCAGATCATCTGCTTCTGACCCCAGGTACCCAACAAGAGGTAAGAGAAGTTTGGTGCCCTGAACAAAACCCTACTCCTAATTCATACCCTCTCTGTGCTACTTGACTTGGGAAGGAGATGTTTTGTGAAGGGCTCCATGGAGAACACAGTTCATCAGACTTTTCCTCCTACCATACCCCACCCTCATGATTAAGGGAAAATTCTGCAATGGAAACTTCTGTGATGTTTATTTTGGAGGAAATGATATAATGAACCAAGAGAGTTTGCCTCTTGCAATCTCTGTCTGAGCTCAGTGCCGTCTATGGCTGACAAACTCTTTGATATTGCTATGAAAGGAAAGTTTTCCACAGGCAAATGACTGTGGAAATAAGGAGACTTGGACTATGAGCCCATGAGTGTGGTAGTTCAGCTTTGTTTCTACTGCTGAGGGAGAGGCAGGACTAGAGGCTCATCTCCCTGTGGAAAGCTGCATATTGAAAAGGCATTCGTGTTTGTCATCGTGTTTTGTTCAGGCTTCCAGTTCTGACTGCACAGTGAGGTATCATAGGAAAGACAAAATGCTTTCTAAGGAACATTTTACAAGGGACAGCTCTGTTTGATGAAAATGAAATGACAGCAAAATGTGTGCCTGAAAATCAGCCCGATGTAGCTACTGAGGCAGACTTAGGCTGAACAGTGTCTGTTAGGTGTGGAGCAACCAAGAGAAGGATGCTCTAAAAGCCCAGAGGTGCTCTTCCCCTAAGCGTACAGCAATAGAGCATGGTTATATTGCAGAGTGATGGCAATTTCTGCACAACAGACAGGGTATTCCTAGCAATAATGTGCACTTAATGGGGAAATATCTTCCATCAACCTAAAAGATGGATAGATGGTTTTAAAGGAGATGGAGATTAATGGTGATATAACACAGCTGTAAAAGGTTATTGAGTGGTGCAAAGTTACAGTCTTTGGTCTGTGTTGCTGAAACTACTCTCCAGGGGGTTTTCTCAGACAGTGCACAGCAGCCTGAATGCTGAGGACAGCAGCTGAGGGCAGAGAACGGTTCTCTCAAAAGTAGCTGTCTTATTTCAACAAGATGTACACCTCAGAGCAGCTTGGACACTTCTGAAAATATTGCCTACTTAAATGCAGGCACGCTAACACACTGTGCTCAAGATGAGCTAATACCCTGCAGTGCTTAAAACGTGATTCAGCCAGGCATCTGTGCAGCTCCATCACTCCAGAGGGCATCCTCTTCCCTCAGGTGCTTTTGCAGCATGCCTAGAAGGGCAGCAGCTTGGAATGGGTATGGACTGGTGGTAGAAGAAGTGATTTGATATAAATTCATTTTTTTTCCCCAATCTCATCAAAAATACTTTTCTAGAAGCCTCATCTAGTTGGAGCAAAATATGCAGTTTCTCCATGAACTGCAGCTGTAACAGTATCCAGTATCACCTCTCCTATGTTGTACTGTGCTAAAGAGCTGTTGGTTAAAAACGGAAACAGTTGACATTCTCTGAATCTGAAATTACATTTGATATAAAACAAGAGTCTGTGATTATGAAAATAAATAGGTCAATTATTCGTAAGTAACATTCCTGAAAGAATGTGCAAACTTTCTCTTTTTAACTGATGAATTTCAAATGCCATTCATGCAAGGAAGGATTCTTGGTGTGCTGTAAGGAGAACGATGGGGAAGGGGAACTTCAAAGAGCTCCTGGGTGCCAGGATGGGTGGGATTTAAAGCTCTTTTTTTTCCTGCAAACTTTTTCTTACTTTTCTTACTTTTGAGTAAGATTTCCTTCAGATAATAGGTAAACAATAATACAAACTAATACAATAATGCAAGCTAATACAAACAGCTTCTGGCTACAGCTAATGATCCTCATGTGGTGTGTTATGAGCATCGCAAATTGCCCATGGAAAATTCAGACTGGAAGTAAAATTAGTGAATATGCAATAATTGTTTCTGAAGTCATTCCAAGCAATTGTTCTTGTTCTTGGGGTTTTGGCTTTTTTTTAGTCCAGGTTGTAAAGAATTTTAATTACCTCCAACTGCCATGTGGCAGGATGTCAGAAGAGGTGATGATTCAAGGAAAGTAAGATTAGAATGACACAATCTGTTTGGCTGTTAGAAGGTACCATTGGCCAAGTTGAGCCTTGTCCATGAAACTTCATGATCTTCAGTGAAATGATACCAACTTCCAATTATTTTCAACTGCATTCCTAAAATGATATTCACATCAATTACACTATATACATGAAGGAGACAAGTACTGGAAATATGGAGTTCAAAAGAAGTGTCATTAAGAACAGCTTTTGTCTTGGAAATGTAACAACTCTGGGCCCACTTACAGGTGGCTAGGTAGTAAATGTTTAAGTGCTTCAGCTATATGGGAATTGTAGGTCTGAGTAGCCCTAGCTACTCTTCATTCTCTCTGTTCCTGATTATATAATTATCTTTTAAGGGTCACTTAACTACTGAAGTGTCCTCTCATTTTTAAACCCCACATGTTTGTGAATGAAGGGAAAGAAGGCAATACCCAACTTAACAAATTATTTATGATAAAAAACATGACCAGAGCACTGAAAGTCTGGAGGTCAAAATCTGAGAGACATGGACACTCTGGAGAGAGCCTGGCAGACGGCCACCAAGATGATGAAGGGCCTGGAGCACCTTTCCTGTGAGGAGAGGTTGAGGGAGCTGGGACAGCTCAGCCTGGAGAAGAGGAGGCTCAGGGGGATCCCATCAATAACTATAAACACCTGAAGGGAAGGTGCAAAGAGGACAGGGTCAGGCTCTGTCAGTGGTGCTAGTGCCAGAACAGAGGGCCCTGCCAACCATAACCATTCTGTGGTTCTGTGATTCTTTGAAAATAATTTCTCATACCAGAAAGATTTTAGCTTTTGAAAACTGCCTTTCTGTAGTTAAAGCCCATTAAGCTAAGTCCATAAGGACAGGGAAAAACATATTTCCTTGTGTACTTGAACGTTGATATTCCACCCCTCTGATTGCAACGTGATAGTAGCTTTTCTTTAGGGGCAAAGCTGGATAGGAGTCGTCTTGCTCTCTTTGCTGCTGGGTCTCTGTCTCCCTTGCTCCTACCAGTTCCTGTCTGCCTGAGGCCCATCAAAATTATTCCATGTAATAAGTGCAGTCCTGTACAGAATGCTTATGGGACTGTGCTGAGCTCAAAGCCTGTGGCACAGATGTCCCCTTTGGCCCTCAGGTGTGTGTTAGCAGTGTTGCAGTGCAGTGGCATTGGCAGGAGATGCTGCTGTCCCAAGGTGGACAGCATTGTGTAGAAACGTTCCATCTGAAATCCTACCAACCTGTGCCTTACCACTCTCAGCAAAGCCTAAGAATGCAGGATGCCAGTGTGCTTGGGAAAAGGAAGGGAGACACTGCAGTAACATCACTTTTGCCTTTTTGAGGTGTGGCATGAAAGAAGAAAAGAAAAACAAAAATGTCTCTGGCAAATCTGTAAACCTGTACTGGTTGTTTTTTGTTGTTGTTGTTTTGTTTTGTTTTTCCCAGCAAGACTTTTAGGAAACCAAAGACCTTCTTCCAGTGCTGATGGTGACTTTGCACTCTTTCTTTTTCTGAATGATGCTTGACAGCAGCGGAACAATCAATAAATGTCATTTTTTAGAAAAGTGGAAACATTTTACTCTATTTCTTAGAAGAGACCTACTTACTGCTTGTCAAGGCCAAAGTACTTCTAGGAATCATGAATCCTCTATGAGGCAAAGCACAGGGCAAGTGAGTGCATCTCAGTCTCCTTAATGAATAAAGAAGAGTCATAAAAAGTAGCTTGTTCGTATTTCTGCATTGCTGTTGCCAGTACTCAGATCACTTGAAACTGAATGATGATATAATTTGCTTGTGCTTACATTATTAGCAAAGGAGATGTGTCTGCAGGCTGGAATATGAGCAAACTGGAGCCTTGGATTTAGCCCTGTCTTTAAGTAGCATTTATACAACACCTACATGCTCTTAAGAGTACTGCACAATGGGAACATATTTATCTTGTTATGCTCAGGTGTCTGGTGTGAGCAGCTTAACTACTGTAAGCAACTGCGTTTCTTAAGTGGGAATAAGATGATGATTTTGCATGAGTTACCAGTTTATAGTTATGATCTCACTGTACAGTATCAATCAGAAAATCTTTTGAAAATATTTCAGTTTCAGAAACAACCTAGCAGGAGTTTCTTCTCTGCTTTGATACTTATATGAGCCTTATTTTGAGTAACCTCTTGGAAGCCTATTTAACCCATTTCTTCCATTAGCTAAACTCATTTTCAGCTCCTCTCTGGGCTGGACTTAGTTCTCTCACATATTCTGCTTTGCTGTTATCTGTGATATCACAGCCTTGAAGAAAATTACTCTGTAATAAAAGCAAAGGAGAGCTAATAAGAAGCAGCATGTTAAAAAATGGGAGATGCACACTCTGACAAGTAAAAGATGACAAAAATTGAAAGATTAACAGTAGCTAAGTCTGATTGCTAGAAATAATGGGCAAATTCCTCAAATTCCTATTTTTGTCAAGAAACCTTACCTTGTAAATTACTTTTTATTTTTTTTTGGAGGAAAAACACCAGCAGGGTTTCTCATATATGTTACTCTAGATTTTTTTCAAAGTTCTTGATTTAATATTTATCCTACCTAATTTATACCAGCACATCCTCAAAATTCCCATATGCTCCATGAAAAGCATTGATGGATTGGCAAGGTAAATAGAGTTTGAGCTTTCTATCTATGTTAAAGTGAATGTGAAGGGATCATAGCACTTTTCTCTTTGGAACAGGTTGAAGTCCCTATCTCGTGGCTACTTTGTATTCCTATAGATTGCTCTTTGTGGATTGCCTGTTTAGTGCAGTGTTGTAGTAAATTGTGATTGTATTTACTGAAATTACAGTGCTGGCCTCCAGCCCTTTCTGTAAGTCCTAGTGCAAGGAGACATCCATTACTGCTTCTTGCCAAGTAGTAATGAAATTAGTTCGTAATGTGATGCTCTGAAGCAGTTGGTTCCACAACACCATTTGACTAATCGTTCCAATGCAATAATTAAAAAAAAAAAAAAAAAAAAAAATTGGAAAGCTTTTCCCCTTGAGGCAATTGCCCAGTAATCAGAAATGGGCTAAAGTGGAGAATCTGGGGATGGGATATTCCTGGGTTGTGGTAGGGCTGTTCCTGCTGCTTCTATTTCCCTTAGAAGCCAAAAAGATTTCAGAAGTCTTAAGAGATCAGTGCAATATCCAGACTCATTGCTAGCTCCAGTACAAAGGAAACAGCTTTAACTGAAGTCCTAGGCCTAGACGAACACAAATAGTTGATGAGGTGAAAGTTGAACTGGTTAATTTTGCATAGTCTTGGTTTCACAAACGACACTGTGGTGGGTAGGGTGGTGAAACACTGAAAAATGTTGTCTAGAGAAACTTTGGGTGCCCTATCACTGTATGTGTTCCAAATCAGGTTGGATGGTACTTTGGGCAAACTGATTTAGTGAAAGATGTCCCTTACCATGACACGGGAGTTGGACTAGATGATCTCTAGAATTCCCTTTTAATCCAAACCATTCTGTGAGTCTATGATTAATGAGCACCTGGTAACTGATAAAAGCTTGCTTCATAAGATTGACAGCTTAAAATCCACAGTCAATAAACCCATAGCCTGCAAGCAGAGAGGCTAAGATGTTCATAAGGTCACTGTGGATGGATAGTGTTCCTTGTTTTCACTTGCTACTCTTCTCATTTGTGTACTGTATCTCTTGCAGCCTTATGGATAATTCCATGGGCCCGCTGCCCATGCAAGCATTTCTACTGGTGTTACATTAAGTATGGGAAAGACTAGAGGCTGGAAATGACTTATCCCCAGGTCAGAGGCACTGGAATCCTTCCACAACAGTGTCTGTTAATAAAAGGCAAATAAATTTTGACTCTGAGCACCGTTGCCTTTTGGCAACTCCAAACTTTCTATATTCCTGATGGGACTGACACTTCCTTCTGGACTTGTCTAAGCTTTGTGGGCACCCTGCTCCTCTGCAATTGAACTAATTTCTTAGGGTTGTAAAGGTCTAATTCAGAGTCCAGCTCAGCCTAATGACTGGAGCAGGGTCCTGAGGTATGTGTATGTGCTCTCTCTGTTAATATTGTATGGAATGACTGAAAACGAAATTACAAACTTATCAATCCTACCTTAGTTGACTATGGAGTGAGCTGTCTGAGAGATGAAGAAAAAGTGTGCTGGATCATTACCCATGATGACTTTGTAAGAGTGGCTCTTAGTCATTTCAAGGATACTTTTAAAATGAGCTGGAAGTTGTCCAAGATGATGGGTATGGCTCACATGCCCTGGATTAGTAAGTAGGGATTTATCAGGTAGACTCCAGTGCTTCTGTTGTGAGACCAAGTCTAGATTAAGTCCTCTAAATGCAAGCAACTGGACATGAAATGTCTAACATGCCATTACTTTTAATGAAGATTTAGTAAAAACAATCAATGAATGTTTCAGCTGACCAGCCACAAGGTATGGTGAGCTGAATTGCTCTTCAGGCTCCAGTGACTGTAATGGGAGCTTAGAAACCTAGTGCATCTGAAAGCACCTAAATTTAGGTATCTTAGTCTCAAACTGATTCTTGTGCCCAATGTTCCCTAGTCAATGAAGAACTACAGATGGTTTGGGAGAATGCTTCATTTTAGAAGTGTGCTTTAGGGAACACAGTCATTTCCTCTTACCTGAAAGAAGAGTTTCACCTTTAAGACTACTGTAAAGTCAAGTAACCCTAAAACTCACTGCTTGATTCAATCCCCATATTCTTATGACTAGAACCTAAACTAAACAATAACTCTTCATATATGTTACCTATTTCTTCATAGAAGATCTGGAAAAACATACATCTGTATGTATAGCATAAGGCTCAGTCAAGGGCGTGAAAAGCTTTTGGTTGTTCTCCTACACCCTTATTTAAAATTGTTGTACTAATTCCTGTAAGATGTTGTACAAGGTAAAGGTTTAGTAGAACACAAATGAATATATTATTATTGTCCAGTACATACAGGGTTTAAAATTAAGTTTCTATTCTGAATTATTCTTCAGAACAGCCATGTTTAATGGTAATACCTCCCTAATTCCTAATAGGAATGCAAGTCATTACAAAAATTATAGGTGTGAGACTGTATGGTACCTCGAACGGTATCTGTTGGAAGATGATGGACTAATGAGTCCTGTGGCTCTGGCCCAGAAATCCCTTATGTTATATACAGTCATGCAGAATTTTGACTTCTACACTTTCTGTGTACCAAAATTTAGCATCAGTTTCATTATTTCTTTTGATACAAGTGATCTTCAAGATGCTGTAAAAGTGCCAGAATACTGGCGTCTTCTATAACTTAAACAGTCTTCATTTTTCTGAAGGGATGAATGCTTGAGCAAAAGATTTGCCATCAGTAGGGTTTCTGTAAGACAGCCAATATGAAGCAAACAGTTTTGCATTCAATGAAAAACCTGTGGCTAGCGAGGTAAGGGAAACTGAGCACACCAGACAAGTAAAAACTCTTCACAGTATGCATCTGGTTCTCATTCACAAGACTTCAATCATTGATGAAATGATACCCTATCTCATGCCTCTTAAAAATAATTTTGTCTTCATGTCATGAATGGCCAACTCTTCTTAGAGAAGTACCTCAAGATGTCCATCCATCCTTTTTTTTTCTTTTCATTTTTTTTTTTTTACGTGGATTCAATTTATCAAGATTTGCACATTTGAATGTTACTGACACACGGATACAAAAATGAATTTATTTTGGTCCGAAAGCAGGTCCTTGATAAGCATTTGTAGGTTATTTCTAGAGAGATTTTATTTATGCCACAATGATAGTGTGAAGATAAGCCTCAAAGACAAAATGAGACTTCCAGCAGAACAACAAGCTTTCATGGAACAGCATGCAAACCTCCATAAGAAGATGTAAAGAGACTATAAACAGCAGGCCTGCAAAATGAAACAAAGCAACAAAAAAGCCCACACCACTAAATCTGCCAGAACAATGCAATCCAGTTCCGCCTGTAATTTAGGTGACTCGTCAGGACTTTGCAGTACTGCTACATATTTGTCTACCGTTGCTTCATTACTCTTCAGTTATGCAGGACCTCTGGGATTCCAAAATCTGCTTTAGGAAGGATGTGATTGCAGGGTCTTATTATAGACCTTGGCTTGCAGAGAGCAGTCTGTGTTACCAGATGGAGACCTTTTCAGGGTGTGCACGTCTCAGGCAGGCAGAGTCACCAGTGCTGAGCTGCAGCATAGCATGTTCTCAGAAGTAGAGAATCCTACTGAGGCAAGGTCCATGCAGATATGGAGTTGGCAGAACGGGATACCCTATGCAAACATGTGTGTCTGTACCGAGCTGGTAAATGTGGAAAATCTCTTCATAAGTTCAGATAAGATGGTGCTGCATGATGGTGTTGCACACATTGGTTAACTCCACTGACTCTTACTGATTTTTAATTTGGGGCTAAGACTGGAAAATAGGAAAAAAGGATTCTGCTCAGTGCTTTGACATCATTGCCTGAAGACTTCTGTCAGTGTTTACTCAGACAATTGCTCAAGTGCAGCAAAATATTTTAGAATAACTCTGCTCTAATTGTTAATAATAGCTTTTTGCCTCAGTAAATGTGCAAAAGATCAGTGCCAAGATTTTAGGTGCTAACTCATAGTCAGAGAACAAGCATTGATTAAAGAAATCCTTTCATCCACTTACTAGAAAGACTGCATGGATTTTTATGATGTGGAAAGACTAATCTTTTATTTCCCTGATTACAATCTTACAGCTGCCTTAAAGATTGCTTTTATAGACTGGATTTAGCAAGTCAGTTAATGCTCAGGGATATAATAATCTTCTCACAAAAGGCCAACCTGCTGCCTCCCTGCAAGTTCAACTCCATCAGAACGGGTGCAGTATTTGGTGTCCAACATATGGTATCTTAACATTCATACACAAAGCAGGATTGTGTTTCTTTATACCTGGTAGGAGTGGCTGGAAGCAATTCTTATTAAGTGGAACTGCTGAAAGCTCTGCATCTAAACCTCACCATGAGCACCATTTCAGCAGCTTAATTTCAGGAATACATGGACAGTTCTTTTGAGAAATGACTTGCTGCGAGGAGCTCTGTATCTAGTAATTCAGTCTTTCATTCCTGAGATGTGGTGCTGTGTGTACACAAGTCCCTGTGTGCTAAAGCCTAAGCTCAAGCCAGTTCTGCACAGGTAATACTTGGACCAGGATGTAGCAGATCAGCCTTCCCCAGGGGGTTGCAGGGCCATGCAGTGAGCTGGGCTGGGAGCTGTTCCTGTCCCCATCCCCAGTTAACACTGAGAAGAACCTGGGGAAAAGGGCAGCCATAGCTGCTTCAGGGATACAGGCAGCCCATGCTGCCTGAAAGCAGCTTCTTGAACAGCAGGCTGAGGCCATGACTCTGAGAATGGTATTTTTCCCTCTGTGGGATTAGGAGCACAAGCAGGTCCAGAGAGATCGTATGTGTAAGGGAAACATGAAGTTGCAGCCTGAATTAGTGATTGAGCACCTGGTGAAGGGCGGTGGCTGGCCTAAGGAACACCTGTGCCCCCCTCCATGTGACCAGGAGGGGTGGAACCAGGGTGGGACTACCCTGCGCTCATTTAAGAGCCAGCCACTGAGGGGAGAAGTTCTCTGCTGAGTGGGACCTGGCTGTTCCTCATCTTGGTGGGAGGTTGTGATTGTGAGTAAAATATCTTTTGTTCACTATCATTAAACCTTTAATACTTTACCTGGGATTGCTTCTGTGATTGCACCACAATATGTCAGCAGGGAAATGCAGCACAGGGCTAGGATGTCACAACTGGTGCATCGCCTGGAGATGGGAAGGGATGGGATGAGAACCTACAGGTTGTCACTGCCACAGGAGAGAATGAAGCATACAACAAGAGCTGGAGCTGACACAGCTCCAGGTGCAACCCGGTGGGCTGCGTCCCTGGTTGGTGACTTCTGCTGCCTTCCATTGGAGAGATGATAGGTTTGGGGATATAGCAGCTCGATGGTGACCCTTGCCCAAGCAGCAGCACCCAAGAAGCTACATCTTGCCCATGAAATCCGGGTTTCTGAAAAGCTCACGTTCCTTCTGGAGGAAGTGTTCGTCCACAGTGATGAATGAGATGGTTGCACATCAATGGGCAGCTCAGCACCAAGGCACCAAAGACAGGCGGAGAAAATACAATGAAAAAATTCTCATGGGTTGAAATAATATCAGGGAGATCACTCACCAACTACCATCACAATCAAAACAGACTCAGTTTAGGGAGGTTAAAGCAACTTATTGACTAACAGACTAGATTAGTGACTAAAATAAAAGTAAAATAAAAACACCTTTCCCCCCTTCCATCAAGTGGCACAGGAGAACAGGGAATGGGAGCTGTGCTTTGTTTTTGCCACTCCTCCATGATTACTCTCTGCCCCTGCTCCACATGGGTCCTCCCCTGGATGCNGCATGTGGAGATCTGCTCTGCGTGGTGCTCATGGGCTGCAGCGGGACAGCCTGCTCCTCCATGGGCCTCTCCTGGGCTGCAGGGAACTTCTGGTCCAGCCTGGAGCACATCCTGTCCTCCTTCTGCCCTGACCTTGGTGCCTGCAGGGCTGTTTCTCTCCCATTTCTCACTCCTCTCTCCCAGCTGCTGCTGTGCAGCAGTTTTTCCCTTCCTTAAATCTGCTCTCCCAGAGCACACCCAGTGTTGTTCATGGCTCAGCTCTGGCAGTGATGGGTCGTTTTTGGAGTTACAGTGAGCAAACATCACTACAGATCATTTGGTACTGATCCAAATCCCATCCAAGACAATGGAAAGAGTCAATTTTTCCTCTGCATTTTCACAACTACTACGCCTTATTTCTATTAGGAATCATGTTTTGCTGTGTATGGCATGCATTGTCACAAATCACTGAGAAGAAGCAGGAAGTATTTACTCAATATACAGTGCCTAAAGGTTTATATCCATAGCCATGGTATGAGGAGGCTTTTCTGGACAAAGTTTTCTGCAAACTACTGCTGTTTCATTCAACAGTTTACTACCCTTCCTTCTTAAGTAACAATCTCAGACTTGGGACTTACTGGCCCTCTGAACAACGTCCGTTATGCTATTAGATATATCTTCTAACAAAGTAATGCTGGAAAATAACTTTCATTTAAAGGTATTTCAAGCGAGTCACAAGTTAATCATGCAAGCTGCAACTCTCTGGAATGTGAGTTATTGCTCTTAGTTACCTCTCACTTAACAAAGGGCATGGATGTGGGGGTGTTCAAGTTAAATTAAACATGCCTATCGCTATGCACCTCATCCCTGAAGAGGAGGATGAGCCCATCCATATGTGCTGGCCAGCTGCCTGCCTCCAAAATTCCCTGTGCTATCAAGAGGCACCTGTAAAAGTGCTTGTCTGTTTGGGTCCCTTCAGGTCATACAGGGAATAGAAAACTCCAGCTACATAAAATACGTTTTGAAAGAGATAGCTAATATTAATAAACCTAACAGATGGTAGATGTAGCTAGAAGAGGGTATAGAAAGAACAAGCCCTAGGAGATGAAACTGTCCCACGCTGAACTGGAAGGTCTCCAGAGGGGCTGTTTGCTGTGTGAGTCATGGCAATGTCAGCTTTTGTATCCCCAAACTTGTCTATTCATCCAGTCCTCAGCTGGAGAGCTAACATTCTCTCTTCCCAATGCAATGTACCTACAGCTTCAGCTAGGGTGGACCTGCCCCTGGACTGGCTGTCTTCCAGACCAAACTCAGCTCTCTGTATGGCCTCCAGGTGCCAGCACTTGCTGCTGACATCACCTTCAAAGGCACAGTTTTCTCTCTCAAAAATACTGGCTCATTATTGGATGGAGAAAGGAAGAATAATAAAATACAAAAGCAGCAAGGAAAGGACCAAAGCCCATCTTGGGCTTGTCAAAAGCTTGTATGGCCAATGCCCTTGCCCCTGCCCTTCAATAGTGGGCACGAGAGGTCAGTAAAGGTACGCTCTGGGTCCCCTGCATGAGGTAAGAGGCTGTCGCTGAAGTAAAAACACATGCCAGACTGCAGGGTTAGACCTGACAGTGGTGGTGGCTGCTCAGGCTGCATGACGTGTTATGGTAAAAACCCTCCTGAGCACCGCTCGCCAAGCTTGTGACTTTTATCTAATATATTCCTGATGACTGATCGTAGCAGAGACACAAAGTCTTGTTCATACAGCTCAGAAAATCCAGAAAGACAGTCCTGAATAATATACTGCTGTACCTTGGTTTAATGATTTCAGTTTTGGATTTACACAATGCAATGCAGAGGAGGAAGGAGAAGATCTTTGTAAACAATGGTTTTAATAAGTATATATCTAAATTTTCTTCACAAAACAATGTTTTTGGGCTTCAATTTTCTTCTCAGTCCCTCTGGTTTTCTTGCACTCACAATGAACCCCTCCTCCTCCCCATGCAGGCATGAAACCAGAATGTCTGCATGAGGTTGAACTGATTAGCTGAATAAATCAAGTTAGAAAATGAAGAATCATCACTCTTCAAAGGAGGCTTGGGACAGAAGTAAAGCATTTCTCTTCATTATTTGATTTTTATAATCAAATACACTCAAAACATTAGTCTTGAGAAAAAATAATCAATCACGTAGAAGTTGGACTAAGCTCCTGATGCTACTTTGTTAGATGTACTTGCATGGGCAGGATCCATGTGGGTTTGAATCTTCACTTAACTGTGTCAGCTGCAGCTGCATCTAGGGGCTGCAAAGATGGAAATCTGAAGCAAATCCGAAGCACAGCGCCATATAAGCTGCTATGAAGAAAATTAACTGTATCCCACCCAAAAATCAGCACGTTTTTGAAAGTGCAGTGCACTGCCACACGGCTATTGCCTTGAACCAGAGACTTTTTCCATGTCTCCATTCTTCTGGCCTTCTGTGTTAAGTGCAGCTGGAGAACTAGCTTAATCCCAATAATTACAATTTTAAACTGAGACGGTAAGATGGGCAGGAAATAGACTGCAAATTGTTAGAAAATTCATACCCCAAGCAACGATTTGATTTCACCTTCCTCAGACACATTACTGGTTACGGAACTTCAATTATCTGATAAGTCAGAGGTGCTTCTCGCACCAGGAAGCTTACAATATGACTGACAGAACTGGAAATAATTAGCTGCTGATGCCCAGAGACATTCACTAGTAAAGACCTGAGGATCTTAGCTGATATCTGCTATCAAGAAGCTCTGCCCACTGCTTTCAACTTAGTTTCAGTGCAGAAGGGAGCTTAGAGGATGCTAGTGGTAAAAGAACTAGACTTTTGTTTTCACAGATATTGTACGAGCATATATTTTGCAGGCATAAGTACAATGTCTCTGCTGCTGAAATCCTTGGGGCTGGAAACGAATTGCCCTGCTATTCGAATATATTTTTTGTGATCTATATTATTACATTGCCACAAAATAAACCTGCTTTAGTGCTGTGAAATGCAGAACAAAAAGTTTACTTGAAAAAAATTGTTTTATAAAGTAATTTACAAGATTCTTATTCTTAAGCACGATATGAAGTGTGCTTATGTTTAAAAATGCCAAACTTGAACAAGAAGCCCTTCTTTAAAAAGATGTGTCCATTTGCCCTCCTGCCCACCAGAAAATGTGAAGAGAGTGAAGCACCCTCAATGCCATCCTCACAACAGTAAAGACTAGCAGGGTAAATCTGCAAAGCTTTGAGCAGGACAGAAAGCAAATTTCCAGTCTCCAGAAGAGGTAGGTTTGAAAGATCCAGTTACTTGTGCAGCTCGTTCCTGATGTGCGAACTTCCAGTTAAGAGAGATCCTACACTGCATGGGATGTTAGCCCAGCTGCCATCTACACAACTCTTCTGTATGTAAGCCAAAGCTGCTTTTGGTCTTCACAACATGGAGATAAAGTTGGCTAATAGGGGAACCCATTGACCTATAGCATTTTATTTTAAGTGTTTAAAATGAAAGAGAACTCTGTGAATGAAGTGATTCCTCTCCTGACCTGACAGATTCCTCATCTTCTCTCCCCTGCTCACCATACTGCTCCTGACATTGTGCGCACTGAGGACTGCAAACACGAAGTGGGAGAAGCTCTGCTTTCATTTGCCTCACTTGGGACTATCATTTTCCACCTTCACGAGCATTATGTAAAATTAATTATCTGGCAAATTTTATACTTCTTATCTCCTGAAACTCAAATTCGATTTCTATGTTTTGATAGAAAATTGAAAATCTTGCCTGGGGTTCTGGCAAGCCACAAGCTGTTTGCAGAAGGATGTTTCTATAATCAGCAGTGATTCCCACTTGAATGGATTCAGTTTCTGCTTCTTCCTGAAGAAAATCCACATCCCCCTCTCAGTTAAGCACCTTGCCCACTTGGCAGGTATGCCAGCAGCTACCTTCCTTGCTTTTGAAACAAGGCTGATGGTGAGGGGACCAGGGAGAGCTGAAATATCTCCCAGTCTCGCTTTTTAGGAATGAAAACATCTTTGGCTGTGGTCTCGCTCGGCTGGAGCTTGGACAGCCAGCATGCTGTCACTGGGGTTCAGCATAGTTAAGGCAATTCCAAGCATTATTCCCATATCACAATAAATTTCTCCATAACTTCTACATACTGGGATGCATGTATTATTGTAAGATTAGGTAGTCATTCCATTTTCCAGGTTACACTGAAAATTGCACCAAGTTCTGCCTAAAGCATCAAAGATAGTCTGTATTTTGACAGGAAGTAAATGGGAACTGCACGTGACTTGCTCAAAAAATAATAATAAAAAAAAAAAAGGAGTCATTGGACTCAGAGAAGCCAAAACGGGACGTTAAGTATCAGCAAAGCAACCACTTCTGGAACTCACCAAACCTTATTCTTATAGCATTCAGATCTCCGTCTGTTTCCAGCATGAATATATTAGCAGTAAAATGTTGGACTGCAGCCATGGGGTGCTTTTTTTCCTGACTTAATTTTGGGAAAGATTTATTGGCAGCTACTCCTACTCCAGATTGTTGACATTTTGAAATGGAGGAATGTTTTATTAATTTGGGTCATTTTTGTTTGTTTAGTGGCTTACTTATTGAAGACATTACTGAGGCTATAAAACTCAGCTGCACAAAGCCTTTTGGGAATTGAGCTGATAAACTAACACAGATCCAAGCAAAACAAGTTGAATGACACAGAAATTTTTGTTGAAGCCATGTCAGACCTTAATATTACACGTTGAATCATAGAATCATGGAATCATCAAGGTTGGAAAAGATCTTCAAGGTCATCTAGTCCAGCCGTCCACATACCACCAAGATTACCCACTAAACCATGTCCCTCAGTTCCACATCCAGATATACCTTGAACACCTTCAGGGATAGTGACTCAACCACCTCCCAGGGAAAAAGTACAAAGGTACTGTGCGTGTTTATGCAATTGATTCATTGAAAAATACTAGAGAAGAGTCAAAAAGACAAGCAAATAACATATTGTGAATTTTTGCCCCTTAAACATCAAAATGCAAGCCAACACAATAGGTAGGATTTAAGTCAGACAGCAGGAGGAGAGGCTGATTATAATTTTCAATTAAGTTTTGAGCCTGAGTGAGCACTTGGTGACTTGATTATGAGGTGGAAATCTTCTGATGACAATCTCCAGTGAAATAGAACATCTATTTTTTCCCTTTACGTGTTCTGAACCAATGTTAGTGCATCAGTCTTTTTTAAGGCTTGAGAGAACATAATCACAATTCCAATGCCCAGAAAGAGAAACCTGAGGGGGACTCTGGTAAGAACTGGATGCACAATAGCATCAAAACACCGTGGGCAATGGCCATGATAACACACGTGCTGTGTGAATGAATTTATTCACCACATGCAAGTATCCAAATATTTCAAATATTTTGTATGTTAACCTCAAAAAAAAATTTTTTTTATGTCATTTTATATCAGAAGATAGTTGACCTCATATTTGTATCCTTTAGTCAAGATGAATAAACCATTTGTGCCTAAAAGGAAGTGTTGCAGAGCTAGTGGAAGGTAGTGAGGAAGAGCTGGCAGGATGGCAAAGACAGCACTGCACATCACCCCACTATTGGGAGCACTGAAGAGCAGCTCCTCAGGCTCCTTATGCCAGGAAATGACTCCAAAATTTTCAGGATGATATAACCAGCCTCCAGGCCACTGTGATTAGGGAAAAGCCAGCCTTGGTGAGCTATGCTTGCCTAAGAGGTGCAGGTTGGTTCCAGCCTGTGAGCAGCCCAGTGAACAGAAGCACACTAGGCAGCAGAAATGACAAAAGACACTGAGTGCCTTTGATTTCTCATATTTGGTTTAAGAGGGAGAGCAGAGATCTTCAGTCAATCTCCCTGCATTCAACTGCAGCAGAATCAGTATGCATGAATCCAGCAAGCAGGAGGAATTATACTGCACTTCTCTTCCTTCCCTCCTCCTCTAGCCCTGTGAGCTTCAAAATAACTTAAAGTATGGGAGAGAGTGCAAATACAAGTCCTGGTCTTTTCTGAGTTCTGTCAGGACTGGATTTCCTTTTCAGAAATTAACTGATACTCTCAACCTACCTATTCCTGATGAAGAGCTGAAAAATCTTCTGTGAAAGATGTTACTCATTTTTCATTAAACATCTTTAAAACATGGATAACAAGAACACACACAGAAAAGCAGTCTGTTGCTAAGAATGAAGACCAAAATGAACAGAGGCTTCTGTAGTTTCCAGGAAACTGAATTCTGATTTAAAATGTAGCATGAGAAAAGCTGTGTATGAAGAATGGTATCTGATGGAAAAGTGAGACCCGGATACATGCAGCATGAACTTTTGTTCTAGAAGAAATTTTCTGCAACACTTAAAAAAATTCAGGGATATACATACCAGATTGTGCTTCTACAGGAAATACAGGGCTCCGCTATATATTCTTCTATGTTATGCAGTTATTCTTACCTTTTGCAGAGCATTCAAAAGCTGCTTCCTTTCATTGTGAAGAGGGATTGTAATAAAACATGGTGAGATCAGTCTCTACAATCTTAGTGACTGATAGATCTATTGGGAGGGAAAACAAAATTTTAAATAAAAAAGGATATTTTTCCAAAACATTTGAATAAAACCAACCCACTGTCCTACAAAATTTGCATAATGTGAGGAATATTTTAGAAAGCTTCTGTGCTCCTATTTCAATTTTTATCCATCTGTATTGACTGTAGAGAAACATAAACCTAGACAGCTCTCTGCCAGCTGTCTCCAGTGAAGCTGCATTAAACATTTGCAATTCACACTGATTTCCCTTCATAAAGGGCATTTGGATGGTTTTTTAGAGGGCAGATACTGCAGAAAAAATAGATTCATGCTTGCACTCCGGAGACCGGGAAAGCAAACAATTCAGATGTCAAATGCCTCCCTTTTTGGCAGCTTTGGCATCATTAAGGTGATTCCCTGATTGTCTTGTAGGTGATGAAGCTGGAACATCTCTTATGTGCTCTTCTGTGATAAATGAGACTGCTCCTCCATTTGCAAGGCTGTTCACTGCTATCGCTCTGTAGCGTTAAATTTGGTTGTAACTATAGTTTTTAAGAAGATGGAGTCATCCCTCACATAAGACAACAGAGAGAGTTCCACTGCCTCCAATGGGCGTTAGACTGACCTCCTTACAGACTGCAGTATGACAAATTTGCTGTAGTCCTAGCTAACTATTGGCAATGTTTCTCAGATACAGGCAATGACATTTTCAGTAGTTCGAAGAATATATTGTTCACGCTATGTCACTTGCAATTGTAATTATAAAATTACAACATTAATATAAAACTAAATTCAATTAATTGAATTTTCAGACTGCTAATGAATCAACTGGGAGACAATGAAAAATAGGTTGTAACCTCATGGTACAAAGAAGGAACCCTGCCATGCACTGAGTGCAGGAAATAATAAAATATAGGAAAGGACATTGGCCAGCTAGGAGGATTTGCAGCCAACAGTAGACATTGTTGCAGTGGATTGCTAGTTTACATCCAGCTAGGACAGGCCTTAAGATGTGCTCAGAGATCTTCCTGTGGACTGAAGGAATACAAAGATAATGGCTTTGTGCCAGTTCTACCGAACAAGTTGTCACAACAAGGATTTGTGATGGAAGGAAAGACATGCCACCATGGGCTTTGTAGGAAGCTCACCACCAGCTCCTCGCTGATGATGCACCATGCCATGAACACCTGAAAACTTCTCTGGTCTATGTGCATACACTGGGGGGTGGGACTTGTCCCTCCTTGTATTGGGTCTTGTGTTGGTCTCATTTAACATCTTAGTGTACTGGGAAAAAAGGCCAGTTTGTAAATAAGAAAAGACGGCAGTTCTCTTGAGAACAGGGAGATAAAGCACAAGGATGGAAGTCAGTGATGCAGGCAGGAAATTACATGGCAATCTTACATCTGGGAAATGCAAGTAAATATGTAGGAGAAATGTTTCCGTTAAATAGAGTAATAAAATCTGGAAGCAAAAAAAAGTATTTATGTAAGGTTTTCAAGCAAAAGCTAAGAATGTGCTGTTAATAAATGTGTCAGATGGGACACGATGGTACTGACAAAATTAAACTAGGATTTGTGATGGAGTGTTGCTGCAAAAGCAAAGCAATCTAGGGCTATATTGCCCAGGGCAGGATGGGAGGAAACACATCCCAAACTTTTCATGGGCTGTATACTTGTTGCATCCTGCACCATGCAAAAAGGCATGGAGGAGAAGCTTCCCAATACAGGAGCACTGATGTGGCTGAGATCTGTCCACATTGGCACAGCTACGGTCAATGGGGCTGTGCTGTTCAGGAGCTTACCTAGTATCTTTGCTTCATGAAGTGCACCCAGAGTAATTCTGGTGAAATCTGCTCTGTTCTCCTATCTGGTGTGGTGATACATTACAGAAGCTTAAGCCATAGAGAGCCAGTTTGTGTGTGTGTGGTAGTAGGATCTGGATGTTGATGATGTGATGCTAGGATGTGGGTGGTAATTAAAATGACACTGCAATGTGGGGCAGATGAATTAGGGCTAAGGGAGATGTGATGGCAAGCAGTTCAGAAAGTAAAGCAACGGGAAATCATGGCTTGTGGAAGATGACATTAGGATAAGGAAGTTTTGATGAATATTCCCCAGAAGAGTCAGGGGGAATCTCATTATTTCTGTCAGAAAAGCCAGAGAGACAAAGGACTTCAAAATATTTTTGAGAGAAAAATGCTGCACAGATGGAAAGATGCACCTGGAGACACGACATTTTCCTTCCATTTCTAGATAAGACAACTGTAACCTTAACAGCTGCAGACAAACATATGGCACAACAATTTCTTATCTTTTGGCAATGAAGTGATGTGAGTTGTAGTGTAAGTATATCAGGATACTTCTGACAACAACATTTAGGATGTGATTCCAACCCAAGCCATTCTGTGATTCTGTAATTATTGTAAAATTCTAAATGGCAAAAAAAATAAAGGTGATTTTTATGTACTTTTCTGAAAAAATATGCAAAATAAATTAATCTGAAGAACTGCACAGGACAGACAAGAAAACATATTCTAGGCAAGTCCCAGGAGATATCTGATTATTCCTGGTATTAAAAACGGGTATGGTAAGTTACATGTCAAATTACTGAGACAATTGCCATGTGATGAGATCTCCCAAAAAGTGCTTCTTCAATTATATTGCAAAAAATATATGTTTATATCATCAACATGCTAACACATAGCCTGTACACAGTATTCCATATGAAGCCTCACGAGGGCAGAGTAGAGAGAGACAATCACCTCCTTCAACCTGCTGGCCAAGCTTCTTTTGATGCAGCATGGATTTGCTTTCTGGTCTACCAGTATACATTACCAGCCCCTGCTAAGCTTCTCTTCAACCAACACTCCCAAGTCCTTCTCCTCTGGCTGCTGTCACTCCTTTCTCCACCCAGTCTGTATTTGTGCTTGGGATTGCCTTGACTCATGGGCCTTGCGCTTGGCCTTGTGAATTTCACAAGGTCCACATGAGCCCACAGGAAAGAATGAAAGCTGACTGAAGACAGGAGTGTGGGGCATGATTAGGAGATGTTTTTGCAGCAATTGTACTCGCTTCTTTGTAACTGTTTTTGTCTTGTTCATTGCAACTACAAAATAGCTTGAACTGCAGGTGATACAATAACTCTTTTGTGGAAGCAGAAAAACTGCCCCAAGCCATTTGCTGTGGAGATGGCAGGGATTAGTCAGTGTCCTGCGTCATGTTCAGAACCATGCTCTGCCTGAACTTTCCCAAAACTACAGTTTTATTACGTAAAAATTGACTTTGCAAACTAAAATTTTACTGAAGACCCTAAGAGAATGAGTCTCCTCACTGAGATTCAAGGCGCAGTCAGGTGTCTGTGTGCTCCACGGGCAGAACGGAGCTAGTGCTTATCTTCACACTGTGTTTTCCTTTCCTTGCACAAAACGAAAATATTTTGCATAATTTTGGAGGATGTTTTATATCACTGTTGAATCTGTTATGAACCAAATAGAAGAAGCTAAAAACAAGAGAGCTCCCTTCTACTCAGCCCTCTGGTGATGGAAGTTGTCATCCTTACCAGTTAGCAGGTGATCAATTCCCAGTCCAGTTCAGTGTGAAGCTAATACCAAATCCTGCCAACTTGGCACTGCTGTGGATTAGGAAGCACTCAGGAAGTCAAGTAACATAGCTTCAGGATGGTCACAGCCTGTGGAGAGGGGTCGTTGTGAGGCAAGAGAAAAATACATGGAAGAGAGAGTGGATGTACGGTTTTCTGATCTGACTGAGGCTGCTAGAGGAATGGGGAGCATGGATGACACACACACACACAAGGGAACTTGATCTATGGGTCAGACTAGACATGGGAGGAAGTTGTATGGTCTATAATAAACAGTTTGACTGCAAAGGGGGACAAAAAAAAAAATCTTCATTTATCATGGGCCAAAAAATAACCTAGATTTGCTGTGGCAGTTTAACACCTGAAAAGTATCAGTATCCATTTAGAAAATGATTCTGATGATATCTTCAATTACAATTCCAGAATTATTCAAAATTAAGAATTTTTAACCATCTCTGGAACACTGCAGAATCATTCTTCATTTTTTCCACCCTTGTCAGGTCTTGAACTTGAACATCAGGAAGCATCATGAAAATAGGTATTTGATTTGTAGAAGAGCCCACGGCAGGTGGGGGGGTGGAACAAGATGATCTTTAAGATCCCTACTAATCCAAGTCACTGTATGACTCTATGAGAAGAGACAGAAAAGAGAAACGCTAGTGAGAGGCAAAGTCAGATAAAATGAGCTTCTATTTTTTACTCTGCTGTTGACAATGAAACTTTTGACAGTTCCTTTAATATCTTTTCTGTGTCATGCATAGGTAGGACTAGAAAAGTAGAACTTTTCTCTGGAATATTTTCCATCATCAAACTATTACTTTTTCAATGAACAAAGGATAAAAACACAAAGAAAATGACCTTTTCTTTTCTGCCTTCCCCAAATTTATTACTCTTCCGGCTTTTGTAGAGCAGAGAAACTGTAAAAGAGTGGGAAGAAAAGAAGGAGAACAACATATTTCACTTTCAAAAGTAACACGTTCCTTTTTACATGCTTGACAATACTTTCCAAACACAACACTTTCTCTTGAAAAGTAGCATTCTAAGACTCTTCTACTGTTTCACAGATGGTAAGGTGACAGGTGAAACCCACATGGAAAGTACACACACACCAAAATCTTGCGAAAGAAAGCTTTGACAAAATTCTTCCTGATGCTTCTCTTTTTATTTTATTTTTCAATTTTTATAAGCCAGAACTCTGTCTAACACAAAACTTCTACTTTAAAGCAGGTTTTTGGTCCAGTTCTCCTTTCAGATAGAAATTATGTTAAAAAAATGTGGGCTGTCTCTCACTGTGGATGTGATAGTTATAGAGGACTGTAGGAGGCTTCTTCCTTGTAATCACTTCCCCTCGCAAGAGCAGAGTTAACCTCAGAAGCCCAATAGCCACCGGAGCTGAAAGTCAAATTATTGAACCAATAAAAAGTACTGAAGAGCAAAAGCTAAGGCTTGGATTAAGGTACAGGATTTCATACGATTCTCCAGTGCATTATAGATATAATTTAGGTGCCAGAGTTGAGGAGAGTGTTCCAGCTCCAAGTCATAAAATTGATAAGATCACAAGTAGCTAAATTTTTTTGAAAACTCCTTTAAGCACAAGAAGTTCTTCAAGTGGACTTGTCCAAAGGTGCCTAGAATGGTGTGGGGATCCCCTAACAGAGCTTTGCATGGCCTTCCTGAACCCTAGAGTCCTCTCCCAGCCAGGGTAATTACATTCTGTGTTTGTGAGTGTGTGCATGTCTAATTTAAGTTTCCTTAACTGGCATATCATCATCAATAACATGAAGGTATCACCTGAAAATGATGCTTTAAACATCCTACTCTATATTTTGATAAAGCAACTTTGCTGTAGCAAAGTGGGTTGGTTATATAAACATCAGAAAAATGCCTAACCAGATAATGCCGAGCCGGAAAGCAGATCTCTCTCTTGTAGATTGGGGTTTACATAATCATTTCAATATTCCATTTTAATACGCCCATGTATCTATGGATGAATCTTGATTGTTCTCAAGTGAAATATTGTGAATCAAATCATGATGACAGTCTTGACTATTTAATTAATGTGTTAGCATGCATCTGTAATGCTCGATTCCTATGAATGACAAAATTAACAACTTCATTTAACTATGTTGTTCTCAGTGGAAAAGAGTACACTTAAATGCTTCATGGTGCGATTTACACCTGCTTAATTACTTGTATTTACAAATCGTCTAAATTATCTTGCCATAGAGGAGGATGGGGACCACAGTCCATGAATAAAAATGAGAAGTTCAGACTTTAAATGTCTTTGTCAGAGGTAATTCAGAGGTGTTTTCAGATGACAAAAATCCATTGTTGCTCATACATGTCTTGGAGTCACAGACACCTCGGTTTAGCTTGAAATTTTTATATTAAATCATGTCAGTAATCAAGAGGGAGTGCTTTTATGATTGTTTATCCAGTAAGATGGATGAGCTGGAAATGTGGCTTATCTTGTCATCTTTGGGCTTGACATAGTATCCATGGTAAAATGATCCTTGTCCATCCATAAAATCATAGAATTATAGAGTATCCGAGTTGCAAGGGGATCATAAGAATCGTTGAGTCCAACCCTTGGCTCCACTGTTTCTTTATATCTTATTTGTAAAAGAGCAGAGAACATTGAACAAACATGGTTCAATCATTTTGATGAGAACCAGAGAAGTTCTTTAAAGTCGGAAGTAGAAGAATAATTGTTCTTTTATGCCATCTCCTTAGAAATTATATACTAAAAATTATGGCTCGTCTTCATGGCTCATTAAGAGAAATTGTATTTTAATAAAGCATTCCAAGACAAAATTGAAATTCACATATATTTTTAAAATATTATTGAGTCCTAGATGAGAATATTGTTTTATTAATTTAAACTCTCCCCAGACATGGAAATCAATTTATTGGTCTCATTAACAGAGCAAATGATTTTCTAAAAATATTTTCTATTTATCAAAGCAGAATGTATTTAAATGTAAGAGAATCACTTAAAAATGAAATGTGGAAGTTACAGAAAAAGAATCTTTTGATATAATAGATTGTTTGAGAGTTTGCAGGTACATTTGGTGTGGGCTGCACATCATTTCTGTTATTTCCACTCTGGTGGATAATCACAGTTATAACATCTCTGTAAATTTAAAAAATGAATAACCAACTCTGAGACAAATAAATGAAACTTCTTCAGAAGGAAGAAACATGGAAAGCAGCATTATACCTTCTGTAAACAGATAACCAACAGATGGTAAGTTTATGAAATGTTGAAGATTATTAAAACCAGTGCATTACCCTGCAACATGCACTGCTGTGGAGGGCTGCTCCTGCAATTTACTCCTCCATCCGGGACTGTTATCTGCAGAATAACATATCTTTGCTCAGTGTAAGTGTTCAGCTGCATTTAAAACAGTTGATAACAACACCACTAATATTAGAGCTTTTTTAAGATGATGAAGCCTTTTTCTATACCCTCATTCTTCCTTGTAAAATCCCTTGAAGGAGTCAAAGAAGCCTTACTACCTTGATTTTTCAAGCAAGAAAAGGAAGAAGCAGAGTATTAAGGCATAAGTGCAAGTAACCCCTAGGGAGAAAGGAGGTGCCAGCCCTGTAAGACAGACACACACATCCTCTGAGCAACTTCAGCATCTGGCATGAAGCTGGGTCTGCAAGCGTTTACAGAGCACTCATAAAGTTCTGGCAGAGTTCCGGGCAGAGCCAAATCTTCACAAACATCTCCATCAATGCTTCTACTTCTCTCTCTCCTAGGTCTTTATCTAGATCTTCACTGTTTTCAACATCATTTTGGATTTACCCTGTGTAGGGGAACTGTTAGGTCATGGCTTGAACTAGTGATTGAGCACGTGGTGAAGGGGTGTGGCTGGCCCAGGAAGCACAAGTAAATTGTTTGCACCTGTGCTCCCCAGGGGACTGGAAGGAATGGACCCAGAGCAAAGCCACCATGGGCTTATATAAGGGCCAGGCACTGAAGGGAGAATGTCTCTTGGAACCAGGTTGCTTCTTGGATGGGGGTGGTGTGCAACTAGAGAGCCACCTCACCAGCTGAATGAGTCAAAACTTCTGTTAAAAAAAAAAAAGGAAGAAGAAAAAATGGAAAAAACTTCTGTAAAATCTTTATGTCTGTTAAAATGTATTATACTTTGCCTTGGATCACAGAGTACCTGTCTGAAGCAATTTTACTTCTTTGTTTGCAAAACATCCTGTAAGTAGAGTAACAATAAAGCATCATTATTCTAAGTGTGTAATTTGTTTATGATCTGTGCTTCTTCATACAGACAAAGGTAAAGAAATCAATATTTGCTGGAGCAACAAAGAATACTGCTCAGGAGTAGGAGACTGGCTTGATATCAAAGTAAGTGTTACGTTCATACACAGCACGGATCCAGCTCCTGGCTCCCCACAAGCAAGTGCCGCTCCATATTGTTATGTTTTGTGCTGGGGAAGTTCCTCAGAACAAGGATAGGTCCAAGTCAGAGAAATGTGCTTTGGAGTAGCCCATGGTGAGGTGGTCGGACCAGGGACATGGATTTGAAGTTGGATCTTCTACAAGCTTCATGACTGATATTGTCCACATGACTACCGGCAGTTTAATGCGTGGTTTTTTTTTTCAATCTTTCATATTTCTGATGAGAAGTTCTAGGCTGCATCCTAGAAATGGTCCTGATGAGAGTTTTGCCACTTCATTGGTATAACTGTACCAACAATCTTGGTTAAGTAGCAATCTACATCCAAAAAAAGTGCATCAGAAAAGCCTCAGGTCACCTCAACCTCCAAACACCCACGTTGAGGCTTACGACACTCGGGTTAAGATGTTTTATGTTAGGTCATTCCTTACAGCTAATTGCATGGGATTTAAGATAACAAGCTAGAAAAAAAAAATCTTGTTATACATGCATCACTGCAGACACTGGAATCTGCTTGCTAGTGGAAGTATTTTTAGAGGCCCCCATTTAGATGATGGGTCACTGTGCTCAGCAGCCTTTAGAGAGCAAGGCTGAAACAGGGGTGATCTGCATCTGGGAGGAGAAGAGGCATAAACTGGCTTGATTTCACCTCCAAGACTGATACAGTCTCTATCTAGCTTCACTGGTATTTTTAATGACAAACCTCTAAAGCTAATAAACTTGTGAGGATTAAAATCAGGCTAGAAGTGTATGACTAGAAGGTGCCATGCCCTGGAACACAAGTAATCCCTACAGATAAGTCCTACAGGTTTGTGTTCAATAAAGCATACAGCACGGTACAGTCAAGATGCAGCATTTAGAACAAGGCTGTCACATCAGAAGGTCATCATAAGAAATACCAGTAACAGAATGAACTGCTAGTGATGTTTAAAATGGCTGTGGGATCGCATGATGTTCAGAGCCCTAGGTTCACATCCAAGAATGCTTTGGTCTTTGTGATTCATTGTTTTCTCACAGAGAGCCAAACTGTGGTCTATAATGATGCTCAGCAGATGGTCTATATGAAGCACTTAAATAGCTGGCATTTTTCTTACATTTAGGGAGTTCCCGTTATCTGGAAATCAGCTAAAATAATTCCAAATTCTGTGCAGAGCTGGTGAGAGAGTGAAAAATATTTGTGATCAACACATGGAAATCCTTTGTATGTCATGTTTGTCTAAACTCTTTGAGTTTCTTCCTGGTTCTGGTAGGAGCACTAACTTTGTAGTATTGACTGAATATTCAGGATTGGAGTATAAATTAAACTATCAAAAAACAAACAAAAGAGCTTGTGAAAAGAACTGAAGTGGTATATTGCCTGTCTAGGGGTGCTCAGATGGAGATTTGTACAAACATAAATAGTGGATCATGCCATAGGATAAAGGGAACAATGGGAAAGCCACTCATTTTGTTGTCCTAAGCATTAAGGATTGTCAGTTGAGGTAAAAAAAAAAAAAAACTAAGGCAGTGGGTTGGTGGCTTTTCTTTGTGCACAGTAATTTGGGGAAACTACATTGAAGCAAACCATTTTCCTTCCTTTCTTGCTTTCTACATAAACAATTAAGAAAAGTGGACATTCCCATGTGTCAACCTCATAGCGTATTTTTCCTGGCAGATTGAGTTTCTTTATGTAATTACTTCTGCTATACAAGCAAGAGCATTAGTGGTGCTTAAAAAGAGTGGCCTAATTATATATTTTTTAAAGCGCTAATTTGTATTTGGGTTTTAAACCTTGCTGCTAGATGCAGTGTTATTGCTCATGTATATCAAAATCTCCTCTAGGAGCCTCTGCTGTTCTTCAGAGCCAAGTTGAATGATCTCTCTCTCCAACTGAGGGCCTTGATGGCTAATTAGATTTGATGTTCCGTGACTGGGGGTTCATTTTCACTCTGAATGCTCCTGCTGATTTTCCACCTCTGCTATTATCTTACACTGAGATCTTTACTTCTTCTGAAACTCACTTCCGGAAGTTTGTATCACTTTGAAGGGACATTCTTGGTGCTCTGTGGGGAAATGTGTATATGAAGCACGCTTTTTTCTCATATAATTTGGCAGCCAGGATGGCCATGTACCCAGTGGGAAATGGTGTCTGCTCAGGAGTCTGCTTTCTCCTTGTTTTGCACTGAAACATATAAGAATTTCTGCTTGGAATTCTTTAAAGACCAGGTATTTCCCTTCCTGTACTCCAGCTCTGCTTGCATATAACTAAGCATGTCATATCATGAATTCAAAGAGCTATGCTTGGCTTGCGGTGAAGATATTTAGAGGATAAATCAGGGCAAGGCAAGGGAAAGAAAAAATAACCACCTCAAACGCTTTAAAGATCAGAGTTTGAATGAGTAAAAAAGATTTCAGATATACATGGGGCTCTTCATTTGGGGCTAGTTTTGAGCCCTTCTCCTCTATGATGTGAAGGTCCAGGGCCCATCCTTGTTCCCTTTGAGCCTGGACTAAAGCTGTTTTCATAATAAGCACCCCAGCAATGCTCCTTCTCTAGCTAGTGAAACTACATGTGGAAGCACAGTGTTCCTGAATTTGCTTTCTGAAAGCAGTCAGGAAATTAAAGGAAGTCTTCAACTTTGATTAAAATCAAATAATATGCAACTTGCTTTTTGTGTGTACCTAAACTCAACAAGTCTTTCCTTTATTGTACTGTGGAAAGACTTACCACAGAGGAGTGTATGAAGCAATAATTAGCTTCTGAGTTCGCTTAAGTGCCAAGCTTCTGTCAAAAATAATCACAAACAGTTTAACAATGATAAAACTACTTTAGTCCAGCTATTAAGTACATTTTAAGCAGTTTTTTAACAGTTATAAATAGCTAAAAGCCAGCAAAGTAAATGCAGAAAATCTGAGTAGAAATCAGAATAAGGCCATTGTCTTCCCCATGTTGCTGTGGAAGTGTGCAACTGTTTAATTCACATCTTTAATTCAAAGACGACAGGTTTCTTTACCTTCACTGCCTTCTAGAAACTTTAAGTAATGTTAGCTTTTTTGACTGAATAATTTATATACAGAAATGACAGTTTATTTTCTTATCAAAGATCTTTCACCAAAATACAAAACTGGTAAATGCCAAATAGCTGTTGCAATTTTAAAAGTTTTCTTGTCAGTTCCTGTCCAACAGCATCAACAGCAAGATGATTTTAACCCCGTTCAGGTGACATCACATAGTGCCTGGTCTCACTTGGGGATTAAAAACCTTGCTGTTACTGCAGTTACAGGATTGTTTTTATGGCAATGAATCCTCCTACAAAGCACACAGATATATTTTCTATGGGTGTCACTTCTCGCTGTGTGTTGTACCATGCTAATGTCATTCACTGAACTGTTTTCAGCTTTGCAAAGGGAAGAGATCAGGCATCTTAAAAAGTTGATCATTTTAGTCATGGTTTAATTAGCTAGTACTTGGGGCTGTTTGAAGACATGGAGAAAGCCTCACACCAGAGATAATCGGAGAGGTAAAACACTACATAGTTTATTCATGGAAAGTGTCCTTTGGGAGGATGGAAATGAGGACAGTGTGGTGAACTCTGCATTAGACGTGGGCTCAGGGTTGTAGCCACTAACTAATACTAATGAAGTACCTGGCTTGGGAAAATGCCCATCCCTTTTGCCAGCAGTGGTAAAACTCTAATTCACTGCAGTGAGACCAAGGTTAAATGATCAAAGCCACAAGATTTTCCTGCCTGCTACCTTCCTGCAGAGCTATGTATCTGATCTAGGTTGGCACACACAAATGTAACAGAGCTATACCAATTTACAGAGACAGCTGATAATAACTTTAAAAGCAAACGAAAAGTGTCTGATAGTTGACGCAGCTGGAAGCAGTATTACATTATGACTTGGATTCCCCTTTTTAAAATCATTCTGTTGATAGACTTTTACTCTCTGCGATTTGTTGTGCTGTTAAATTTCCTATTTCCAAAACAGAGTTCTCCAATTACTGCTCTATAAAACAAGAGGACTTTTTCCTCCCATATATACTACTATAAAAATAGTTTTTGTTCACAGGGAAGCTTCCAGCACACTCCTCTTCGTAACTCTCATGAGTATAGCGCAGTGACATTTGCATCGGACAGCAATTGCATTGGGAATACTTATCGATTCACCTCACCAAATGAAACAAACACAAATCTTTCTCTTGATCTGAAGTCACAACATAATTGAAGGGACTAGGCATGAAGGCTGTCAAAGGGAGCTCCATCTCACAGCTGCCTCCTACCAACCCAGAGAGAAGAGACACCACTTCAGCTCCTCAGTGTGCTGGCATGGTAGATCTAACATCTGTGCCTCAGACGGGGCAAGGATCAGGTCCCTAGTCAGTTCACAGGTTATTGCATCAGGCACCAGTACAAGAGCATGTGAACACCATACTAACTCTGTTTAGAGCACTTTAATAGAAATGAACTCTTCTTAGCAATGTCATTGACATAGTAACTGTTTCAGGGCCTTGTGCAAATATTGCAGGAAATCATCAAAATTCTCTTTGCTTATTCTATTTTTCCTTTTTTTTCTGGCATTGATTGGATTATTGACCACCTGCTGAACATCAGTTGTGTTTATTTTTGTGACCAAATAATTTTTTAGTATCTCTTAAAACTCACCATGCTGTAAATATGTATGGCTCTCCATAAAGTCTGTACACTTAGCAAAAGATGCAGTCACCGCACCCCACCTTGGTTAGGCTGAGCCTCTGGGACATCTCTTGATTTACTGAAAAAAAGAATTTTCCCTGGAAAAAAGAATGGAAATCATGCAGTTATGCTCTGTTTTCTACCAAGCCACGTAGGGAACCTACTTCCTGGCATTTTATTAAATAATTTATTGTCATGAGCAAAGATAAAGAACTAAAAGGGAATTTTAATCTCAGAGTTGTGTAAGAGACTGTTTCACCAGGGGATAAAAGTGTTTTTTACTCACCATTGATTATTGAAATAATTGTCTGAAATCAGATTTATTTGAGAAACATCGCTTCTCAGATTCTACAGTGACAGCTCAGCCTGACAGAGCTGTTGGCAGTAGGCAGCTCTGCCTCCTCTGACTGACTGCTGCTGCTTGGCTCAGAGCACAGGAAGCAGCCAGGTGGGCTGAGCAGTTGCATTGCTGGGCAGCTGAACCGGGAAGGATTCACACCCTGGCAAAGGCAGATGCTTGGGACCTGCATTTGCTTCAGATATGGAGGCTGTATCTCCTTCAAACTTCCAGACATTTCAAACTTTCAAACAGACCTTCATTTGCCATCACAGCTCCAAACAACCTCAATCCTCAGCCGAGAACAGGCACTGAAAAATTCTTTTCCTTTTAAGATGACAGCAAAGTAACCTTTTTACCTTCTGCATTTAGCATAGTAAAGGCTGCAGATGAGAACATTTTCACAGAAGATGCTTTCCAGTACTGTGTACTCAGCTTCAAAGCACACTTGGCACATGATGTGTGCACGTGATTTGCAACTTGAAACATGCTTTAAAAGGAAAGAAATTTAGAATAATTGGTACAGCAGCATCTTTTTCTGCACCTACCAAGATGTCCTCACTTGGCAACAGAGCCAGTTGCCTGCAGCACATCTCCAGAAGCAGACTCACAGACTGCTGCTGCTTCCCTTTATCAGACATACGTGGGCAGCAAGATCTGCCCTTCACACTCACATGATATTTTCTCCATTAAGAAAATATTTTGTCCATGGTCCATTCTGCATATTACCTTAGAAAGTCAGTTAGTTAAATATTCGTGTGTATATTAAAGGTGATAATCTACTGCACTGATTTAGTCTGGTCCAACCCCACTGTGGTCTCTGAAAAGAAACTCATTTTTGTTTGAGGGCACCACCTCATCATCAAGGCATTATTTTCTCTCTTGTGATCTGCCAGCTAAACAAAGAGAAATGTTGGGTGCATATTCCCTGCTAGCTAACATAGCTACCAAGCTCCCAGATCTGGATCTCTGACTGTCCATGCAGGTGAGTGGTGTTTCAATCTAGGGCTCTCCTTTTGGGTGAGTTGTTCTTTGCCCTAGTTCCATGTGAGACAAAGACAGTACACGGTTTGGGTGGCAGCTTAGAATGACTGATCCCATCCATGATATTCCCATGCAGTGTGATACATGATATTCAGTGGACAACTGTGGAAAATACAGGTTTAAAGCTTTTTCTCATAAGCATAGCAAGTGTATAGGAAACCCAAGCAGAGATAGAACAGCAAGAGCTTGGACCAGGAGAAGTTTGGTATCGTGTATAAACAGAATACTTCAATTTAGCATATAATTAAGATGTATAGTTTAAAATTATACTACATATAGCATTGTTAGTTATAAAGAGAAACTGGAAAGAAGCAGTTGCTGAATCAGGCTGACTTTGTTGTCTGCTCACAAACTTACATGGTAGTTGAACACTCCAAGGAGGCTCTCCAGGCACCTCAGAAATGTGGAGGAAGATTGTCACTCCAGTAGTGCTCAGCACAATCAAAACACAGCCCCAAAGAGACTTTGGACCTCTCAAGATTTTCTTATCTGCAATTTCAGAACCTGGAGTCCTATATACCAATATAACAGGTTGTATCTTGTATGTTTGGCCAGTCTTATTCATAGAATCATAGAATATGTGTTAGAAATAGAATATAAGAAGTGTTATCCAAACACTCCCTGAACTCTGGCAGCGTGGGGCCATGACCACTGCCCTGGGCAGCGGGGCCATGACCACTTCCCTGGGCAGCAGTGCCATGCCCACCGCCCTCTGGGGAAGAGCCTTTTCCTAACACCCCCTGACCCTTCCCTGACACAGCTCCATGCCGTTCCCTCTGGCCCTGTTGCTGTCCCCAGAGAGCAGAGCTCAGCGCTGCCCCTCCGCTCCCCTCATGAGGAAGCTGTAGGCTGCCGTGGGGCCTCCCCTCAGCCTCCTCTGCTCTGGGCTGAACAAACCAAGGGACCTCAGCCACTCCTCACACGTCTTGCCCTCCAGACCCTTCACTCTTCATAGCCCTCCTTTAGACACTCTGAGAGTTTTATGTCCTTCTTATATTGTGGCACCCAAATATGCATGCAGCGCTCGAGGTGAGGCCACGCCAGTGCAGGTAAGAGCGGGACAATCCCTCCCCTTGCCCAGCTGTCAGTGCTGGTCTTGATGCACCCTGGGGTACGGCTGGCTCTTTTGGCTGCCAGGGCACACTGCTGGCTCAGATTACATTTTGTTAACTTTAGTTTCTAACCACTGTTTTGTATACAAATGTATATATATAGCAAACATTTCATTTGTTAGCAGAGTGCACCCATTTCTGGGAGAGAATACAGGAGCTCACATTACATACTACAAAGCAATTTAAGATAGGAAATAGACTGTATCCTATTGAAATTATAAAGATATTTAGTCAGGAAGAATACAATTATCTAGGGTAGAATTTGACCAGGAGATGAAAGCTAATCTCATTCTACCCACTGGCTACTTAAACTCTTATCTTTATATGAAGAGATATAAAAGAGATACAAAACATTTATGCAAAATGGCATATTATTTCCTCCACATATACACACACAATTTACTCTTTGATATAATGATTTGCTTTTTTTTTTTACTTTGAAGAGTTGTTTACAAGGTAAGATAAGGAAACCTTGAAATATTGAATATGAAGAACTTGTAGTGAATACATCATCAAAGACTGTGGATGCTCAAGAAATAGACAAATGTAGAACTGTGAAGTCTGCTGGAGCTATCAATCTCATATGGAAGCAGCTTTATGCTTTTCTTGGTTCCTGACCTCACAGCAATCAGAATTAGGATGAAGAAAAGGGCTAGGCTTCATGGAAAGACTTTTTCAGCTAAAGACTAACACTAGCTGTCTTCTAACTGTGTGGAAAAGCAGAATTAGTAAGAGGTACAGAGAGCTCAAAATTTGAATAACAGGTTCTTTTTTCCTCAGATACTTATGGTAACAATAAAGAACAGTGGGAGAACATGTAAGAGTTATGCCTAAGGCAACTGAGTGACTAAGATGCTTATTGTTAGTTTAAGGAAGGAAAAGTAGCTGCAGTCTTGAAAGAGTGGCAGATCAACCCTATTTACGCATACTTCTAAAAGTGAGTGTTAATCAGCTGCTTTTTTTT
>WBMW01001517.1:524331-538147 GCA_013396635.1 Penelope pileata
TTTTTTTTGTAGGAGGAATCAATTAGAAGAGCCAAATTGTAGCACTGTATAGTACATCAGCAAAAATAGATGAAGCAATCACTGCATCAGCAACTGTAATCTTCCCAGGGAAATAAAGACAGTTCTCAGAAGCTTCATAGGTTGCAAGGGACAGCAGGGAAAGGAGTGTTTAATGTATTTTTCTATATAGTTTTTTAGCCTTTTAGTAATAGCATAGTAAAATTGAAATCCAACAGTAAATTGTACATGCACCACTGGTTTTCTTGCTAATTATTGAGTATTGCATTTTAAAGAATTCTGCAGTGTATTTAGAGAATTGTCAAAGAGCTTTGATTACACAGTAAACTGCATACTTATCCTGTCAGTATTAAAATCCTGGTTAATGAAGGTGAATTTCTGAGGGACACCAATACTTTCAGTTTGAGTCATGAACTAAAGAAGATCAAAAAATCCAGTCGATCATATCACTGTGGGTTTCACTCAGGCATTAGGAGCTTGCTCCAGCCCAGTGATTATCTTCAGTTTGGAAATTGATGAATGGGAGAGAGTTTCCCAACTTTACTCTCCATTGTAATGCAAGGTCACGTTCCAAAGAGACTAAGAAAAACTAATCTGGACCATCCCACTCCCAGGTCAGAGTCAAATTCTGTGATGATTTTCTGTACTCTTTCATGCAATGTGGTTTTAAACCCTGCAGGTAATAGAACTTTGTTTTCAATTTTGAGTGTATTTTTCCATATTATCCCCCAATCAGCCTAAAATCCTACTGCTGACACCACCTCTGGTTCTGACTTCCTACCAATAACTCCCCCAAAATCTTCAGAGCCATAAAACATTCCTTGTTTTCTTGTTTGCCAAAATACTTCAGCTGTCATAAGGTATGGGGACTTCCCCTGAAAGGAGGAGTATGGCATCTCAAAGTAAATCCATACACCACAATACTGAGGGTTGCCCCAGAGCATGGAGCACAGAGTGGTATCAGAAAT
The DNA here is from genome assembly GCA_013396635.1 of Penelope pileata. Classification (NCBI taxonomy): domain Eukaryota; kingdom Metazoa; phylum Chordata; class Aves; order Galliformes; family Cracidae; genus Penelope; species Penelope pileata. Next base: position 525,318 of record WBMW01001517.1, read on the forward strand.
TGATCTTTACCTCTAATATTTTTTGAGAGGAATACATCTAAAATGTCAGTTACTGGACATGGAGAAAGAAGTGAAAATGAGTACTGTACTAATATTCCCTAATATCTACTTGTTATTTATTTTAACCTAGGCATCTTTTCCTTGTTATATTCAGCCATGTGTGAACAGCTTACTTCCTCTAGGCATCTTACTGAATGTGACAAATGTAGTCAAGGTTAAGTTTTCTGTTACGCACCTCTTGATCTTACTAGAGATCTAATGAGATTAGGTAAACCAGTGAATGTGAAATGTTAACTTAATTTTAACTGGTTAATTAATCAAGGTACTAGCTTGTGATTTCCCTGTCAGTAAGATACCATGTGTTAAGATATCACTATTTAATATGCAAAGGTGCCACTGAAATGCAGAGCTATTGCCGGGTAGAAAGACCTAAGTCTTTTTAATAACTCTTCTAACATGAACTTGGACCTTTATACTGAGAAGGTCTGGACACTATAGTTTCACACAGACTATAAACTCTTTAGAGAACTTCCACAGTATGCAGTTTGGAAACCATTCATTCTACAAATACCTGCGTGAGAGCAAAGAAATGCAGGCTGTTAGTAGCTCTTACTAAATACCTAGACATAACAGGCAATGAGATAGACCGGAGGACCACGGTACATCTGATAAAATCACGTTCTCATTAAGTTGTCTGGATTTAGAGCAACTGCTCACATGTGATTATTAGATGAGCGACTGGTATGGGCAGAGCAGAAAGTTATCAGAAGGTAAGGTAGATGCAATGTACCCCAAGCTACTTGTTCAGCAACACAAATCTGCATATGCTCTTTCATTGGTAGTGAAATCAAGATTAACCTTGTCTTACTGAATGATAAATGATCTCATATTTATTCTGGGACAAGAGCATAACATGGGCAGCTACTGAAAAACATTGACTTATCTGTGTAGGTCCATTGTATTCCTGCTGGTTGACAGTCATCTGTTTTATTAAGACCTGAAGATAATATCATAACTCAAAGATTAACTTTTATAAATGTTTACCTTGATACTGAAAATGTTACGGCACTAGTGCAGACAGAAAGAGATAATGTAATATTTGTAACGTGTTTATTTAGATAGCTCAGACAAAATTGATAAACTTGTGTCAGGAAGATGGTTTTGTTTTGATAAATTATCCACATTAGCCTTGTTCTGTAAAGGCTGGCAGATTAATCAAGTCTCTCTTGGTTATTATATGTTTCCTGTGCATAAATACATGGACAGACAAATACAAGCTACCTCTTTGGCCAAAGCATGCTCGTTCTTCGAGGTTACTGCTTTATATATATATTTATTTAATATATATATATAAATATATATATTAAATATATTTATATATATAAATATATACATATATATATATTTAAAGCTTTACTGCTTTACACTCTTTCTCCAAATCCACCCTGAAAATTTGGAATAACAATTGCTCACATACTAGCTTTCTTCTTCATCACTTTTGCATTTTGTAATTAATTTACTATCATTTCTTATTAACAAAAACAGAGGCCAGCTCTGCTCAAAGAAGAAACCTATTGATTATGAGACTGAACACTCCTCCTGGAAATGAATCCTCCAGATTCAGGAGACTCCACTGGGTTCTGTGGAGGCCTGAGATGGGTGATCATCTGGAAGAAGGAGTCAGAGCTAGTGGGACAGTGAGAAGAGTTATATTCACTGCATCTCATAAGAACAGAAGTTAAGCAGTATAACTGCCACAACACCTAAGTTCAAGCAAACACTGAGAAATTCAAAATACTTGCTCTGAGGCTCCAGTTCCCAGCTCCCTGTAGATGCAGTAGGAGGAAGGAGGTGTATTAGGCTTACATGTTGGCAAGGTTTTGGTACTGAGGGAGTGCAGTCCGGAGCTGCCCCATGTCAGATCCAAGGCAGCTCCAGCTGCTCCAACAGGGACCCAACACTGCTGCCAGAGTTGAGCCACAAGTAATGCTGGGTGTGCTCTGGGAGAGCAGATTTAAGGAAGGGAAAAACACTGTGCAACAGCAGCTGGGAGAGAGGAGTGAGAAATGGGCGAGAAACAGCCCTGCAGGCACCAAGGTCAGGGCAGAAGGAGGGCAGGAGGTGCTCCAGGCTGGACCAGAAGTTCCCTGCAGCCCAGGAGAGGCCCATGGAGGAGCAGGCTGTCCCCCTGCAGCCCATGAGCACCACGCAGAGCTGATCTCCACGTGCAGCCATGGAGGAGCCCACGGTGCAGCGGTGGCTGTGGCCTGGAGGAGGCCGCAGCCATGGAGAGCCCCCACAGGAGCAGCCCCGGGCCAGAGCTGCAGCCATGGAGAGGAGCCTGTGGTGGGGCAGGAGGTGGGGGGAGCTGCTGCTCGTGGGGCCCGTGCTGGAGAAGTCCCTGGAGGGTGGGCCCCTTCAGGTACCTTCAGGTACCACAGGTGGTACGGAGCTGTGTTGGAGCAGTGCTTGGAGAGCTGCAGCCTGTGGGAAGCCCACGTGGGATCAGCTGGGGAAGGATGGCATCCATGGGAGGGACCCATGTGGAGCAGGGGCAGAGAGTGACTATGGAGGAGGGGCAGAGGTGAAACACTATGGACTGACTGCAGCCCTGTTCCCCATCCCCTTGCACCACTTGGGAGGAGGTGGTCAAAGTGGGTGGATGGAGGGTTTTTAGTTTGCTTTTAGTTCTCACTGTTCTCATCTGTTAGTAGTAAACAATAAACTGTATTAATCTCCATACGCTGTTTTACCCATGTTGGTAATTAGTGAGCAATCTCCCTGTCCTTATCTCAACCTATAAGCCTTTTTTCTCTCACTGTTCCTTTGAGGAGCAGATGTGAAAGAGCGATGTGGTGGAACTGAACTACCTACTGGTGTGAAACCACCACAGGAGGTGTGATCCCTAAATTAAGCTCTTGGAGACTCTGTGACAGACCGAGCCATCAGTGCTCTCTTGAGCTCAGACACTAGAGCAGTCACAGTGCCTCAGAGAGTTGTTTGCAGAAGGAATAGGATCTGCTGTTTTCAGGCTGTAACCTCTGAGAAGAGCTTTCACGTTATTTTTTGTTTACTTAATCCTGTTTGTAAACCAGAAATGATGTTCTGCTGGCATGAACAGGTTCCACTGATGTACTTGTAACCCATGGAAAAAAGTCTGTGGTGCCCATGGATAGCAGCTTGCATGAAAGTAACTCTGAAAGTCTTCGAAGATAGTAGATGAATAACAGACCAATCTTTTATTCTTGAAACAGAAAACAGGTTTCAGGAGGAAAAGCTGATGCCTTGAGGACTACAAATGGCAAACAGATGCTGTGCTTCACTAATTGTCAACCGGTTCAACCTATTCTGCTAATCTCCTGCGTAAGGTCTTTGAAGCCCAGGCACTGTGGGAAATGCATTTGTGCATAACATACATTTGGAAAAAATTATCCAAATTTAATTATGAGACTCCAGCTGCACTCTTATTTTTGACTACTGTTTTGTCATGCACAATAAATAAATAGGCTATATAAATAGGATGAGGCATATTCATTCTGTGTCTGCACCATTCGGGTCTAAGTAGTTCTTCCTATTGACTTGGTTCTGTGTTTATAAGACTTGCCCAGAAGTGTCTGAGTCATAGCATTTTCTGCACTATATCTGCTGTATGGTTACATTTCCTGTAAGAGTCTCCAAAATGAAGAAATGAAATGCATACTCTTATTAACGTTATTAACTATACATACAAAATTTGGAAATATAAACGCAAGTACAATGCAGGCACGATAGTAACAGGATGTAAAATCACTGCAGATAGCGTAAATGCTATTGAGGATCCTCATCTCCCTTGAATCACCACACCATGACTCCACCATTCATAGCCATTCCCTTACCTTCTCCTTCTATAAGCTGTCTCTTCCTTGTAACAAAGTAACTCTAGAAATCTCAAAGAGTAAGTGGAAAAAGTCTCGATCTCGTGACTTCATTAATTTGAAATATATTATTAAAAAGCCAATGCATGCTAAAGTTGCTTCTGTAGTAAATGTTTTGTAGAAAAGGCAGGGATTTTTCAAGAGTATAAATATTGGGGTTTTTTGAGCAGTTGAGAGATTTGCAGAAGACTAAGCCTTTCCCCAGACCGGATAGACTATTTCCTGCTTCAGTCGAGCTTGAAAGCTCACAGCATGGATGACATGCCTTATCATTCAGTCTCAACGGGCAATGCAGCATGCGTTTTCGGTACAGCATCCCCCGACAGGGTGCTGCAGAGCCAGTCAGTGTCCATCCTCATCCAAGTCCTGCCAGTCGCAGATATTTGTGTGTGCCAGGGGAACTTGATAAGCTTAGGAAGGAAATTTTACACATAAAAGTCCTAGACATGATTAAAAGTAAAAGCATTTTCTCCACTTCAGGAAGCAAATTTCTAACGTGGATATTTTTCAGATTTGATTTCCTGTTACTTCCCCTGCTAGAAAAGATCTAAAGGCCAAAATATCATAAATTCTTCAGTGAAAAAACCCTCATAGCTTCCTTAGAGGAAAAACAATGGTAAGTAGACTGCAAATTCTCATTTCTAAAATTTAACTATTTCCTGAACATGAGTAGGCTTAAGATTTAAAGCTGTTACTCTGCAACAATCTCAAATACTGATGTTGTACCCAGTGGAAATGTTCCAGACTCACTCTGCGTTAATATGATCAAAATCACACCTACAATAACTTCAAGTCCCTTAGGACTCCATTACTTTTTCAGAAATGGTTCGGACTTCAGAAATGACAATCTGTAGTCCACATGTCCCCAGTTTCCCTTGAGGAAATGCTGAAATGTGGTCGAGCAGTAACTCAGCTCTATATTGATAGCTTGTGCATATCACACATGCAGGTACTGAAATTTGTCGCCCATGTAAGCCAAAGAAGACATGCACAAAGGTATTTGCAGGATCAAGTCCCTAAACTGCAATTCTTTCTCCTACTCGTCATCAAGAGAAAAACATAATGTTGCAAACAATCTGAGATTCCTGAGCACTTTAGATCGAATCTAAGGAAGAGAAATATATTAACAACTGTGACATTGTATATTTATTTTATAATTAGAGAGACTGTTCTTTACAAATGTCTTTTTCAAAATCAAATATGTATTTGTTACAAATCCGTAACAATGACAGTTTAACAACAATCAGAAAGGAAAAAAGAAGAAATATAAAAAGACTCATAACTTCATCAAGTATGGAGTACTTTCTGCCCGTAGAACCAGACACCCCTGAACTGCTCTGCAGCTGAACAGCACTAGAAAGGTCAGTGATATGGTGGTGCCTCGTCAGCATCCTTACTGCTCTTGCCAGTTTATGGAGCCCTTTCTGGCTGCTGGGCAGATGTAAGGGGCTTGAGCTCTGGGTAACATTAACAGGCTCTTCCCGACCCCAGCTCAGACAACAGAAGGTGCTGAGGTACCCACTTGATTACAACTTGGGGCAGTCATGCCAATTTTCTGTATGAGACCCGAAGGTTTTTCAATATGCCAGGCTACTCACATGCTTTTTGAGGGGTAAATATGGGAACAAATGTAGTGCCTCCGCCAGCACTCAGACCTCAGCAGAAGGCTGTTTCTAAAACCTCTAGACTTTGTCACAGCTACATAGGGCTTTAGCATTTAAACATCTTTAGTTGTGGGTTTTTTTTAAATCTGTCATACATGTGGGTGTCTCCTTTCCCAGGCTGTGGTGTGGGGGTCCTGGGGCTGTCATGTCTCCAGGGGTCAAAGAAGGCATGGCAGAATTTGTGACCAACCCTGGCAACGAAGAGCCAGGTTTAATATAATCATTAAAAGCATGTGCATCTGACATCCTTCCAGCCTTATGTGTATGTCTTTGGGAAGTTCAGGGAATTAAGAAAAGAATATGAGTACATGGAATGGAGATCTAAAATGTTTAAAAAACAGTTCAAAATAAAACACAGCTCAAACCAAATATTAAATTAATAAAATCCTACTGTAAAACAGCTGTACCAGAGCCATCTTCCCCTCCAAAAATAGGCTGGGGAGAACGTCCTTGTGACAGACATATTACAATGCAGTTACATCCATTGCATACCCTAAACGGGAGCCATTATCATTACCAGATATCCTATAGGCATTAGCTGACACTGCTTGACTACTCATGAAAATAACAACAGAGAATTTTCTTTGTCTCTGTGTACTGTAGGCAGTATTTGCAAACGTCTTAAAATTCCTAAGTAAAAATAATTATTTCAGATGCAATTTAAAATAGGAAACATGGAGGACAGATGAAATTCTAATGTTAAAGTGAATGATAGTGAAAGAACTACTGCCATTGAGCAGCATGTTAAGTCATATTTAGATTAATTAGTCAGGATTAGTTTATAGTGCAAATTCATGAAGAGTCTTGATCATTGAACTTCACTGATAATTGCTTGCTTGCAGCCTCATAAAAAGGAGATAAATGGTAGTTGATGAAAAGCTCCAATTTATTGTCTGCAGAAATAAAAACAAACTTACTGCTGGTATATGGCATGGTCACACAGAATTTCTAGATCTTTATTATGAAAACAGGGCCATTATTAACTGAAAGGGATTATTTAATAAAAAAAAGTGGTAAAATGTTCTTTCATACTAGGATCAAACTACTTATTATTGCTTTGATATACTTTTTTAATAAAATGAAAAGGACTTGTTCTACTTAGAACGACATTAAAGCAGGCTTTACAGAATTGGTAGAATGGAAATCTTGACATTTTGATTATTTGTTCTTTTATTTTGAAGTTGAAAGAAAGACTGCTGTAGTCAATAGGAATATTTTGTTGACTTCTGTGGATTTAGGACTGGAACACAGATCATCTGCAAAGAAACAAAAATCATAGAAGGACCTGTACCCAAAATGACAGCTTCCTGCTTGACTCAGTTGTCTCTTTACCTTTTTCCTTATGTGTTTTCTTGTGGATTGTGTTCGTTTACATTTATGGTAGTTAATGCAAAAGATGTTCAACTCAGCTTGTCTCCAGGCATCTCCATGTTTCAGCTGTTGTCCAGTAATACATCTGGCCAAACACGCAGATCTAATGATCACAAAAAGAAAGATTCCATTAGGTTTCTTTTCTTGCAACTCTATAGAAAAATAGGCTTCATTATTTCTGTTAACAACAGAATAAATGTTTTAAAATGACAAATTCCTCTTCCTAATTATCCGTACAAATCAGGGTAAACAAGCCACATCTAGATTTCCAGCTACTTATTAAGAAATACATTGAACTACTTCAATATGTATGATGGATTATACAATTGGTGTGACCTGCTCTGAAGAACCTATTTGAATTCAAGGAGCAGATGCTGCTGAAAGCACTGTCTGTTTTTAGCTTCAGCTGAGATTCAGCTGTATGGAAAGCAGACTCAAAGGTCTGGCATTTACATCAAGCTAGGAGAACACTGTAAATGTATATTCATAAAGTCACAAGGTGTACACAGGAAAATACAGTTTAAATAAAATCTCAGTTAAATTTAACTTTAATAAACAATGTGTGCTTGGGAAATAACTGATAAGTAAGAAGATCTTTCTATGGAAGACAGGAAAACAAACTTCCACACATAGTGAAGCATAGTGAATCAATTCTGTTCTTGAACTGTTTGTAGCACACGTGGAATAACACTGCTGGATTCTTCTCATTTACAGGGGAGAGTAATATCCGCCTTTGCTTCTTGGTAAAGTCCTTACCTGCAGAAATTTAAATGTACTAACCTTTACATTGCTGTTTCCCTGTGCTGCCTTTCTTGATTGTACAAAGGCCATGTCCCCACGCTCCTCTCTGATCTCTGTGGACAATGGAAGTGCCTGGAGGTGTTTGTTAAGGGACAGGGAGGGACAGGAGAGGAGTCTGAGTTTTACTGCAGGATTCCCAGATGCTCTCCACTTTTGCTGCCTACTGGATATTGGTTGTGAATCTGTAAGAAATCACATACTCCGTGCACATTGTGGAAGATGGGAGAACAATTCTGCACATTTCTTTGGAAAGCTTTTTACTATTTGCAGTGCAGGAGAATCCAGGAGCCGTGCCTGGCTGTGCCCATTATGCACAGCATTACACAGATGCACAATCAGACAAAAAATAAAACAAACCTCGGACTCTTCTTCAAAGAACTGCATTTTGTGTACAATGGCCCAAGTGAACAAAACCAGCAAAGCAGTAGGTAAGAGAGGCAGCTCATCCAGGCACGTTTTGCATGGCATAGATTATCTAATGCAATAAGCAGATGAGAAGTGGTAGCTGTGCTTGTTTCCAGCCTACCCATTAATTTTTGCTATAGCCTGTGCTTTTGTGAGACAAAAGTTATTTTTAAGGCTTGGTCATGAGCTGTTTATTTAGTTGAGTTTTCTTTTGTTTTCCTTCCTCATTTGTGCCTTTCTGCTTTTGGACCTTTTGAACACACAATCATGGTGTCGCTCTTCCCTCTTGTTCCAGATAAAAGGGAGAAAAAGTCCATTTTGATGTCTTTTCAATGGCTGAGTTGAGTGCAACACATTTTCAGCAAATACTCCTTACACTGAAATCTCACGATTTAAATTTTCAATTGTGTATTTCTGCTGTTTGTGTGCAAAACCTCTAATTACAGCACCCCAAATAATCGCATCCAAATGGAAAGGGTGACAAAAAAATTGCAGTGCTGTCAGGAGTTTTGTAGACCTTGAATTTTCCTGGGAGGGAGACAGAATAGGAAGCCAGAAAAAAAAATGTCTTCAAGTAGTATTTAGTAATAGGTTTTGTCATTTTCAATTAATTTTTTTAACAGTAAACTTCTGAATATAGTGGAGAAATGGAACATCTTGTTTGTCAATTAATATAGAGTGCTTTACAAAAAGTGTTATGACATTTGCCTCACTCTGTCTGCATCAACATGACAATCTAGTTAATAGCTTAAAGTCTTTTTTCTTCATGTTTTGATTGTAAGGACAGGATGGAGTCACTTCTTTTTTTTTTCTATGGTATATACTTACCTTCTCCCCAAGCATCATTTGTGTCACCTCATGTTATTTATTTCAAAATGTTACTTTAGATTTCTGCTTTTTCTATGCAGAAATACATTTTTCTCTTTTTTTGTGCAAAAAGTAATACAATAAATACAGTTTTTGTAACCTAGTGTTTATCTAATGAATCCAGTACTCATAAAACTGGAAGTAAACTGACAACTAACTTGACTGAAACTCTGTTTAGAAGAGCCCTAGTTAGCAATGAAGTCTGTTGTTCTTGAGAGAACTGAGAATAAATTGGTAAGAGAAAGATACTAGCCAATATGCTCTTCATGTCATACCAACATACATTCAAACATGAATATTCGATATCATTCTGAACTTTGAGATAACATGGAGCAGAAATTTGCCATCTCTTTTCTCGTGTGACAAGTGATAGGATGCAAGGAAATGGCCTCAAGTTATGCCAGGGGAGGTTTGGATTGGTTGTTAGGAGCAATTTCTTCATGGAGAGTCTGGTCAAACATTGGAACAAGCTGCCATCTCCATCCCTGGACGTATTTAAGAGACTTGCGGACATGGCACAAAGGGACATTGTTTAGTGATGAGACTCAGCAGGTCAGGTTGGTGGTTGGGCTTGGTGATCTTGAAGATCTTTTCCAACCTAATTTTCTATGATTCTATGCTACGTCCTTCTGTGCCACAGAGAAGTATTCTCAAACATCAGGACAGCTAGGTTTCTCTTCCTGTGCAATGCTGTGTTAGACAAATGCCTCAAGCAGCAGTAGGTGCCTCTGTGTGCATTGGTCCTCACGGAAGGTGGAAATGCTGTGTTACAGAAGAGACTCTGAGTGTTTCACTTACGAATTCCGAATGAAAAATCAGTGAGATTATTTGATCAGAGTAACACAGTGGGAATTACTACTGTGTAAAAACTGATAATAATATTGGTAGCTTCATATGCATTAGAATGGGAAGACACTGGCACGCTATTAGGGTTAGTCTTGGGCAGTATTGTTCACCTGTCTCACTGCAGGGAACTCAACTCCCTTTTAGTACAATAGCACCAGAGCAACAATTCTGTAAATTAGCTAACTATCAGGGAGAGATGGACAGTAACATTTTTGTTTGCATTTTATTTTATTTTCTCTGTATTTTGTCTGCCTTTGCATGCAAGTTCAAACAATACAAACCTGAAGGAAAGGGCTCAAATACTGAAGAAGAGAGAAACAAAACCTGATTGTAACCCTTGTGACTAAAGAGGAAAAATCCTGTGTTTACTTGAGTTAGCAAGAAATCCCTTGCCAAGGCATTAATTGGCGCCTGCAAACAATGTATGAGCAATGCAGATAAAGAAGGTGCACATTTTCAGCCTGGAGGTGATGGATGGTTAAAAACAAAATCCACTCACATATGAAATGCTCTGACATTTCTTAATAGCTGCTCTGGGTATGAACTTCGAATCTGATACTTCCATCTCTGGTGATGTAAATTGAGCTCTGGCTCTTCTGATCCATAAAGGCACTTGCAGTTTGTCTAATAGAGAATGGAGCCATACAAAAGCCTTGGCATTTACATAATTCACTGAATGTATTAAGGAAAATCTGGATACAGAATTCAGTAACCCAGAGCGTGTAAAATGCCAATAACTCCAAAGGCAGGCTGGTGGTTTCGTCCCTTCTTTGGACAGCAGTAACTCTCAGTGGTACTGACTCCCTGATCAGGAGGTCTCCATGGACGGATCAGTGCCATGTCACTCCCCCTGGGGACATGGCACCCTGCTCCTCTTTGGGAGTGCTCCCAGAGCCACATCTGCTCATCACAGCTCCTTAAATACCGCAGCAGTCAGCTGCATTGCACAAAGGCTGAACTGCACCCAGCCTGATGGTTTTTAGTTTGGTTTTTAGTGTGTGCGTGTGGTTTGTTTATTTTCCAAACTGAAAGTGTATTTAAATTAATATTATTTAGCACACGTGCTGTCTGAACTCATTCCATGCTCCTCAATCTTCTCTAGTATGTACCATAGCACTATTGCTGTTTGTTGTGACTGTCTCCTCATCAGACCTCTCAGTGGAAAAAGCAAATAATTCTAAAATCTAAGTCACTGTGATGGAAATAGCAAGTTTCTTGGTCTTCTTCTGCAAGGAGAAGCCAAACTTTTCATGTGTTTCTGTGTTGTTTTTCTACATGTAGCCTTTATATTTTAAGAATTATAAAAGAGAAAATAGATTTTTAACTTCTCCAAGATTGTTTGAGAAGGATATAATTATACGATATTGAAATTACATGAAAGATATCATAATTATTATATGAGGCAATAGTAATGAGAATTTAATGATATTTAGTGTCAGAAGGGACTATTAAGCCTGACTACTCCACATCAGGACTGGTAGAGTCAGTTCAAAATGGTTCAAATGAAAACCGGTTAAAGTCAATTCCACTCGTCTTTCTTTCTACGAGGGGAACACACCAACAACACGTAGCAGATCATCAGGACGATGCCTTAAGATTTTGCAGTCTTCAGAGCTTTTTAAACTTGATCTTGAATGTAGCTCTTGCTCCTCAGTCAGATAGCCTTTTCAGAGGGACAGGGCAATGAGATACATCCAGAAGTATGATGGCCGATTCACCCTAGAAGCAGGGCACAAACAGAACTCCAAAATGCTTCTTCATAACCCAGCACAATAACAAGAAGGCAGAAAAGCCTTGTGCTGATTCTGTAGATGCTAGAATTGTTATGAACCTTGTTTATTGCTGCATACGAGGCTGAATCTGATGGTGTTTTTGCATTGCATTTAATATTTGTCTTACCTCCAAAGGCAGGCAGTTGTAATTATAATCTTCATTATACCCATTCCCAGATGTATGCATTTTTTAGTTGATGTATGTGATAGAAGTGATCTTCTTTTATCCCTATCTGTTGGGAGAGCCTGTAGGCACGCTTTGTGACGTGCTCTTCCACAACATTCTTCACTCTCCTACACCCTTAGCAAAGCAGATAGTTTGGCTTGTTTACAAAAGCTATTCTTCATGGCAATTAAGAGAGAGAATTCAGAACTTTGCACAATAAAATCAAGCAAAATGAGATAGAAACTATTTCTGAGCTCGAGCAAGAGCCGAGACTGAAAATAAATGAAGAGCAAACACTGCTTACTGAGCTTTCTTTGCAGAGATCAGGAACGGGAATTGTTGTGTTGGCTCTATTATCATTCTTGCAAGCACAACACAAAGCATTTCTGATACGGTGCAGGTCCATCTGCTAGCTAGAGGAGAAGAAAAAGAACAGCAATTAAGAATATTTCAAATTAGGTTTGTTGCTCCGGGCTGGCAATATCCAGTTGAGCATGCTGCGATTCCAAGCACAGAAGAATGGGAGATGAGCCAGGAGAGAATTTCTCTTGACGTTATCACTTGACCTGTTTCCCCTGTGTCCCCAGCTCCCCCAGCCCAGGATACACCTGTAGCCAAAACTCTTCCTTCCCTCAAGGTTAGAGGCAGGTACTCTGGGAGTAAATGCATATTCCTGTGGCTTTGCGGGCTGAGCACTAGCCTGAGCAATTTACTCTTCCAGTCTGACCTTGTGATAGAAGGACACCTGCTTAGCACCTCAGTGAGGACTCCTAGCCCTGATTTCCAGTGAGGAACTCGGTGGCCATTTCCACTTGCCCTCCTGCAGAGGAAATGCTAGGTCACAGCCTGAATCTGTGATTGAGCACCTGGAGCAAGGGGTGCGGCTGGCCTGGGGAGCACAGGCAAATTGTTTGCACCTTTGCTCCCCATGTGACTGGGGTTTAATTCACTTTGCCTTGGCATTTGGGGTTAACGTGGGCAAAGAACTACTTTTCATATGCTTGTTGCACTTTTTTTTTTTTTT
>WBMW01001518.1:0-83967 GCA_013396635.1 Penelope pileata
ATATAATATATACAATGTATAATGATTTATAATAATGATAAATTAATATATCAGAATAATATATGATATTATATTTATTATATTATTGACTTGTGTTTGAGATCAACAGAGAAACCTTTATTCTGGCAGTTCCTTATTGGATGCCGTGTGTTGGAGATCGCTGTACTAGTTTTGTGCAAAGCAGCGTCATGGAAGGTTTTGACTTCACTAGGAACTGAGTATCTGTTTTCAGTGAAGATAAAGGTAATTTTGCTGAAGTGAGCACAGGTTAAGCTCCATTAGAAGTGAAGAACTGAGTTCCAGTCTAGAAACTGACCTCGGTCTCTTCCTTGTCAAATGAATATGTGAATATCTTACTCCATTATCTGCTTGGTTGAAAACTGAAGCAATTAGAAAGAGTAATGTAAAGGATGTACTGATCCAACATTTGCTCCAAAAATGGATTAGTGGAGAGAATATAAAGGATGAAATTGAATTTCAAATATTAAATAGAAGTGTATTCTTATTTTTACTGAGAAAAATTTGTTTTCTAGGGGCACCATTTTTGCACATTCTGTCTCAAAGTTGTAAATACTTTTAAAAAAATAGGAGTAAAATGTTGAAAAAGTAAATGCACTTAACTCAAACTTTCATTGACTTTCCTTTTTAAAGTACCACTTTGTTTTTTATGACCTAAGTTTACAAGAAGGAAAGCATATTTTTAACAGACTAACTCACTCAGAAGATCTGTGAATCTTTTTACTTGGACTGAAACATTTTTATTAAGGTGAACAGAACTACAGTAGCTCATTGCAGAGATATTTCAAAGAATGATCATTTCTGAGGTGTTCTAATTACAATAATAAGTGAAGGAAAAGCAAAGTGGGAGTTGAACAGTATTGTTAGTAGGGTCCTGCTTCTAGGCTAATGTGATCAGTTTCTCAGACAGAGTAGCGTACTTGGATGGAATCCACAGAGTTGCATCTGTACTTTTTCTGGTGCCCACTGTGCTCGGGTCTAGCTGCAGTACCTTCTCAGGACACTTCTCAGGGGCTTTCTTTCCTTTGGTGGGAGTGAAATTCTGACTATCCTAAATCCTAAAATCCTAAATACCGTTAAATATGCACAATTTACCAGAAGGGAATTATGGCTGCTCCTATATTTAGTAAACATTTGACAATCAAAATAACGCATTCATATAAAACAACCTCAAATATGAATATCATGCGGAAGCTTGTCCTGTGAAAAGACAGCACCATCATTAGCCAGCTGTGTACAAATGATCTTTGATTCTATAAATACTGATTCTCATGTGAGCTAAAAAAAGCAGCTCTACTCACTCAGCATTTGGAGAGACCCATAGACATGTCTGGCATGTGCATTTCTGTAGAAGCTGAGAGTGTCAAACTAACTCTTGTCACTGGTCTTTCAAGGATAGAATGATAGAGAGTTCAGTGTAATAAAACAAGATCAGCACTCTGGGTAGCAATAAAGATGTGCTGTGTGTAGTACATTGCATCCTTTAAGAGTGTGAAGATGTATAACTTTGTTCTTACTGAGATGAAAGAAGAGTCTCTTCAGATTCAAATCTGTCAGCTTTCCTGAGAAAATAAAGCTAATACAATGAAAAACGGCAATGAGATACGCTATAAAGAAAACTGGTCCTTAATCCCTTTGATGGCTTGGCTTTAATTCCTAAGGTGATCTATGGATGTGTGCTAGCACCATTTCTGCACCTATTGATCGTTTGCCATTTAGAGATGGGAGGCCCAGAGCGTGTTTAGGACTAGGATTACAGTGTCAGTGAGTTAGGTTTCTTGGTGTTAAGCATCGGCTCTGGAAGGATGGCCTGCCAAAAATGTAATAGTGTGGGAGAACCAGATGGCTTTTAGGAAAAAAAATGCTGTCCTCAGTTCAGATTACAAGCTCTTCTAACTGTCTATAAATAAAAGAATATAGAATACTGTTAGTATAATACCATTTTCACATTCCCTTTTAAATGAGAAATCTGGGAAGTGGCGAATGAAAAGGCAATAAAAACAAGTTCAGAGTTGACAAAAGCAAAGAGAGCCTAAATTCCACAGAGCCTAAATTCTCCTTTGTTTAGATACACCCAGAGTGCATGTTCCAGGTGACCTGAGGAGCTTGCTTCCCCTGATTTACCCTGCCCTGTGTTAGCCTGCATTGCAGAGCACATGCTTTGCGTCCTGTGAGCAAACATCCCTGTTGTGGATGCAGCACCCCCTGCAACACTGAGAGTGTCTTTCACAGCCTGACCAGGTGTTTCCACAGCATTTGTAGACAGAGCAACCTGGAAGCAGGGTGAGGAACATCAGTCAGGCAAATGCAAACATGACATTTCCTGGCTTCAGATGGCCAGAGGTCACAGTCCAAATGCTGATTAAACTCAGTTTCTTTTATGTGGTATTGAATACATGTTTCTGTGTTCACCAATATAGCTTTGTCTGGACCTGTGTGTGTTATAATTTCTGCATTGTTATGCCTGGTATGGCTGCTTGCCTACAGTAACATGGAGTGAAAGAAAGGATGAGATTCATGTAAACGATGCTGTTAGCCTGTTCGGGGCAGAAAGTGACTGTACCGTTCTTAGCATTTGAGGTACATAAAGTACCTTTAATGAAACACAAACATGACTTTTCAATTCTGCTGTAAAAGAGTGGCTGAATAGTTGGGAACAAACAGAATTATTAATTTATTCAATTTACGCACAAAACAAACGTGTCACAGAAGTCAATGGAATTTACCATTCCCCAGCTTACCTGTGTTGCTTCTGTTCATTTTTCACACCTTTCATCTTTCTGTCCTATGACAAAGAAACCTCTACAAGTTGTGTCTTGCAGCTGTGACTTTTCAGAGATAATGGAAAAGAATGTGCTAGTGCAGAAATTATTACAGCACAGGTTCAAAGCAAGAGAGATGTTTTGCCTATTTTCTGAAGTAACTAGAGAAAAAAATACAAATAATAATAAATTTTTCAGGCAATAAAAAAGAAAACACAGCTCCACTGGCCTGAAGGTATCCTGCTCCACATCCAGATAGACCTTATCAAGGATGAAATGTAATGAGATTTGTGGAACTGATTTCAATTTGCATGTTGTGCTTTCATTGCAGGAATATCAAATTGATATATTTTTTGCCCAGACGTGGACAGACAGCCGTCTTCGCTTCAACAGCACCATGAAAATACTGACTCTGAACAGCAACATGGTTGGTTTGATCTGGATCCCAGACACGATATTTCGGAATTCCAAGACGGCAGAAGCGCACTGGATCACCACTCCCAACCAACTCCTCCGGATATGGAATGATGGCAAGATCCTGTACACCCTCAGGTGAGCATTTGGAGCTCGGGGCTAAGAACTTCTTGCACCTTTGGATCTGGAGTAATTTTTAGTGCTGTCCTTGTTCTCCTCTGCTTTTTTCTTCCTGATGCTTACCTGACGTTGCTTAACAAACAGTGAAATATTCAAGTGTTAGCTCTGCGGAGTTTAAACAAAGCTTTGTCTTTCTGAAAAAGAAACTGTAAGCTAGGAAACAAGTCTATGGAAATTGTAGGAGTCATTTTTTTCAGGATTTTTAATGAAATCAGGAGCATGTAGTTCCATAAAACCTGCCAGAAACCTTTCTGATCAGAGTTAGGAGCATAACCAGATAAACTATTTGTAGACTCATGTCAATACTTGATATTTCAAGTAAGTCACGCTGAAAGATAGTCTGTCACATCTCATCACAAGGGTGAATTGCTGGAGGAAAGACTTTTAGAATTTTTCTAATCTTCATTATACTATCAACTACATGGTATTAGAAATACTGTATATATATGCATAAAAAGAGCCTGTGGAAATCAAAATATGTTTACTTATGGAAGAGATGAATTACTCAGAAGGGAGTTCTACCACAAGCCAAACTCCACAAGACAAACTTTTTCAGAAACATGCCTTTCACACTACATTTTCTGCACTGATGGTGTTCACCCTTCTAAGTACAACAGCGTATTCTGGTTGTACTTGCAATTGCAGTTGGGGTCCAATAGCAAATCTTATGGAAACAGTAATAAATAAATTAAACAGTTGGAAATGCTATTGTCATTTTTAGTGCTCTTCATTTCTTGCTTCATGGTGACAGAGCTCTTGCTTATTTCTGTCGCCTTTAGCTAAAGACTTTGGTGATTAAGTTGACAACTCTAATCACTTCTTTTTTTTTTTTGTAGTATTATTTCAATAATTCAGAGCAAGTTGTGTGCCTCCCTAATGATTGTTAGACTTAAATACCTTTGTAAAAAACTATTTGTCATGTGGACTGCAACATTTACCTAAACCAACTAAAAACTGAGTAATGTTTGACCAAATGGTTTGCTTGAATGGGAATTTTTAAAGTATGAAAGCTTTTCTGAGGCCTTTTCTACACTCACATCAGACTCCTCATAAGAGAAATTGTTGGAAAGATCATTGCTCACTCTGTAATTAAGAAATAACTAATTTGTCTGACTTTGGTGACCACACAGAATCATTATGGCATGGAAGCATTAAATACTGCACATCTATGTTCTGCGATGTGTTGATAAATATTGTGTATCCAGGAGAAGGTACCATTCTGTGTATAAGGTTCAGACATGCTCCTTGCCTTTCCTCCTCTTGCCTGCCTACTTTCAGATATTACTCCTGCTGTAAAACTCCAAATTTTCTTCTAGCATCAGCACAGAAGCATAAGTTCCTCATAAGTAACCTTTTCCAGGACAGAGGTTTTCTCTGGGCCATCCTAAATCTGATACACAAACTTTCCCAATCCAGTTTGTTAGATTTTGAGTATTACATAAAAATAGAAAACAAAGCCAAAGCACCATCAACCGAAAGCAACCTTGCCTCAGCCTTGCATAAATTTAGGCATGCAGTTAATGTAGTGTCTGTTTCCTGAAAAACACTGATCAATAAACTAGCACTTAAGGTCATCTCCTTGGGTAAATAGATTCACTTTGTAATGTTTCAGACCAAAGTTAAATCAAGTCCATTCATAGTGTCATTTGTGCTAGGATAGCACATCAAAAACAGCTTTCAAATGGGGCTGAAGACATTTCTGCTGATCTGTGTTTGCAACATCTGAACAACTGATAAAAATGTACAGAAAAGACCATTCCCTATAAGATTCTTTATTAAATTTTAGTTTTGTGAAACTGCATACAAACACGTCAACCATTTTGTTGCCAGTTGATTTTCTTTAATGATTGTCTCAAGAAAAACATATGCACAGATTTCTTGAGATCAGAAAACTCTTAATCGTGTTTTTGAAATTATTTGTGTTTTTATATAGTTATTAT
This sequence comes from Penelope pileata, assembly GCA_013396635.1. NCBI lineage: Eukaryota > Metazoa > Chordata > Aves > Galliformes > Cracidae > Penelope > Penelope pileata. The sequence continues at coordinate 5,315 of WBMW01001518.1, forward strand.
TGTTTTGGATTAAATTGATTTATTTTTTTTTTTGGCTAATAGATGATATGCAGATGAGCTTTTCAGTCCTTACTTACAGGTATCAAAGCTCTCTTGCATGACTACCTAAGGCTGATCAGCCTCCTCCTCTGATCATTTTGCTGAGGTGTAGTGACAGACACTTGCTTTCTCCATAGGCTTACCATCAATGCTGAGTGCCAGCTGCAACTACATAATTTCCCAATGGATGAACACTCTTGTCCACTGATATTCTCTAGCTGTAAGTACTGTTTTAACACTTTATTGTTGTTTGTGAGCGGCGTGTAGAGGCATGGGTTTATTTTTGATTTCTGTCAGTTTTTTCAACCATTCTGCAACAGGTACAGGAAGCTTACATTTGTTTAAATATTCAGGGGATTTTTTGTTTCCTCTCTAGAATTCTTGGTAAAGGGATTTATGCAATGAATTTTTCTATGGTTTTATTCTGTTATTTTTTTCCAGAACAAGCCTTTTTAGTTGATCCTATAGTCACATTTTCAGCAGATATTCATGCTAGTCATTGCTATGTTAAGCTATAAAAACATGCAAGATGTAAATGAGAAAATAAGTTGCAATTTTCTTGTGGAAATGCGCAGCCTGGGGACCAGCCCAGTAATCTCTGAACATCTGAGTTTATAGCAAGTATCATGGTAATGCCTCTATTTCATAATCTAACGCAAGTGATGTAGATACTGCAAATGTCATTTCACTTTTGTTGCTTAGCATGTCTATTAGTTGTAGTTTTGGTATATTTAAAACCAAAATAATGGGCAAAACAAATACATTGATGAAATGGGTGGAAAACAAAAGAGAGTTTATCGTGAGATCTAGTATTACGTGAGAGAAAGTTCTTTTCAATCTGATTCATTTGAAAAAGCTCAAGAGCTGCGTGCTCATGGGTACACCTGCACAGCTGTGTAATCCAAAGTTACACAATAAAAATATTTTACAAACATTTTTAAAAAAGTCTCCGCCAAAGCTTTTTCCGTTGATAAACTCCAGGCTTCAGGATCTGTGTTCTCCAGAAATGAATGGAAATGTATTGTCTTTCTATTTAGAAAAAAGTATTTTCTCTGTCATTACTTAAACAGCAGTACAAGACGAACAAACAATTTAATGTCTTCATAGTAGATATACTTGTCTGATAGAAGGATATTGATTTCCTTTTATGAATAGTATGCAAACAGTGAACCTCAGTTTGAAACTGGACCTGGATTTCAGCTGATCCCGGATGTCTTGTTTTTCCTCAGGAAAGCATTTACAGAAAATCTGCCAATGTAAACATCTTCCTTCCTCAAACCTATTATCACTGCTTTGCTGTTTTTTATGATCTCCATAGATAAATGAGCCTGGGCAAAAATACACAGTTGTGTGCTTAGTTTGGATGTGTGGAATAAATGCATACTCAGCTGGGCAGGAGGCAAATACCTCCTGAATGAGCTTTCCTGCTAATGAACACTTGTCGCTGAACTATATGCACCTTAGCTATGTTTAGTTGCTGCGTAAAGCTGCTCTTGCCTTGTGACAAACTACTGCTGATTTGCTGCAGTACTGGCAGAGGAGTCCCAGTCCAGAGATACTAATTAAATCTACTGCATAAATTTGATAGGTCCTGTGTTAACAATATCCAAAGAAGAAGGTGGACACTAACGGGGATGGAAGCCACTTTGGCCCTCCACTAATAGCTAGACAGTACTGAATCTAGTAAGCTATGCCCTTTGCTTTTTATTTAAAGAGATGGAGTATCAGTGCCAACTTCTGAAGGCTCAGCTCCATGGCAAAGTTTCAAATCACATCCTGATTTGAAAAGATTCCTCCTATAGATCTAGTAGTTCAAAGCCATTCTACCCTTGAAAATGTACGTTACCATCTAGGAGACAAGATCAAGCAGAATCCAAATGTGTCCCAGTTTGTTTTGTGTGCATTCCTTATAGTTTTTTCTCAGATGGAATAACACGTGGAAAAATATTAAAATAATAATTTATAGTTAACATGTGGAGAAATATTAAAATAATATTTTATTCTTTTGTAAACTTTTTGGTCATGTTAATAACAAGAGTTATTTTTTAAGTTCATGCTAAGTTCTGTTCCTTTCCTTGAACAAGCTTAGCACTACTATTGTTGTTGGACATCTCCAGTGTAACTGCTTTTTTGTTTTTTCTAAATCTGTTGTATTTTCAGTGTTATGTACATTCATAGCAGTCTCAAGATACGTGATATGCAGTGGGACTTACGAAGTGAATGACTGAGTGAGTGCCTAAATGATTTATTACTGCCTACTATGACAAGTTCCTGAGGGGACAGGCTTATTATGGATTCCAAGCCTTATGTCCTTGGATAAAATAGAAATGGTTGTCGAGCACACAGCATAGCACCCCTTTTTTCTGAATCCCTTTTGCTCGTTCTCCTGTACACAGACAAATCTTTGCAGCTTCCACTGCAGGTGAGCACAAAAAAAGTTTTGAAAAGTACTCCCTGCATCTCTACACAGTTTAAAACAAAGTTAATATTTGAAATTTTTTTTACCTTTTATATAAATTCTCCTTGATAGTTCAAAACTGTGAAACTAAGCTCAAATTGTTTCTAGAGGGTTTTCCTCTAGTGCCAACTAATTCACTCCCTGACTCTCTCATTGCTGTAAGGACAGCTGATATTCCCTAGGTGGAAATACTGAGCTCTATTTGCTAGGATGAATAAGGAGAAAACAGCAGTTTATAAACAAGAGACCATCTCAGTGTGGTGACAGGGCTTACTAAAATCTATCTACCCCTTCCTGTTGAAAATCTTGTGAAAGAGTGTGATATGGAACATATTTGTCATCCTCCACTGAAGTGGTTTTTGAATGTGTATTTTTGGCTACAGCTAAGGAACACCTCATTAAGACAATTTTGGGACAGAGACTAATGCAGAGAGCATTTCCACAGTAAGAGCTGACCTGATCTGCCAATCTTGTTCAAGAGCCGCTCATGGAGCACTCTGATCTCTTTGCTTACAGAAATTAGAAAGTATTGAAATAGTTTGAAAACTTTGCAGTTCTGTACATGCTTCAGGTCCGATGATGAGATGAATCACCTGACCTACTTGTACATGTGTTAGGTGAGCATCTGTTGTTGCAGTCCTCAGGTAGATGCGCACAGCGATGTAATGCAGAGCCACTGTGCAGCATGACAGCTCTTTCACTGTCTGTGTGCAGGACTGGTCTGAACAGCCACATGGCAAGCAGGTTTTTTTAGTACAGAGATGATGTAACATTGACATAAATGCCAATGCATGGTATTAATGCATGTTTGCTTCTGAATGAGCAGAAAAATTCAATGCTGTGGCTCGATACCAGTGTAGCAGACTTGATAGCTTTTGCTCTAGGTATTACTGCTTAAAATTATTCTATCAGTGTGGTTCTCCATTTGGGTTAATTTATCTGTCTGAGCTGAGGGAGACTGCAGTGCTACTTTGGGTACTCAAGTACCTTGTTAAACTGTCTTGGTTATCTATATTCAGCACTGATTTGGGCATTGTGTAAATAGCCTCATTTCAGTATGCTGCCAGAAAAGGTAGTTTATTAAGGTAGTTAGGATTCACATAAACATCAGTAAGGAAGAAGCCAGCACAATGCCAGCACAAGAATAAACAAATAAGACGCAGCAAAAAGCAGGCTGGAAATAAGAAGTTAAGTGTAATTCATTGTGGAGCTCCTGCCATAGGATACCATGAATACTAAAATTCACTTTTAAAGGATAAAGGATTCAAAACTGTTTGGACAAATCATTAGAAGCATTGGTAACTATTGAGCATAAAGAGATCACTCTGTAGTAATGGCTTCTATTTTTTTGTTGTTGTTGTTCTGAGGGAGTGAGAGTATTTCAGATGAAATCCTAGGCAGAAGAAAAGCTGAAGAGCTGATTGTGATGAGGACCACTGTCTATTCTTTAGCAGCTCCCAGTTCCCTAATGCCTCCATGACTGTATGGCCAAGCTACTCAAAGGACCTCTTTTCCATTAGATTTGCAGTGCAACTGGTGCACAGTTGGCATCTGTGGTTTTGATTTTGATTTATCAGCTGTTGCTGGGACAGTTGGATGTTCTGGATTTTCTTAATTTGACTAGGCTCAATGCAGAATGGCGTGAGCATGTTTACACCCACATGTGCTCAGCAATGAGTTGTCTGAGGTCATTTTTTATTCCTGCAAGAAACCTTCACCTCCTCTCCCCATCCATGTGTTCAAGATTATTCTAGATTCTTGACACTGCTTCAGAATACAGAATATGACAGCCACACCAGATGCAGTAATATTGAGCTGCAGTGCAAGATGCCAGAATGGAAATAATCAGGCTGAGTTGATTAATGGGTTTTTGTTGCTTTATTTTTCTTGCTGCTGTTCTGACACCATTTGTTTGTTTTAAAAAACACCTTAGATTTAGGCAATGGAATTGATGCAGTTGTAGCAAATGTTATCTTTTCCTGAGTGAGAAGATCTGCAGTTCCTGGGTTGACCATTATTGGACGATTGGTACAGAGCAGGAAAAGCTGCACGTTCCTGGAATGTCATTCCTACTGCAAACACTGAAATATGCATACAAATGTTCATGAACAATCCCAGTGTTTTCAGTTCAGTTGAAAATAGGAGAAAGGTAAATTTGCTAGCTATAGATGGTTTGCTTGCTCAGGCAGGCCTTAAAGCATGTACTTTTAGTCTTCTGAAAGTTCAAGTAGCTTTTTAAGTGATATACAAAAGCATGTAAATTATTGCAGCAAAAGAAGTAGGGAAATGTAAAATGCATTGAAAAAAATCTAACACAGTCCCTGAAAAAAATTATCCCCATTTTCTAAATATAAACATGGTTCAATCAAATGTTACCCCTTTGAACATGAAAACTCTTATGGATCTGCAATTTAGATGATCAGTACTTTGAGTCTCATGTTATTAATCTGCCAACAGGACTAGCTGTCATCAGCAATTTTAATTTGTTTCTTTATTATTCCTCCTAGCCTAGGAAAGCAAATGCTGGTTTTGTGGAAATAAGCTGTGCTTTGTTTCATCTCGTGTAACATCAGTAGAATCATTAATAAAGTCCAAAGGCAGAATTTTACTCCTGATGGAGAGCAGGCCAGAAGGAAAACATCTTAATGTTCACATCTCAAGAGGAGTAGCATTAAAGATGCTGGGAAGGCCTTGCAATGTGCAGAAAGAGCTTTAATCCAAATCTCAACTTCCCATCTGTGCTCTCTCTAATGGGCTGAACCAAACCATGGGGCATCAATGGAATTCTTGATCCAGGTTTTGTGACAAGCATGTTTTAGCTGTTGCAGTTTTTTCTCTTCTAGGATGACTTAATACATTTCTTGACACATAACAGGCACTGCATTAAGTGTCTACTAGATTTTTATGAGCCTCCATCTCCTATTCAAGCCAAGACTCATAAAATTTTACAAGATATTTGAATCGGAAGTTCTGCTAATTTGCATCTAATTACTCCAATACGATGGATGTACAATATATCTATGAAATTGGCCAAATTATTCTGTTATATAAGTACATTCACTGTAAAGTTACACTTTCTAAATCTAATTTATGGTAGATTCATGTCAAACCAGTGTGTCTCATTAGGTATTAATGTGACACTAATCTTTCTTTTAGCCTTCTGTCTCATTGTATGTGGTATATCAGAGACACCTTTCTAAACATTTACAGCTATATGGTTCTACGCTGACTCCAAATTTATACAATGCATTGTAATAGAAGCGTATCAGACATAAACCAATCTTTTATTAGCTCTGTACCTAGCCACAAATGCACACACAATTTATATTTAAGAGAAAAGTCAGTGAAACTTCCTTTGGCTTGAGGAACGTCCTTTGCCTCCCAGATAAAGGAGAATTGCTGGCAGTGCTTAATTCGTATATTGTCCTTTGCTCTTCTGGGTTGCCCAGCTCTGATTTACCTTTGAACAAAGAATCTGCAAGTCCTGAAAATCCCAGGAGGAGCATAGCTTCCCAAAGCACTGCATCTTTCTCTAAATTTTTGATTAATAAGAAATAGTGGGGTTTTTTTTTGTTCATTTTCATTGTTTTGCTTTGTTTTGTTTCATTTTGTTTAAAATCAGTACTGAAACAAGTTTTCAAAAGGAAAAAAACTGCCAGAGAGCAATTTTTGGCAAAAACATAGCTGACTAAGTTATATTTACAGATTTACAGTGTCAGGAAAAAATAAGAGAAAAAATCTGAAGCAAGGCAGTTGGCTCTTTGCATGTCTGACAACTGAATGTATCAGCTGAGGCACTCAAGTTTCTGTCATGTGACAGTCATTGTTAATTCCAATATTTTTGTCACTGATCTTCTTATAGTCACTATTTACTTGAAGTCAGAACCCCTTTAAGCTTCTTTTCATGTGCCAGTGTGGTCTTTCTTCCTTTTTTTTTTAGCAAACATCTGATAGAGTGATACAAATGCACTGGAAAAAGTTCCACAGACAGGAAAGAAATAACTTTCACCTGGAAATGTAATGTAACACCTATTATGTTCTACATATTTATATCATTGTTATTTGCTAGTTTAGGAGTGTGGTGTCTGGTTTGCAAATGAACCTGTTCTCTATTGTTCTGGTTTCAGCCGGCAGGCCGGGAAACCCCACACAGCCGTTCACTCACCCCCCTCTCCTCCCAGCTGGNGCTGATCCACCACTTGTAAACTCTTAGCAACCCTGCATTTGTAACTTCTGACACAGAGAGATCATCTGTGTAATATATAAAGAGCATCAGGAGACAGTCACACTCCTTTGCATCATGTTTTTTAACATAAGAAGAAATGACTGTTTTTGGCAATCTGTAAGAAACAGTTGCATCACAGGACAGTGAGAACAGTGTGGGGTTGTTCTGGAACAGAAATCTGCTTTGTCTCAGTTACGGAGCCATAGCAGTGCCTTCTGTAGGTAAAGAATTTTCTGTAAGTAAGACAAAAATGCCCCTTTGTGGAGGTCTTTATTTCAACATGAGGAAGCAGGCTGAATGGCTAGCATGGTGTCGCTCTTACAGGCAATAGTCAGAAATGGATCAATAGTGAGCACTGCCCAAACTCCTAACGATGCTGTGCCTAGCTCATTCTTGTTTGGGTTATGGATAGGTTTTCTTCCCTGATGGTTAACTTGTTCTTTCCTCCTTAGGAAACTTCCTCAGGCAACTTCCAAAATGCGTTCTCTTTTGTATATGCACGTGTTACCTCATATGCTTATTTGGAGTTCTTTTATTCTAGAGTGTTAGATTTTTACAAGTAGTGATATAACCACTTGCATTTATTCCTTGTAAATTTCCTTCATGTAACTGAAATGGACTTCACAAAATAAAGCATAAAAAGTACAGGTCACGATAACCCACCAACAGGCAACTTAAAGAGCCTAAATCTTATTCGTCTGCAATAGTTCCTTTCTCCCCTCTCCTGCACATTTCCAAAGGCAAGAGATGAGTTTATTTTTAAATATTTTTAATATTTTTAATTTTTTAATATATTTTAAAGAAACAAAGAACATGCTGTTCTCCAATTACTTTAGTTATTGTAATGAATGGTAATGAATGGATTTGGTTTTTTTAACTGGTTGTGTTGTCTTCTTGGGGCACGTCAGGGTCCATGCTGAGGGTTATAGCGATGCATCTCCAAATCGTGAGAACTGTGCACTTGAGTGCACCAATATCTTATGGGAAATGAAGAACTGTCACAGAATTGTTTCCAAAGGTAGGGAAGACATTTGGCACTTTGAGAACCAAGAAGAACCAAGACACTGCACAAGTGTCAGGGGAATGACAAATAGAAAGCAAAATCAAAGGTCCCTTCCAACTCTAAGGATTCTGTGATTCTATGAAAATCATTGGGAAGGTGAGAAAAGGAGAAGAGAGATCAGAATGGGTGATGTCAGCCAGATAATCTTCGCTTATGTCACAGTGGTTTAACAAAAAGTAGTGACTGTTGACTCTCACATAGATGCATTTTAGCGAGAACTTAGTCAATGGTTGTTAGTTTTGCTAGGTTTGGCTGATTAATGATAATGAAGTTAGTAGAAACCATCTAAAGTCTATAGCAGATTCGAAAAACAGGATGAAAACATCAAGTCCTCGCTGCAGTAGTTATGTCTTGTTAGTTTTGTTTTCAGTTAATACAGCCTGGCAAAACAAGGCAACCTGGAAACATGAAATTGCCATAAGAAAAGGCCTTCCCTTTTCTTGCTTAGTGCTTCTGTTTCTTTGAAATGAACATAAAACCAAAAATGTATCACCAGAGTCTACAGAGCTAAGAAAAGAAGGGAATTAATGCAGTAGTGCAGCTTTGAAAGTGATTTGTTACTAGTGCTAGAGGACAAAATGGGCAATGCCATTTGTGTCTGCTCCCAGAAAAAGGGTGTTGCTGAGAGCTGTCTGGCTGGATGCTTTGCTGTCCTGGGTCTGTGTCCTTAGAAGGTAATTAACTTTATGTAACGGGCATGCTACAGAACAGATAATAAAACCTCAATCTTTTTTCATAGTTGGGTAGCATGCATGTCTGTCAAAACAAAATACACTGGGATTATGTTTCTTACTGTCAGAGAACCCTTCAGACAGGAAAACAAGAAATAAGATTAAGACATCAAATTTAATGTTAACTTAATTTTTAAATATTTTCATATTCTCTCATATGATTTAGATTTGTGATTATTTCAATATTTCATGAAACACTACTTTTACATATCTAAATGCAGAGATTATTTATATGTAATGTAAATTGTCATGATTTAATTTTTGAATTAGTCATGAATATTATAAACATTTATTTTCTCCCTAATTTTTTTCAAACTGTGACTTCTGGCAGTTTTACCACTAGTCTGTTACAGTTCAGGAGCTGCTGACTCTCTTACAAAATGTTTGCATCAGTTATAAGAAAGAATACTTATGAAAGCATGTAGATTGAACAAAAAGCACATGCTTTTCTGGGACAATTGACCAAATCAGAGAGCTTGTGCAGAAAACACTGAGGCTCCATTCCATCATCTTCTACCTGAGTTGTTTCCCTAGGGACACTAGGTTACTAGGGGGAGGGCTGTGTGTGAATTTCTTATGTCTTGGTGGGAGTTAAAACGTGTCTAGAGTATGCATTTGCATCTAGGAGCTGAGAAATTCTCCCAGCTCCACCAGCTGCTGTTTAATCTTAAGCTTTTGTTGCCACTTGCACTGTTGGATTTTGGTCAGCACCTATTCTTGGTCAGTCCAGAGTGCATCAGTTTGGGAACATCCCAATTAATGTCTGCTCTTCACACTCTGACAGCTTGATTGGACATCTGTGTTTCTTTCCTTTGGAAATCCACCACCACTGAAAAACCAAGAGCCTCATTAAAATAAATTTGATTATCAGGAAGTTGAATGAACTGAAATTCACAGTATTTAGGTGCTGTCATCAATGTCTTTCTATTTGCATTGTTAGCCATACACGTTACTAGAAAAACACATCAGAGCTGGTCCATGCCTGACACACCCCTCTCATACAAAGAAAAGATGAACAAAGTTTCTGCTTGAGTCTCTGAGTTCAAGGCATTCTACACCATGCCTCGGGATACATTAAAGCCTTCTATATTCCTAATTGAAAGTATTACTCCACTGGAACAGAAGAAAATCACGTATATGTGAAGGTAGTCCTTGATCTGTAGATGAACATCTTAGAAAAGAACATTCATCCTGATCTCACCATCTGCTCCAGTTTAGTCCTCAGTAAAAAGTCAAGCAACGCAAGAACAACAAACCTACAGAAGGAGTCTCTTCATATCTCTCTTTCTCACAGGTATGAGTGAAAAAGGATGAGAAAACAGATATGTGATACCTTTCAGTTTTCTCATTTCTGGCAGGTGCTCAGCTATTAAGACATTAAACCATATGCAAGAGGCTGTGTAGAATAAAACAAAAAGAAGCAAAAGAAGGAACAAATCATATTGCAAATCCTCTGAAACAGACATACTGACTGTACTTTAGCTTTTCTTAAGGTAAAATAAAGTAAATATTCACTTATGGCCTTGAGACACTCCGATGTTCGTAGAATCATAGAATGGTCGGAGTTGGAAGGGACCCCAAGGATCATCAGGTTCCAACCCTCTGCCACAGGCAGGGCCGCCAACCTCCAGATCTGGTACTAGATCAGGTTGCCCAGGACCCCATCCAACCTGGCCTGGAACACCTCCAGGGTTGGGGCATCCACAACCTCTCTGGGCAGCCTATGCCAGCACCTCATCACTCTCTCGGTAAAGAACTTCCCCCTGATGTCTAATCTAAACCTTCCCTCCATCAGCTTGAAACCATTCCCCCTTGTCCTATCACTGTCTACCCTTGTAAAAAGTTCATTTCCCTCCTGTTTATGACCTCGCTTTAGGTACTGGAAGGCCGCAATGAGGTGCCCCCACAGCCTTCACTTCTCCATGCTGAACAAGCCCAGCTCCCTCAGCCTGTCCACATAGGGGAGGTGCTCCAGCCCTCTGATCATCTTTGTGGCCCTCTTCTAAACCCTCTCCAGCAGCTCCACGGCTTTCCCGTATTGGGGGCCCCAGACCTGGACACAGTACTCCAGATGGGGCCTCACGAGGGCAGAGCAGAGACGAACAATCACTTCCCTGTCCCTGGTGGCCACCCCTCTCCTGATGGAGCCCAGGATACTGTTGGCCTTCCGAGCTGCAAGAGCACGCTGCTGGCTCATATTCAGTTTTTCATCCACCAGGACCCCCAAGTCTTTCTCAGCTGGGCTACTCTCAAGGATCTCTTCTCCCAGTCTGTATGCTTATCTGGGATTACTTCCACCCAAGTGTAAGACCTTGCACTTTGCTGTTGCTTCTGTTTATCTTTATTAACTGATGTGACACTTGAAAGAACATTTCATATGATGCTTTAAAAATGCTGGGAATATTACAGTCTTGATGGGTTGCAGTGGTATACTCTGCATTGTTCATGCCATTTGAATTGATGAAGACTGAATGTCAGAGCTGAGGAGGAGTTTTTATGGAAGTCTTTTTTTGTCCTTTAGGAAAAAGTTATTTCTGTGAAATGTAAGCTTTTCTTTTTGAGGAATATATATTTTACCTTTTTGAAATGTTTTAGGAACCCTTGGTCCTTAACAGAAAGAAGTGTCCGCTCTGACATCCTGAGGTACCCTAATCCTGAATATTTGATGCTTAAATTTCAAATATTTTCTGTAAAGGACAGTGGAAAGATTCTCAATTTACTTTTTAATTCTGCTGATAAGTGACCTGATCACACATTGGCTATTTTACAGTTTTAGAATCATCTCTAACTCTCTGATTTTTCACTGAAAGAAGTTTTATGTGAAGTGTATATGTGTAATTTATTTCAACATATAAGACCTAAGGGAAAAATAGCAGTTATTTTGCACTTACAGTACTTTCTATGCATTTGTCTGAAATGAAACAGAAATGCCACCTCATTCAGGAAAAAAAATGGAAACGATATAGGGCAAACAATCAATGCTATCCACTTTTTAGTTTTGTAAGCTTGCCCTTTTCAAGTTAAAAAGAAAAGAATGTAGCAAGAGGTGCATGTTTGTACCTTAAAGGTATTTTCTTCCCGTATTGATCGACTTCAAATGAAGCTACTGGACCACATAAGCATGGAGAAGTTTATCTGATAGTGATGACTTTAAACAGAAGGGAACTTTGTGATCTGAGTGATGCATTTGTTCACAGCAGTTGTCTGAAAATCAACATTCCAATAAGACTACATTTCTTGCCTCTGGCAGCCAGAGAAGACAGGCACAAACTCTTGGATATTTGTCTCTTATGATTAAAAGGAAACTGAGATACCCAACGATTTCGTAACATAGTTTTTCTTTTCTTTTTGTCCCCAACACATTTCCCCGAAGTCCAGACTTGAAATTTTTAAAGCTTTTCTTGTCTAACCTACACAAGACTGCAGAGAGGAAGATAAAAGGCTGTTTCCAGTAACTTGCAAACCTCAAAGTTGTTTGGGGGATTTATGCTATAGGTTTCTATTGATTTATGTGCAAAATACAGCAGTATTTATTATGTCAAGGCTTAGCAGATTTGGCAGCCAAAAGCCTGCTCTGTGATACTATCAGATTTAAAAAGTTGAGCAAGCGGCGACTATCTGTTATTTGTATGGAAGTTTCAGAAGGAAAACTCAGGTGTTCCTGTGATTCCAGAATGATAGTTATACATTTATTTATAATCCTGTTCATTATGATACATTACACCCACAAAAGCGTGTCTTCCATAACTGTGTATACCAAACCAAAACACACACCAGTGGATGGTAGTAATCTTTAATGTTTAGATACTACACTAAAATGCATGACAGAGTAATGAGATAGTGGGCACTAATTGAAGCAGGGGAGGTTCTGACTTGGTAGAAGAAAAGAAAATCACCAATGGCAGTCAAGCATTGGAGCAGGTTGCCCAGGAGCAATGTGCAGTCTCTTTAATTGGAGGTTTGAAACCCTACCTTGAGTGGGAGGTTGAACAAGAGACTTCCCAAAGTGTCCAACCTGTGAGACTCTATGATACATCTTTTTCACATTCAAAACAATGTTTATTTAAAAAAATTAAATCTTCCTTGTAAAGCAATTTGTTCATATTGGAAGTTATAGATCTGTGTATGTGAAAACTCTCTTTTCTAGTCAATTTTTTAAGAGAGTTGATTTTCAGTGTTGATTTTCTTAAGGAATCAAAAAAGAGGGAAAAAAAGAATTGAAAGTTGTTGCAACTTACAGTAGTCAGTTTATTTTTCTGGATGACTGAAAGTGTGTCCGATTAGAAATGGTAAAGTTGTTTATGTATGCTTTCATTGTATGATGGTTGTTACCACCAGCAATCACCAGTATGTTACTTGCAAACAAGGTAAACTTTTGTTGGTTAAAGACAGGGATTCTTCCAAAGACTGTTGTAATCAGATACTATGTTCAAAAGTCAAACACGTTATAGAATTTATCCTTTGACTTCCCTAAAGCTATCTCCACTCTGTGCAGAATCCAGGAATTGATTTTTACATCCCGGGCATACTGCTGTTAGAGCTCATTTTTCCACCCATTGGCTATCGGCATTCACACTGCTACAATATGTAACAACTGACACTGACTCCAGCAGTTGTTTCCCCTCGGCTCAAATTAGACACTAATTCAGTTTTTTGTCACAGATCAGGTGCATGGGATAGGTTTGCCCTCTTCTCTGACGTTAGTTGTCTGAGTCAGTCCTCACAGAATCACTTTCCACCTGTCATAACTTCGTTTGGACATCTTCTGGGTGTCTCTACCTTCTACATTTGTTTCCCTTTTTTCCCCCAACTTTTCCTTATTCATACCCTTACCCCCCCATTCTTTCTTTTCTTTTACCCTTTTTCCTCTCCCTCCCTGCTTTTTTCCCTTCATCCCATAGCCTTCCACCCATGACTGTTTCCTCTCTCCACCTACCCAAGCTTTCTGTGCATTCTTGCATTGACTGGCTTTGGCCAGAATTCCTTTCATTGGGTATGTCAAGGGAAAATGTTCTTTCCAGTTTCTTCCTTCTTTGACAAGGAACAGAAAAGAGGTGAGAGGCTGAGATCATCTGTGAAACCACATGGGTTAACCCCAGAGTATCTTCTGCTTGGAAGTTCTTTGTGGCCTCTGCATAGGAGTGGCAAATCTCAAGTGACGCTCAGCTGGACAAACAATGAGAGGGCGGATGAAAGAGCTAAAAGAAAGAAAGCAAGAAGACGAAGATTTGAGGACTTCAGAAACTCCTCATGATATGTACGAGGAGAAAATGGATAATCATAGAATCATAGAATCATAGAATGGTTCAGGTTGGAAGGGACCTTAGAGATCATCTTGTTCCAACCCCCCTGCCATGGGCAAGGACACCGCTCACTAGACCAGGTTGCCCAAAGCCCCATCCAGCCTGGCTTTGAATACTTCCAGGGAGGGAGCATCAACGACTTCCCTGGGCAACCTGTTCCAGTGTCTCACCACCCTCACAGTGAAGAATTTCTTCCTTATATCCAGCCTAAATCTACCCTCTTCAACACACCATGCGTGTGTTTCTTGATAATGATGTAAGGCAAAATCCAGAGAGAAGTAGAAAACCCAATGATTATGAGTGAATTCCTGGATAAGGAATTCATGGTAACAACAGGCCTGGAACTGGGAAGTATACAGAGAAGGTAGAAAGTAGACCAAAATAGGAAAAAAAAAAAAAAGAGAGAGAGAGAAATAAAATGCATAATTGCATTACTGTTCAGGGCTTAAATGTAAACAGAGAAAAAACATACCTATCACAGAATTCATACTGTTTCTTTAAACATTTTTCTAAGTTCTTTTTCATAAGATGCAGTTCAAATCAGTTTAGACCAGTTCAACTGAGCTGAAACTTTTTTCCTTTACTGAAACTAACTAGCCAGCTTCTGCAGTTCAGTGAAAAACCTCAGCACTTATCCTTCCTGTAATTTTCTTATCATATAATTTTGATTTTTTTTTTCCATTTTGATCAGAACTTGGAGCGGAAGTGCTGAAATACACTAAAAAGATTCTCTTACTGTTTCTTAGATAAAGAAGGCAGGGCACATCAGAAATTTCTTACCGGAGGTTTTACATCTATGGGATTTCTGGACAACTGTGATAACTGAATTTGAGGCTGAAATATTGTTCAGATAGACGTACACATCTCAGTGATTATCAAAACCTTTTGAAGTTCTGGAAAGAACTCAATACAGATGACAAAATACCTGAATGTCTGCATTTCCTAATCTGTTTTATCATTTTCATCTTAACTTCAACTTAAAACCAGTATTCATCACAGGATTAAAGCACTTTTGAAACCATAGGAAAAACTAATACCTGCAATAGTCAGAAAGTTCACATCTACTGTTAAATTTAGAGAAACAAGGTTTCAAGTACCTTTCAAGGAGATTTTTGTAAGTTCTTTGAAATAATATTTAGTGTCTTACCTTTCAAGAACTGACCTAAAGTATTTGTCTACTCCATTAACAGTCTTTATTTTCAAGCTTTTTTTTTTTTTTTTTTTTTTAATAACTATTCTCTCTTTAGAGTATGACTTTCATTTCCAGCCCTGGAGGATTTTAAAGCAGTCAGTATCTCAGTATCATACTTACATCAATTTTGCACCTATCAAACTTATTAGTTTCAAAAACAAGCTTATAGCATAGCAGTATCAGTGAGTGCATAGGATATACTGCGGTCACATTTACAGAACAGTAACATATGAAATGAGTATTTCTGATCTGTCTCAATCAAGTTTCTCACAAATCCTTATCTTCAATTTTTAATGTGTAAGTGCATTTAAAAAGAGATTTATTTTGTATGTAAAGTCAGAAATTGAACAGTTGTGCCTTTTCTCACTTAGCTATTAAATCTTTCAGGTGATGTCTGATATAGATTTTTACATAGACCAGAGTTTGATATCATTTTTGTGTCTTTTTTTCTACTTTCTTGGATGTTTTCTGTTCTTTTGTTCTTTTACCTCTGTGAATGGCATGTGATCTTTTAAGTTAAAAGTGCAACAGAGTGCTTAAAAAGGCTGAGCAGAGATCTATGCCTCCGCATATGAATAAATTGAGCTTTTGTAGGCAGCATTATCTGCATTTTTATTTTTAGTAAGGGTAGCTACAGGAGCATTAACCTCAGGTACATTTAGCCTTACCCAAGAATTAATATGCTCAGGGTTTGTGAAAAAATAAACAAACCCCTAATGTCTTTCTTTGCTGCTTTTATGGCATGTCAGTGTTTTAGCTTGGACAGCTCTGTTGCGCTCTGATAGTATAAGACATCTACAAGTATCTGTAACACATTGATGACAGCAAGACTCCAGAGTATTGGCTTGGAGAAGATAAGACTTAATGTGTCATGATGTGCTGCAAACTAACCCAAAATTCACACGCTGTGATGGCATAGAGATGGATCTGAGGAAGGTTAGAGCTGTGGATATCATCCTGACTGTATATGGCATAGGAGATCTCAAGATCTGTGAATGGATCCATGAATCCATGCAGGAGTGTCACCAAACACCCAGTGCTTGTATTAGTGCTGTAGACACTGACTGATTAATTTGCTGTGCATTGCCGACAAAAATGCAATAAAGTTGTGTGAGGTGCCCAAATTATCAGATGAGAGGAGACATTCCGGAGGATTTCTGTGCTCAGCGAGTCTTATTTTCTGTTATCTGTCTGCAACTGTGAGACTTAGAAACTTCATTTTAAAATATCAGCCTAGGAATGTGCATATTTTTGTTGTTTATGGGAGACTTTAGGTGAAATGGCAGATCTACCAGGCACTTTTAATACAGCGTACAACTGGATAGTAAAGGAAAAGCAGAGGACTTCTTGCATCTCTGGCTTGGGTATTTTTATTTCCTTAATAAATTGAGTTTTCTTGTTATTGGGAAAGGGACTCTGTATTTTAGTCAGAAGAAAAGCATCTCACAAAATTATCATTTCTCTTCTATGTTGCCCCAGTCTAAGATTCCTCTCAATTTCACTTCTATCCGTGTGATATATAGGATATCAAGTCATTTGTATGTACATCGGTTGCTCCGAAAGTAATGCCTCCTATTTATTTCCATGGAAACTACAACAAAGTGCATGATCACACAGTTTGACAGAGCAAATTCTCAACTACAAAACACTGTTTTTGAACATAGTCACCACCATTGGCTTTGTGTTTTTTGCCAGAGATGAAAAGGAGCCTGCATAACACACACGTCAAAATCTGCAGCAGTGGAGGTCACTCCCTGTTTCACAGCTGCTATGATGGCGTTATTACTGGGAAAATGTTGCCCAAACAGTGCATTTTTCTTTGGCCTGAACAGATGGAAGTCAGAAGGCAACAAATCTGGACTATACGGTGAGTGTGATAGGACAGTCTAGCCGAGACATCCATGGTCTTCAAACTGTTATGGGGCTTGGGATTATCGTGTTGCAAGAGGAAGGTTGTCTTCTTCTCTGGCCTAACTCTAGAAGTTCGAGCCTTCAGCTTAGTCATCATTGCGATGTAGCAGTCAGAGCTGATGGTTTGCCCGGTTTCCAGGAAATCCAGAAGGCTCACTCCTATCCTATCCCAGAAGACAGCGTACATCACTTTACCCACTGAGTGATGCAAATGAATTCCATTTTTTGCTTTGCTTTGTTTGTGTGAGCAGCTTTCTCTGAACCTACTAAACTGACTCAGCCCACCTGGGGAGCAGCTGTGTGGTGCTGCGTTGCCTGCTCAGATTAAAAAAAAAGAAGAACAATATATATAAATGTGCTATTAAACATTTGAAGGCTGGTGGTGAGGAGGAAATGCTTTACTCAGAGGGCGGTGAGACCCTGGCACAGCTGCCCAGAGAGCCAAGAGAGAGCTGCCCCATCCCTGGAGGTGCTCAAGGCCAGGTTGGATGGGCCCTGGGCAGCCTGACCCAGTGGGTGGCAGCCCTGCCCATGGCAGGGGGTTGGGACTGGGTGGGCTTTGGGGTCCCCTCCAACCCAAACTATTTTATGATTCTATGATTCGATGATCCAGAAGAGCTGAGGGAGCTGGCTTGCAAAGACACTTTGTTTCACTCTTTTGATATCATGATGATTAAGGCAGATAACATGCCTGTAAAAAGCAACATTGCACCTGTTTTCAGGAAGAGTGCAAGTAACTGTATTCCAGCAAGCATAACCTCAGTCTCTTGGAAGGTTGTGAAACAAATTCTCCTTGAAGACATTTTCAAGTCCAGAAAGGGCAAGATGATTGGCCACATCCAGCATGGATTATCTAGGGCAAATCGTGTCTGACCAACCTGATAGACTTCTGTGATGAGATGGTTGGCTTTATGGATAAGGCAAGAATAGCGAATGTTTTATGAATCTTTGGCATGGTCTCCTGTAGCATTCTTGTAGCCAAATTAGTGAGATATTGATTGGATAAAAAAATTCTAAATTACACAGAATATTATCTGGGCTGCTATCTCAAAGAATCAGTTGTACAAAGCTACCTGATGGCCAGTTACTAGTGGCAACCCTCAGGTATGAATACTGCTTAATACCTTTATTAACGGTCTGCAAGATGGGACAGTATGACCTCTCAGGAAGCCTGAAGATGATACCAAACTGGGGGAATTAAGGGAAGTAGAAATGGTACACTGGATGCCAAGGCTGCCTTAGACAAGCTGGATAAATGGAATCATAAGGACCTTATGAAGTTTAACACAGAGAAATGCAGATTTTTATATTTGAAATGGACTAACGCCCTGTGATAGTGGGTTGACTGCCTGCAGATTGACTGACTAGAAAGCAGCCTTGCAAAAAACTGCCTAGGTGTCCTGGGGCACTTTCTATAGAGGAGGAACAGCTCTGTAAAAATATCATGTCAGTGGGAGCACAGAGATGAAATAATTTGCAAAATGTAGTAGAGGGGGGAACAAAAACATAGATCTCTGATTCATCCTTTTTAAGGAAGCGTTTATTAATAAATAAAATCAAGTGATGCTACAAGTGCCAGTGTATTAATGAAATACTTGACAGGTAACACCAGTGAAACAGGAAGAGGTGGACAATGCAATATTTTTTTTGAAAGTGACAAAAGTAAGTGTAACTTGGTGTCCAGATTTCCGTTCATTTGCAAATCAAATACTCCCCATGAAAGTGCACGGTATTCAAAAGAGGATTTGAAAACTGGAAATTACTTTTTGATTTCTCTTTGGCTAGCTTGAATAATGTACATCAAAAGCTTACACCAACTATTATTTTTATGGTCTATACTGAAATTAGATTCCCTGTATCTATTCTACAAATTCATTCAGCTATTCAGTCTTCATCAGTTGTGTTATTCTTCACATCATTAACCAAACAAGAGAGTAAAGGAGGAATTAGGAAAGAAAATCTTTAAAAATTGTTCTGTTATTTCTACAGCAAAAAATATTCTTCAGTATTTCACAATTTTGATAACGATAGCATTGTAAGAGACATTAAGGAAAATATCTGATGGTTAGCAAATACAATGGAGATTGTCAGGATTCACAAAAATTTTTGCTTCAAGCTTAACACAGATTCTGCATAATGTAATTTTTTCCTCTTTGCTGAAAAGAGCATTCCGTAACGGTATACAACCCAGATAATTATCAAGAAGATAAAAAGACAGGAATTTCAGGAAACAAAACCCAAGACAAGTTGCAAAAAATGTAATGTCCCTGGAAAAGTCAGGTTGAAATTTTTCCTCAGATCTGTCCCTGAGAAACATACTCTTGCTGTCACAATCTTATTGTTCACTCATTAAGACCACAGCAACACCTATTTTTTCCCCTTTCTCGTTTTCCATAGTCCTATGTAATGCATTTCCTGCTATCTCACCATCTTAGTTTATTGATGTTTCTTTTGTCCTCTTCCTCTTTATTTTCTGAGTTACCCCAATGCCATTTTGATGTTGTAAGATATTGCCTTCAGGCTGCTGCCTGGATGTTTCTGGCTATGCCACCTCTGCTCTGTTTCCCTCCAGGCTCAATGATTGTCACAGGTGAAACACTGCATACAAAATCAAAGTCAGTGTAGTAAGCAAATTTGAAATCACAGACCCATTGGTCTCCGCAGTAATTGCTACCTGTTAGCATAGAGGAAGCGTCTACTGCCTTTCCACTGAATATTTACACACTAGAGACATAAGACTGTTTATATGTGTGTTAAATACAGGCTTACAGTGCTGCATGTCTTTCCTGTAATGAAATTCTTGGGTATCTTGCATAAATTCTTGCTTCAGACTGTAGTTATTTTTGTTTTCTTTCTTTTTTTTTTTTTTGCTGGAGCATTTTCCAAAATACTCTGTGTGCCTGAGTTAATTTTAGAAAGGGAGTTCACAAACTCCTAATATAGTGTTCCTTGCTCTGTCAGTATTTCTGACAAATAACATTAGAGGTTATTTAATCTTCTCTGAGCCAAAAGTCAACATATCAAGAAGCAGCCGGCCAGGTAATACAAGTCACTCAAGCGCTGTAATGCCCAATGTAATCCTTTACTGCTGGCATATGTTACTGCTCAGTATCACTTTCTATCAGTTGTCTCCTACGTTGAATGGTGGAAAAAATACTTTTATTATTAATCAATATGTTTTCTAAATCAGCCTTAACCAAGAACCGTAAGTTAGAACTGATGGCAGATACAGCCTTTGATGTAGTCTGTCTTCACTCAAAGGGTATGACATAGGCAATAGCTCTTAGCAGATATGTACTTGCATTTGTGTAGTATTCTTCTGAATAGCAAGTAGAGGCAAATCTCTATTAGAGGTGTTTGAACAATATTCAACTGTGTATTAATTAAACTGTCTCCAGAAAAGTTCTGGGTTTTTTTGTTTCTTTTTTTCCTGTTAAAATTAAATAAGGATTCCAGTTGTATGCTTCTTAGACATTAGCTAGCTAATTGCAGCCTTAAACTGTACATATCCAGAAGGACAGTGAGGACAGAATAACTGTCTAAAACCAGTTGAAATCTAATCTAAGCCAGTCACTTCAGCTGTTTCCAGAGGTCAGCTTAGCCAAAGACACGATGAACTGCTTTAGGGTTAAAGTGAAACATCTTGTATTTACTTTTTAAGCATATCTATATGGAAAGTGTATTTTTTAAATATGCTAGTGGGCAAAGGATGTTCTTAAGCTGTGTGATGTTATCCTACTCAGTGCTGATCTATTAAGATTTCAGGATGGAGGGAAATCAGAAAAATTTTTGTCATGCTGTGTTCTAATTAAAGTGAATCTTTCTGGTAATGAACATGCTTCTACTTAATGTACAGAAAAATATGCACCATCAGGGATTTTTCTCCTATGGCTTTGATCATTTTTTGAACTCTACCTTTAAGAGATTTAGCAACTTAAATAATAGGGTTCTTTTAGATTGCTTTTGACCTTCTTGGTCTCTGACTGCAATATCCTCCCTTTCTATTAGTGAGACATCAGGTTTTGTATATTCTGCATTCATAGAAGGACTGGAGAAATCCTGACCTTCTTGAACAAAAGGAAAAAACCTCAGGAGCGAGCATGGCTGATAAACCTTTCTTCTGTTCACTTTGATGGTTGAATTTTCCAGAAAAAAATGGGAATTTTTCCCCTTCCACATCTAAACTATACTTACATGCTTTAGGCTGGGAACTTCACTTTTTGTCTGGGAGCTGCATGCTTTTTAATGTCCGCAGGTATTCTGAATGGCCCTGTCTGTGTTTAATACAGAGATCAGGCAGGTCTGCAGAATGGAGTAAAAGAATGAAAAGGGATTTCAAGCTCTGTTATGTCCTCAGTGCTGTGTCCCTGGGACTTTTTGTGCCAAGCTGCTGAAACTGCAGTAAGGTCAAACTTGGCCAGGCACAAGGTCACTTTCTTCTTTAAAAGGTTATTTCAATACATCAGCGTGTGGATTTTCATAACCTAATAGACAGGGGAAAAGTGATCCTGTTGCAAATCAAAACACTGTCAGTCTGTTCCCATTTAGCCACTTATCAAGGTGATGGGTTGTTTTTTTTTGTCTGTGGCTCTGTTTGATGTCACCTCTGGATTGGAGACAAAATGATATTTGCTACATCTTGAGTAGATTTTTATCATCTGAATTTTGTGATTATTTTTCCCTTTTGCTGGTGCTTCATTTTCCTGTTATTCTGATTAGACCACTTGTAATTTCAGATTTGGAGTGGAAAATCTCATTTAAGTATTTATGATTGGATTTTAGAATTTGAAAAAAAAAAATCCTGCAACATTTTGTGAACTGTCTTTGGGAGAACATTGCCTGCTTTCCAAGTTCTGTCATATAGTAATATTTAATGCTTTTCCCAACCAGGCCATATCTTCTAAAACTTTCTCTTCTGGGGTGGCTTCCTGCTTTTAATTTCTTTTAAAATAGTAACTCAAGGATTTTGCATGCCACTGATGTTACCTGCAAGGCGTGCGTTTTCTAATGACACTACCCCCCTAGCTCCATTTTGCTCAAGTTATGCCCTGTGTATGGAAATAGTGATGTCGTCTTGTTCTCAAGTCAGGCACAATCCATGGCGAGCATCATAGTGGCAGTGATTCCTCAAATGACCCTCATGGTTCAAAAAGATGACCAAAAACATGCAAACAAAATGATGTGGCTATCTCTTCTTATGCTGTTCTGATCATGGACACACATCATATCATTCTGTGCCATAACCATAGGCAAGTGCATGCATTTCCTTTGACAACTTCACTATTGATGACATTATCTCTGTGTTTTGAGCACAGTTTTTTTTTGTCAAACCCAATTCACAGTTTAAATTTCTAGAAGAAAAGCAAATGTTTAGTTAAAACAAGATATTTCCAGGTTGCTCTATGATAAGATTTTTAATTTTGAGAGAGAGGTGGGAGTGAGGGGGGAGCAAAGTTGTGAACTGTGTGAAGTTGAAGACCATGGGCAGAGAATGCTGAAAAAAAGAACAGGTATTTTCGAGATTTTGGTTGGCAGAACATTTTAACATCCAAATCTAAAACTAAAGCTAGTTTTTATTATAACTCTAAGAGGGACTTGGGACTGAATGAGTTTGTGGAAGTGCCACTGCAATGTAAGGTAAATTAATGGGAAATTGCTTGTCTGATCATAAACCAGAAGAAAAACTCCAGAGCAGCTTTGGCTAGCCTGACATGTAAGGAAGATGTTTGAGCTGGGAAAAGGACTGGTAGTTTCTTTCTCATGGAAATCAAGAGTTCAGGAATCTCTGGCCACTTTTTCTTGACTCATGGATTAGCACAGCAGTCCACTGATTGTTCCTCTCTACATTATTTCTGTGTAGACTATGGATGCACCTTCCTTGCTCCTCTTTACTTCCCAGCATAGAGTTTGTCTCAAACAAATCGAGCCTACACTATCTGCTGTACTAGTTGCATAAATGAAGATCAAGAAAGAAGCAAGGATTGACATTTTTACCATTTAGTGAGGATGGAAAGAGCCATTAAAAGATATATTAAACCTAATTTTAATTCTGAAACTTTCAAATAACAACATTTCAGTTCTTCTCAATGATAACTTCCATTTTACAGTGGCCCCCATACTTATTATTAAACAAGTTATAATAAGTTATAAGTTATAACAAGTTATAAGTTTAAGTGCATCTAGCTATTTCTCCTTTTAAAGCTTAGCCACAAAGAGACAAATGGTGGATAGACTGATTCAAATCACAAGTGTGAGGGAACAATTTTATGTCTGTTAAAATGCTGAAGCAATCCTTTAATTAAACTGAGGTTTTCTTTCCTGTGCATCACTGTGCTCCTTTCTGTGTCTGATATTGTGTCTTGCCATTTGGTGACATCTAGAGTGAAAGGACACAGTATTGCCCAGTGCCAATGCCTGAATTAAAGATTGTCTAATTAGTTTATGGCACAACATTTTCACTGTGAATTGAATGTATGACACGTCAAAGATAGTTTATTTCTAAGTTGAAAAATAAATGAGTAGAGAGTACTTTCCACTTATTTGGAGGAATGAACTAGGTGAAGGCAGTCTGAGGCAGAATAAAGAAATTCCCACTGTGCTGTAGATCACAGTTGTGTGTGGTGCAATGGAAACATTGGCCATATGCACTTGAGAAATGTAAAGTACATTCAGCAGTGCATGAGTACTCATAACTCATGTCATGAGTATTGTCACCAGTAACAAAAGATCATCCACTACAAGTGAAACCAAACTGTTGCTGTTCTCAAATCTCTAAGACTACATTTCTGTTTTATTTACTTTCATCCCAACATCCACAAACACACTAATTGTTCCTGTGGCATGTCTCTGATTAGGCTGTGTGCTCACAATGGGCAGAAAGATCCACAGGGCCACAGGATGGCTGAGGCTGAAAGGTGCCTTGGGACTCCCCAGTCCCACTCCCTGCTCAGAGGAGGGTCAGCTGCAGCAGGTTGCTCCATGCTGCGTCCACTTGGATCTTGAATATCTCCACAGACGGGGACTTCACAGTTTCTCTGGACATCTTGCTCCAGTGTTCAACCATGCCCACAATGATAAAAGTGTTTTCATATGTTCAAGTTGAACTTCCCGCATTTCAATTTGTGTGAGTTGTTTCTTGTCCATTCACTGGGCACCACTAGAAGAAGCCCAGTTGCACTTTCTTTACTCCCTCTCATCAGCACATAAATGTAAGGCTCCCCTGAGCCTTTTCTTCTGCAGTTTGAACAGTTCCAGCTTTCTTAATCTCTCCTCATATGTTAAAAAGAAATGAATTAATGTCCAATAAATGCCTGAAGCGAGAGCGCAAACAAGTTGGAGCCAGGCTCTTTTCAGTATTGCCCAGTGCCAGGACAAGAGGCCATGAGCACAAACTAGAGCACAGGAGGCTCTCTCTGAACACCAGGAGCACTTCTGTGATGTGTGGGTGAGAGAACGCTGGCACAGGCTGTCCAGAGGCTGTGGGGTCTCCTCCTTGGAGATCTCCAGAAGCCGCCTAAATGCATCACTGCAGAAATAACCACTCATCCACTGAGTATGAGACTCCTGAAACTGAATTTGTCCTCTCATTTTTCCTCCTCTGGACTGGCCTTTTTTACCTTTTCAGGGCAAAACTATGACAGATCCCACCTGCTTCATGCATTTGGTAAGTCATTTCTTTCACCTAATTTAAATCTGTGTCTTGAGGATAATTTCAAAATTAGATCAGCTATGCAGCTGTACAGTAGGTCCTCTGGAAGGGTCATGTGTGAGAGTCACAAGAATTTGCAGTTTCTACCTTTCCGCTCTTCTTAGCAGAGGAAGGCAGGGGATTTCTTACTCATGAAGTATCTGAAGAAAAATACTTGCTCTTCTGAAGGCAATGGCAAACTTCCTTTGACTTCAGTAGGATAAAAAAGGATTCTCTTTCCTGAAGTTCTGTGGTAGTCGGTGACTTTGGAGAAAGAAAGAGCATTGTATCTCCAGCTTTGTTCATTATTAGGGTAGCATAAAATATCAGTTGTGTTCAGATTTGCAGACTGTAAAGGCCTAAATGTATTCTACCGTGTAATATTGAATGAAGACTCTACATTTTTAAGGTGTCTGAATCCAAATATATATATTACAGGTCAGTTGCAGCCTTTGGTGAAACTGTGCAAGAGACAACATTTTTCCCTTAAAGGAAATTCATGACTGACTTTCCAGGTTTTGTTGCTGTGGAAATTGATGTGTTTCTGCAGAGGATCAGTTCACTGACACTGTCTTTTCTGACAGAGTGGTTCAAGTAGAAAATTTTCAGTGAGTTCAAATATTATACTTACAGAGAATGTCATTACGAGCAAGACAAATCTTATTTTAGCCTGAAATCAATATTTAGCTGTGTCTAGATTTCAGGGTAGGTGCTTTCTGTAACTTGACCCATAATTGCATCCAGTCTGAGGGTGCTTGTTAGCCTCATTCTCTGTGCACACAGGCACATTTCTTCCTACTGACAGGCACAGACAGAGGTATTGTCACCTTTGTTAGGCTGTGCAGCAGCATGAAGGAAGGGAACAGTGTAAGTGGTTAGCTAGTTTACTTTTAAGATTTACCTGTTCTTGAATTATTTTACTGTATTCTAACCTCTACCAAGGATAAACAGGCAATTTGACAGGCGTTGCACCTATTTTTTCTACTTCTACTTACTAAGAAAAGAATGTGTTGTTCACTGGAAGGAGAAGAATCATGTGATAAAGTATGAATTATGCTTGAAATTTGAAACTGTTTTATGTATAACAGAGGTCTAACATACATCTTATAGCTGAATATTTTCAATCCCATTCACTGATGTGTTTGATATGCTGAAGTTGCCTGTGGAAACTGGTACTTTAAGCATTGACTCTGAGTATGTGAAGACATCAGTGGCTTGACTTCTCTGGGAAACTAGCAATAAAGCTGGGTCACTGCAGACTTACAAAGTGAATTCTTTGCAAAGATTGAAGAGAGGAATTGTTAGAAGTAATTATTTGACAGTCACAAGTGCTGTCATCTTTTGCAACATTTAAAAGGCTCGATTCTTGTTTTGTAGGGCTCAGAAGAAAAGGCCTTTTCCAAATGTTATGCACTGAAATGGGACAATAACAACAGTATAGAAATTTATGCTCTCGAATTAGAGATTTCATTTGTAGAAGTCTTTGGAAAAGATGGGCAAAAATAAATGCCAATTTCTAATCCTACAAAATTTCTCATCCAATTTCTTTATGCTTCTTTCTTTTAGAAAGTTTCTTTAAGTCTGTTCTGATTACCCCAGCTTTGTATCTCTCACCCTTATGATGTTTTCTGTGCTGTAGACTTTTCTGCACAGGAGTAAAAAGGCACAAGCAGAGCATGCCTCTGCTGCCTGAAGTATTCCACTTAAAATATGGCCCTTATTCATCCCACATCTCAGTGTTAAAGAATGCAATATTTTATTTAGCTTTCCTTTAGTTATTAAACTATATTGTGTCTTTTATTAGTAATGACAACTTAGATGAAGAAGTATGTGTTCAAAATGTCCTGTGGGCTCTACAAAGCATTAGTCTTCTGTTCTTTTCATTACCACAACTTTTCTAAATGTTCTCAGATATGAGCTATGTATATATTTGGGCATATGGAAGAGATGGAGAAAAATGGGAAGATTTCCATCACCTAATTGAACTACTAAACATCTGAGCCAAGACTCTCTAAGTAGTCAATGGAGATAGACTGGCATTTTAACAGGGTGATTCAGAGCACCTGAGCTTTACAAGCTGCTTGGAGAGCTTACATGTCAGACATTTTAAGTCAGATGGTATAAATAATCATTCCTCCACCTCCATGTGTTATATTTTCCATATGTCCAAATGTAGATTCGTGTCTGCATAGTTTTAAGCTAAATTTCTGTCAAAATTTTATGTATTTCAACTGAGTAAGTATTGTTGAGTTAGCTAGTTGTCATTAGTCATCTGGCAACCTCTGCCCATATATATTAATCTCCTTATCCTTTTGTCTAGGAGAATGCAAACAGGCAGAGTTTTTTCTAAAAAGAAAATAAATATTAATGCAAGATCTATCAAGTTACCTCAAGCTGGCATATCGTGTTGGGATATTATGGAATTGAACTGGTTGAGCTCTATGGAAGGTGCTGCTCTCCTGAATCCTGTGGTCTAGTTCTGCCCTTAGTTGCTCTTGTTCAACGTTTTCCATGTGAAATTCTCAACATAATTCAGTCTTGATATTTTTAGAGGTAGTCGGTTTTAATTTTCTTTTTACTATAATTCTTTATGAACAGTCAAAAGATTGCTGGAAAGGAAGATACTTCTTTTCTCTGCTAAGGTTGTTGAGAGTGATGGGGGACATATTGTCCCACTGCAGAAGCAAAAAGAGCTACCTCTACATTCATGAGAACCTTGATTTTGTTTTCAAACAGAAGCATATGGGCCTCTATAACACTCTGGGTCAGTTATATGACTTTTGTTATCTTGTAGCTTCAGCCTAAGCATGTGGTTTTCTTGGTTTAGGCTTCATGTTGCTCAATGCAGTCTCAACTAACTGAAGGCCAAGAATTAAGCACATGTTGCTGTAGAGAGAGAGAGCTGTGCTGTGGAATTCTCTCTATTCAAACATCCACTAAGCTAAAAAGAGCTACTGGGCCGCTCGTTAAATCACTGACAGTGGAAATCCATGTTAAATGAATTCAAAGACTGTTACTGTTACAGAATAATTCCATTTAGACTAATGCAATGGAGAATAATAGATAATATAGCATGCAATAGATATAAGTCTGCTAGAGGTGTATGGAAGATATTAGCAAGGGACAGGTCATACTTTGACTAAAATAATTATAGAGATCCAAATACTGTTCAGGTGACCTTGCAAGCTTGGCTAACTTGAAAACATAGTAACAGCGAGAGGTCACAAAATTGCTGCTAATTTTCAGTGTATATCAGTAGCCTGAATTTTCTATTTTTCTGCTCATTTGAACATCAAAATACATGGCTTAAATGATTATTTCTGCAACACTCTTCCATCTCATAATGTGTGTGTGAGACATTGCATTAGATTTGTCCAAAAGGTACTAATGTGATTTTATTTGAATTTTGGACATGCTGCAGTTCTTCCATAAAAAATTCTTAGTGGAGTATATGAGCTGTGATCTAAAAAATGGCACACTTCATCATGCTGCATTGAAAGTTTCTTTTAAGTTATAATATAAATATGTGTATATCTACCGTCTTCAAAATTTGTATGTTATTTTCTGTTCATTTGTTAGGATACTTTGAAAAAAAAGGCTCAAATTTGAGGAATCCTCTGAATCACTTAAGTCTGAAGATACTACTTTCAAAATAAAACAAATCAATCACTTTTACAAGCAAATTTGCGTACAAAATCTACTACTTGAAAAGTAAAGTAGAAAGGTACTTTTAGAAACAGAAATGTATTAAAGTCAGCATACTATGCTTATTTAAAAAAAAATCCAATGTAAAGTAATAATCAAATTTGGGACATAATTTGTTATATAACTGAGAGAGTTGAATGTTTTTTCTTTGCCTGAAATACTTGTCTATATAAGAAAGCAGTTGTCTTGGAAGATAAATGCTTCTAAAGGCATTTAATACATTCTGATGAGTTTATTACTAGTTCAGATATTTGTCATTGCTTCAGCATATCTTGCTGTTATGAAGGCCTCAAATGTTACAGTCATGCAAGACGTGGAAGATTAGTTCAAGACTGTATTCATTTTGCCAGCCTTTACTCATAAAGGGTTGTGGATCAAAGTGTGTGTATCCTCCAGTCCCCAGAGCCATGAAGATCTTGGAGAGGTGGTTAAATGATCTTAAGTTAGAGCAACCTAAAATAAACCTTACTCTGAATATTCCCTACACTTTGGTATGACATTGTAATTCAGTTTTAAACTGTTGTTTTATACACATTATGT
This sequence comes from Penelope pileata, assembly GCA_013396635.1. Classification (NCBI taxonomy): domain Eukaryota; kingdom Metazoa; phylum Chordata; class Aves; order Galliformes; family Cracidae; genus Penelope; species Penelope pileata. The sequence continues at coordinate 34,169 of WBMW01001518.1, forward strand.
CCAAGGGAGCATAGACTACGTCCTGAGAAGCTTACAAGGAAATTTCAGGTATGACAAGTGGTGGTGCTGGCACTGTTTAAAAGAAGGAAAGAAGCCAGAGCAAGGAGATACACAGAAATCAAGAGAGGGAAATTTCACCATGTGTTCTAGAGAAGGTAATTATGTACGTCAACATCATATGCTAAGCAATTATCAAATAAAAAAGATAAACTAGTATTTTGACAACTTAAATGTCAATAAAAAAGAATATTTTAATAATTATTATTATTTCACATCAGGTTATTACCATAAATTGCAACAACCAAGGAAAATATGTTCCAGTATTTTCAAGCAAAACAAAACAAAAATAAAAGCTTGTTAATAGGGTTGTGTGAGAGAAATTAGCCACAGTAGTATATTTAGTGTTAGAAGTTGGTCTTTTTTCTCAGATGACAAGTGGTTGAATGTGAGGAAACAGTCTCAAGTTGAAACGGGAGGCTGGACATAAGGAAGAATTTCTTCACAGAGCAGCTCGTCAAATATTGGAAAAGGCTACCCAAGGAACTGGTGGAGCCCCCATCCCTTGAGGTATTTAAGAGATGTGGGGATGTGGCACTAAGGGACGTTATTTAGTGATGGGACTTTATAGGTCAGGTTGATGGTAAGACTTGATGATCTTGAAGGTCTTTTCCAACCCAGATGATCCTATAAATACCTGCTCTTTTGGATTAACCTCACTGCAATGAAGGGCAATTGTTATAGCAAGAAGTTCTTAACAAGGACATCTAGATGAGCTAAAACGAATCAGGTACGGACATTATATTGCATTTCAAGTTTTGGTTTTTGGCCTGGGAGTTTGATCATCCTTACTGAACCACTACTCCATCATATATGCATAATCAGCACTTATTAGCAGTGGAGTAGTTCAGTAAAACTGAATTAATTGTAGTAGGAAATAATTTTTAGCTCTTTCTTTAAGAAAACAAAAGGTTATTTAAAAATATTTGTAGAACATCATTGCTGTATTTCAGCGCTGTAGACATTTTTTGCCAAGAGTTAGAGGTAGTCTAGTTAGGTGCAGCAAACTTTCAGCATCTTCAAAGCAGAATGATTTCTTATAGTGAGGCTGCTGACAAATTTTCTGGTAATCAGATTTTAAGTGGTTCTTTTGCGAATAGAGCAAAATATTTCATAAGAAAAAATTTGGGACATTGTCCATCAATTTGTCCATATCTTATCAATTATTGAGCTAGTTAAGAGAAAATTAAAACATGTCTATTTACAAATAGGCAAATAAGGCTTTTCTATAAATTGTAAAATTTCCTTGAAACTTGCCTACTCATAACCTAATATTTTAAAGTTTAGGAAAAGCACTGTAAGCATAAGTGTATAGAATAAACAAGGATAAATCTAACTGGCTTTCTATGTAACAGAGGATTTTGTAGAGAAAGATTATATACCTTGAAACTTTTTTGTTATTTAAGAATAATTGTATTAGCCATATTAGTTTTGTGTAAGACCTTTCATTCCTTCATGATCTTAGAAAATTTGATAAACATAAAGGATTACTCCAAACATGATTTGAAGCTGGCTAGGAAATGCAATTGAAATGCATTGATAAGGGTTTGTACAATATTTAAACAAATCAGAAATAATACATTAATTTCTCCACTGCAGCAGTTTGGAAGGTTCAAGAAAAGGACACTTTATTATTTGTTTATCTTTTCAAACAGAAGTTTCAAAAATATATATGCTTCAGCCACATTATTTTTAGGTAACCTTTAAAAACCTTCTCCTTCTTTAAGTTCAGTAACATGACCCCAAAATTATAGCAGTAACTAGTGCTGTCAGTAGACTTCTTAGGCTACAGAATTATAGTACCAATGAGCTCATGATCCAGTCCTATTGTGGAACTGTTCTTAGCATATCTAGTCTTAGACAAAAGAATGTGATTTGCAATTTTTGCATGTAGAGTAGAATCTTGTTTTTAGCCATATGCCTCCTTGGCTAGTGTTCTAACATCACTTCAAACCCTTTCGTTTTTAATGAACTAAGAAAGTAGGAGGAACGAATGAGAATAGAGCAGTCTGACCATAACTTTTATTTTCCCATAAAGTGCATTTGCACAGGCAAAAAATATATGGTGATGATGGTTAAGTGCTTATTTGAATAAATATATTTCTGTTTGAAAGGATAAAGCATTTTTGGTCCTCATTATATGTAATGTGCCCCTAGATTTATCTTTATTTCTTTTTTTTTTTTTTTATGTATTTTGAGTAGTATCTGAAAGGAATTTAATAACCATCTTAGTGGATTTTCCTACTGAGTGTAATACTATTGCAATCCAAACATCCTTTGATATTTTATCAGCTGCCTCAGAGAAAGATTTCACAGAACTAGAATGTCAATTCTAATGTGTGTTTTTAAAAGAAGCTTTTTGAGCTTTATGTCTTATTGCTAGACAAATTGTAAGTTTACCAAGCATACAGATTGATACAGCAAAATGCATTAATCACGGCTCTTTGAGTATTCTAATCATCAGTCCATGCTTAATATACAAACTTGCAGAAAGACAATTAGATATCTAATTTCAATTCCTGTGCAAAAGAATGAACTATAATAAGCTTTAAGTAAATATTAAGTGGAAAAGATTAATATTTCATGAAGCAGAGCCTTAAGCAATTAAAACTCAGTGTAAGATTGTTGAATTTATACCAGCAGTCTAATCACTTACCCAAAAGTATGTCAACACTGTGAGAAAGTGGAAGAACAAGAATAAGTGTCAGATTGGTTTCTTCTGCCTTGGTTTTTCGTGTGTCCTAAAGTGGAAGTGTCTCCTCTGTTGTACGTGGGCCAGGAATTCCCTAATGCAAATGCTGGTTGCAGGGCACTCGTATAGTATTTCATCGTTATATCACAACATGATACAGTATTTTGAACACCTGAAAATGTATCCTATAGGTGTATAAATATTATAAAAAGAACAATATGATGTTTTATCCTGGTGTGTCAGAATGACTATAATTGCATTTACAAAATTTATTTTGTGGTGTTCAGGGACAATAATGATACAAATATGATGCTATTTTTGTAACGGTAACCAAGAATTCTCTTCTCTTTTTAGTTTGGTTCATGATCTGAATGTTAGATTGCTCATGGGAGGAGAGTATATTCCTTAATCTATACAAATGTGTTCTGTAAATGCAAAGTCAGCTGCTCAAAATGACAAGTTTGAAACTGCTACATTTCAGAGGCTAGGAAATAAAGTTGTTTAAAAAAAAATGAACTTTTTTTATATGTAAAAAATATTTGACAACTAGAAAAGTGACCATTTCTGAATAACTGTGATTCATGAGAGAAGTTTAGATCCTAGCACAAGAGTGTTTATCATGAATTTTGGAAACTACATAAGTGAAAAATTTCTGGGTTCAGCTTTCACAGTGCTGTCAGAATGGCTGCCTGCTGGTTAAGGAAGAGTGAAAGGTGGCACCTCATGAAAGGGCCTTTATTCACAGCAAATAATGAAAAGCACGCACATGACTTCACCATGACCCTCCAGCTGACAAGTGTGACTTGGGCTTTATTCGTGCATTTATATTGGAAGGTATTGTGAAAGGGCATTGTCCTTCGTATCCTGGTTTTTAAGGACCTCGTCTCCCAGAGAACTTTGTCAAAGGAAAAGCCACAGGAAGATTGAAGGAGCACCAAACAGAAAGTAGAGATACTAAAAAAATGCAGTTCTGTGAATATAACTTCTTTCTACAGTGATGACATTTCTGTTCTCATTGCCTCCTGAGAGAATTAAGAGTCAATTGGGTCAAATTCTGCCCATCAGCTTCCATATGGCTCCTCTTGACCTCTGTAAAAGCCTTGTAATCACAGAGAATCGTAGAATCACAGGATGGTTTGGGTTGGAAGGGACCTTCTAGAGTACCCAGTTGCAACCCCTTGTCGGGCGGCAGGGTCACCACCCACTGGATCAGGCTGCCCAGGGCCCCATCCAGCCTGGCCTTGAGCATCTCCAGGGAGAGGGCATTCACTGGGGCTGTAAGTCAGTGAAAAATTCCTCATCTCACACAGGGCACAACAGTAAGCACTCTGAAGTGGATATCAGATGTGGGTGAAATATGTGTGTGTCCATGTGTGTAAGAGGTGGGAGTTAGCTCAGTTTTATCATATGCCTGCACGGCATATGTTAGTGTCATCTAGACCACATGACCGCACATACCCTTGAGATGATGAGCAACGCTTTCATATTGTGAGACCTTAAGGAAACAACCAGGGTAAGAATTTTCATCCTCTTCCACTTGTAGGGTACTTGTCGCTTCTTCTTGTCTGCACCACAGCATGCTGAACTCTCCTCTGTTGGTGTGCAGCTGCTAGCTTACCTCACTGGTCCACTTCAGAGAGCAAATTCACCAGTAGTTGCTTTGGCACAGCAAAGGAGGAGTAAATGGTGAGAAGAAAGTGAGAGCAGAGGCAAGAAACAGGCTTTGTCTGTGCTGGAGAAATCAAAGTACACACAGATGTTTTCTGTAACCGTGTCTCTGGTACTCCACTCAGACTGGGCTATGGAAGCAGCTTGAAAAAATTGTTTATACTTGATTTAAATGTTGCTTTTATTATTTTGAAGTACCATTCTATTTATTTCTGGTTCTGAAGATGTTCAAATCCAATATTATGTGTACTGAAAGGCTGAAGAATGCTTTAGGAGTTAACCAGAGGAATTTTTTAAAAGACAAAATTGTTAATGGCATTACTTTCACTAACCAGGTAATTTTGGTTTTCTTGAAGTTTTGCAGAAGTGCATGGCTGAACCCTTGTCAGTTAAAATTACTCCCATAACTTCAGAAAGAAGATTCTATTCTCTTCAGATTATCCATTGTGTTCAATTCAATACATGCTTTTTCTAGGCAGCCTGAGTAGAAGCTGGAACAAAAAAATAAATAAATAAGAGGACTGTTTATTTTCATTTAACAATGCAATATTTTAATTTGAGATGCAAGCAGATCAGAATTAGTTGCCCTAAAATCTTGGCTGAGAAGATCTGATATAAATTTTCAATTAACCAAGTACAAATAATATTTCATTTCCTCAATAAAAGGCTTATGTTCAGATTTAGAATGTTTTGATAAAGCGTTTTTGTTCTATTTGAGGTAGTTTTATTGAAACAATTGTAAATGCCAGTTTTGTTTACTTAAAATTGAACTGAATTTCCCTTTAAATACAGCTTGATGCAAATTACAAGTAAAATATGAAGTGTACCAAGTAAGGTGTTTACACGAGCTTTGTGTTTAGTGCACAATGTCATAGCGTGTAGCAAAAGCGAATCCCTGCCAATGTGTTCAGCCCCTTGAATTCAGCAGCTCAGAGTCAGATTTGGTCTGGCTTCTGTAAACAGTGAGGAGAGAACATTGTAAAGGAGCATCTCTTTTTCTTTGTCCCGTGTTTGCTGAACAAAATGTCATCCAGACTTGGACATCATACATGCTGGAGAATGACTGCTGGTCTCATCCTGCCTGAAGTGCTCTGTGTTCAGCCAGATAATATCACCCACCTAGGTACATTGTTGTAATGACTTTGGTAAAAGCTGTAGTGCCCCTGGTCGTGTAGCAGCAGGGACACTATCTCTTGGTATTTGTACAAGACAAAGAAGGAGTCCTGAAGAGATTTATTTGATGACTTTTGGCTTTACTAATCTCTGGGGAGTCTTCATCTTTGAACTACAGTCTCTTGGAGTCAAACAGCAATAAGGCATTTCATTTACAGGATGTGAGGGCACTTTGCAAATGACATTTCCATAGAAAAAAAGCAGATGGTTATCCTGTACTTAAATACTGTCATTAAACATTTAAAAAAAAAATAAAAGAAACTTAAGCATTCATTATTTCAGCTTTGTGTGTTTTAAGTCCTTAGGTTTAATATTTATTTGAAAAGCAATGTTCAGCCTCTCAAGTATTGATCGGAAAGTGATGTCAGCACTAAAGCATTAGTGGTGTGTGAGCTCTTACACCTTACTGTTTTCAGCATGTGGAAAAGTGCTGTGTCTTGACTTCAAGGATGCTTCTTGTGTCTCTAGATGGGTTAAGTTGTTTTGCATTTGAGTCTGCCTGGTGTGCTGTGAAGATGAATTTAACAGCACAATAGTGTTTATACTTTAAATGCTGGTGTGTTGCTCCCTGCAGAGTCCAGGTTTAGAAGTGCATCAGCATTAGCAAAGGAGTTGGGTATGGTCCCCAGCATTACCCCATTCCTTCTAGGGCAGAAGGGAAGGAAAAATGAGCATTTTTAACCCATATTTTGAAGGAAGGAAAACCATGCCTTGGGACTGGAGAGGAGCTGTGCCATGCCTCAGTAGATTGGCACATCCAGAGGATGGGCGACACCTGTGCGCCTCACACCTGTTAAATGCTCAGATCCTGCCATCTTGATCAGCACCTTCTCAGCGGTCTCAGACAGGGGGTATTTCTCTCTGGTCTGTGAGGAGTCACTGGTAACATCTGAAGAATCATAGGAAGAACACTGTGGTGGCTTCAAAGTATATTGGAGTGTGAAGTACCAATTCATTTTCTGTTGCTGTTGCTGTCTTAAACTTATGCCTTTCAGCAAAGAAATGACAAGAATAATCCATCAGATTGTTCCTCCCCTCCTTTTTATTATAGCAAGTTTGGCTTTTCTTTTTGTTTCTGTTAAAAGTTGTGACTTTTTGGTTTCTTTTTTTTCAAGTTCTTATTTCTTAAACTTGTAAAACAGATGAAGAGAAGAAGCAACCCATTTCCAATAAGAAACTCACCACAGCACTGAGCAGGGAACTGGCATCTCCCAAGCGCCTTCACGGGGAGGCCAAATTTCCTTCTAGACAAGAAAAGAAATGAGATGTGGAAACTTATCACAACACTTAGTTACCGTAGAAAATAGAGGTGGACCAATGAGGTTCATGGTGTCCCCGTGAATGCACTCCACTCCTGTTCTTCAGAGTTTCCAGCTATGGGGGCTGGAACCTGCCTATGGTCTACACTTGTGTTTCACTGTTCTTACCACTAGATTTTGTTTGGGCTTTTTTTGGTAGCTGAATGAATTCATTTAGTGAAATTTAAAGCCATTGCTTTTTGTTCTGCTCATACAGGAGAAGCTGAAAGGATCACCCAGCTTTCTTATGCCTTCCATAATCTTCTCTAATTTTAACGGTCTTTTTTAGTTCACATACTTAGATCGATGATAAGTTGCTATTTCCTCCTCTCTAATTACTTTCCTTTTTTTTTTTTTTTTTTTAAGTTGAAGTAAATATTTGATTTTATGGCTAGCTCAGAGTGGAGCAGAAAACTGATGTTTCAAGTTCAGCACCTGTGTTCCTTCCTATTGAGCTATATCCTGTTATCCTTAAGCCATTTTCCTGGTTTGCCGAGTTTGGTTTGAATTTGATGTCCAGAAGTTTAATTTAGGTTTTGTTCTTTTTTTTTATAGTAAAAATACTGAGAAACGTTGAATCCAGGACAGACTTCTGTGGAACCCTACCATCTGTTTTGGCAGCAGAGCACTAATAAGTGCCATTAAAAGATGCAATGTGCACTGCCCTTGCATTGATTTTTCTTTTGGAGAATCAGCACATTATCACAATTCTGGGTTAAAGCTATATCAACCACCGAGCTTTGCACAAACAAGTGTTTTATATTGCAGTGTCTGCTATCGCAGCAGCTGTCCTGTTTTCAGCTGGGATAGAGTTGATTTTCTTTATAGTGTCTGACATGGTCCCATGTTTTGGATTTAGGATGAGAATAATATTGATACCACACCAGTTGTTGCTGAGCTGTGCTGCATAGAGCCAAGGATGTTTTGGCTTTTCATGCTGCCCTGGCAGCAAGGGGGTTGGAGGGGCACAAGGAGCTGGGAAGGGTCACATCTCAGACAGCTGCCCTTAGCTGGGCAAAGGGGTATTCCATACTATGTGACATCATGCGAAACAACAAAACCTGGGGGGAGTTGTCTGGGAGGCTGCCATTGCTTGGGGACTGGTCAGCTGGTGGTGAGCAATCCCATTGTGCATCACGTGTTTTATGTAATGTTTTTTTGTTTATTTGTCTGTTTCCCATTTTCTTTCCTATTAAACTGTCCTTATCTCAACTCATAAGTTTTACTTTTTTTCCCAATACTCTTCCTCATTCCACAAGGCAGGGAGGGGGCGAGGAGTAGTGAATGAACAGCTATGTGGTGCTTAGCTGTCTGTCGGGTTAAACCACAACAGCAGCTCAAACTACCGTTTGGCAGACACGGGATTTCAAAATTGAAAGTAGATCAAAAAGAAACAGGAAAATAATATTTTTGAACAAAAATTCTGAGCTAGGGCTTGATTTTTTCATGACTGCTACAATGAATGAAAACATGCATGAGCTAAGACTAGAATTAATGTACTTATAATTAAGCTGCTTCCAAAGCCATTAGATATTTTAAGCTTTTGAGCCATTTTTCTATCCCATTAACTTTATTTAGACATAATTACATTCTTTAACATGTTATTCCAAATAACGTCTTGATTGTGTTTTTATGTATGCTGCAGTGCAATGAACATATTGCACAATGCTGTATCTTTGTTTTGGCTTTATTTTATGGTCTCAGACATCTGCTGGACTTTTTTTGAGGGACAGTGGGCAATGGGAGGGGAGATGCTTTGAGGTGGTGGTATGTGTTTCATTTATGTTTGCATTTTTTCTCAGGAGTTTCTATATTCTTCATCAAGGCTATGATTGCTTCTCTGATTGTTATTCCTTTTCCTTTCATGACTGCTGTAATTACACCATAACTCTTGTTTCACAGTCAGCATCCTATTTGCCATAGATGATGGTATTACATGGAACCATTCCAGTATAAGGAGAATCACTATTTTACTAAGATTGCGGAGTTGTGGAATTTAAAGCTTCGTTTACTACTTGGTTCTGGTGGCTTGAAAAGTATTAACCAAGAAGAAATTAATTGGCCAAGTATTTGTCCCTGCACAGATATAACCCTCAAAGATTAAGCTAGAAATGTCTTTGCTTGGTGGATGGAGATTGATTGGTGACTTTGAAATATTTGCTTCGCGTTTTAAGGAAAAGGAATGCAGTTTTCCTGTTAGGAAGTTTTTAGGAAATCTCTGCCTGTGAACAGGAGTCTCTAAGGAACATCAGGGTGATATGTTTGGAAAGTTCAGGCAGGTAAAGATTCAGGGTCAGTTTCATTAATTCCCTTTTGCTTTGTAAACATTTTTATTTAGGACAGAGGAACATTCTCTGTCCCGATATTGATGCTATGTTCTGTTACATGGTCATCTCCCCATTAGATAAGAAGGCATCTCAAATCAAGAAGTCTGCATTAGATCCAGTGGCATGCTCATGAGCTTAAAATGAGGCAGCTTATCCCTGCAGAGGAATTCAGAGCACAGTCTGGTCCCCTCATGGTGGGGAGGTTCAGCACAGGCTGCTGGGATGCCCAAAGGCTGGTACTCAGGGCCTGAGGCTGCATAGAGTTAAGTGCTAGACAAAGTAAAGACAGGGCTGTTTAACGACTGTTTCCCTCTCCAGCCCTTAGGCATCTTAGCAAGGGCTTCAGAAAACTGCTACTGTTGCTCTGGAATCACTTTTGGGTTAGGTCTAAAGTGTTTAATATAGAGTTTGTGAAAATGGTATAGAGCAATAGAATTTTCATCCCTATCATGTAACAGCTTTTGCCTTATACATGACAGAACTGTGTTCAGTGCCTTTGCCATCTTTGAGGGCTTTAAATCTCTCCAAACCATATAATGCTGACAGTGGAAAAATGCAAAAATAGATGCGGGAACAAAGACCAAGACTGTCCTAACCGTAGGTCACGCTATTGATCCACTGGATCTTGGATTACATTTGGCCTGTCCTTATCAGATGGCACAGAATCCTACTCCATCCAAAGCTGTCTACAACATGAGACATTCCTATAATTAATGAATCATGTAGATTTAGATCATCAGAGATTGAGGGAGGATTTTTTTCACATTTTTTTCTTATATTTTAGGCTAATTGTCAGTGAATATCACTTCTCTGTAGTCTCACCTAAATGCAGTGTGAACCTGGCAGTTTCAGTTTGGTCTCTTAGAGGTGTGATCTGAAAACATCCACCAAAATGAGCTCTGAGAGTGGAGGTGTTGCTCCACAGAGATTTTGAGCTCTAATCAGAGTTAGGTCTGCTCAGTCCAAGCCACCTTTTGGTCACATGCTGCCTCAAACGTAGATTGAAGTCAAGAAGTACCTCATGAATTCAGTTGCTTCTTGCATTACAGAGGGATAAGTGAAAGCTTTGTTGGGGTTAGAATTGGAACTGGATGCAGTTTCATTCCCTCTTAGTACTTTGGTAGATTTTATTATTTATGACGAAAGTGAAACAAATCATCTCGATTATAAGGATGCATAAAGAGATGAAACTCACTGCCAAAAGGGGGGTAAGCTACAGCATTTAATTAATGGGTTTAATGACTGCATCTAATCATCATGTTTAATTAATTACTGTGTCTAATTAAGATAACATTAGTTATGAATAAGCTATGTTGGTCTGGATGGAAAACCATCTCTCCACCACCAGTCTCCCAGAGACAATCTGCTGTTAGACACTAAACTGCCATATTCTTCCACCCATGTGAAGCAAAGAGGCATTCTTGGAGGGTGAGCTGGAGCTTTAACTGTCATTATTTAAGTTTTGTGCTGCTTTACACCTTTGTCTCTCTTGTTTGTGGATTATAACTTCACTCAGCTATGACAATTTCACTGCTTCAAAGGTAGCTACATACCTCTCCCAGAAGTAGTGAATCAGAATTAAGTACTCAAGAGCAAGGCATTGTACACATGAAAGGTACTGTACAAATTTCAGTCACTTCAGTGATGCTTAGTATCTTGCATTTCTTTTTGATCTTTCTCATTTTCCACACTGTGCTGCTGTGCCGGTAAGTACAAATAATATTTTCTGAAGGATCTTTTCCTTCCGTGTCAGCACTGAATGGATCTGTGTTGGAGACCACCAAAATGATATTCATTGAGATTGCAATAGAGTACTTGCATTCCTTGACCTGAGTATGCATGGGAGTATCTGAGGATGGAGTTTGCCAGGATGGAGCTGGGAGACTGTGTAATATGGAAAGGGACAAACCTGGTTTACATTTATCCACATTACCTAATAGGAGTGGACCCTGGATTGAATCAAACACGGAAGAATTCTGAATTCATCTCAGAGGACATTAGTGATTTTACTTTAAAGCAGTGTTTGATATGGACAATCAGGGATCCAGGAATTGGAGGCGAACTGGAGAGCTTAGGTAACAGCCAGTTGCTGTATCCTGAAGTTGTCTGACTTCTGCTAATCATGGTGACTTGTTACGGAATGCAGATTCAGTTTCTCTCTTTCACAGTTGTGGCTCTCCAAACAGCCAGCCTGCAAACAGTGCAGCTGCATGACAATAAAGATAGCACCTCATTGTGAACTTGAAGGTTTGAATATGCTGTTTAGAGAACCTTAATTTCTTAAGACTTGCTTGTTTCTTTTGTCACTGAGATGATTTTTTTACATCATTTGTGTTTTTTCTTAAAAATATATGGTTTGGTTTTCAGAGATGGTTGTTTCACCTGTTTGCCTTATTAGAACCATCTATCCAAATAAAGTGCCTACTGTGTGCATAAACAGAACTATCTGTGTAGCACCTCTGCTAGGTAAAGTATGTGAATATATTTGCAATTTTAATAACTCCAGCATCTACAGAAGTATGCCACCTTTACTGTTACAATACCCGTCTCCCCTTTTGAATCTCCAGAAACACTGTGAGACTCATCTGTATATAGAGCTTGGGCAAAGATGAAAACAGGCATCTCCATGCATTTTATAATAAATGAATAAGCTATCCTTTGACTCATTTTTCTTTAAGACTGAATTATGAGTCATTCAACTGATAGGCTTCAGAAAGCAAGGACACTATTTTTCCCTTTTGTTCCTGGAAAACAACGATTACGTCCAGTGACAAGAGGTCATTAGTTTCCAGTGGAAATGATCTCTTTTCTGGTATTTCACAAAGGTTTAAAGACTGTCATACGTCTTCAGAAGTTTCTTAGGTGAAGAACAGCTGACTGAAGAAATTGGTGGTTGTTATTTCATGGAATTCTTTAGGGTCTCCTCAGTAGATTCTCTTACTCAGTTACTTGTGAAGTCTGGGAAACATGTGAGTAAATAATATGAAGAAACGGGATGTTCAAAACCTGAATTTCTCTCAAGGGGAAAATACTCCCAGAGGAACTGTATGCTTTGAATAGAACAGGTATAATGAATGCTAAAAATATGCTGGTTCGTGTGTTCATTACACCTGACTTGTCTTTGAACAAAGCAAAAAGAACAAAAAAATTACAGTGATTTAGTCTAATAACTTGTACTAATGAAATTGGTCTTTCACTTATTTTTATAATGACTTGCGGTTTTTACTTACAACCCTGTAAGTATAAAGTCACTGTTTCAGTTCATACTATTGCTTACAGTGTTTGTTTCTTAACTAAATAGCTAAAGGATTTCTTATATTGAATTCTTAGGGAAATAAATGAACAGTGCCAGTTGTATTATACTACTCAGCTTTTCTTGGATGATTTGCATCCCAAACAAATGCAAAACTTCTTTCTGAAAGCAATTTGCAGGAACACCATGCACAAAACATTCATTAAGAGTCACGGTAGTGACAGGAACCAAATTAGAACAAGAACATTGCCATTACTGTGCATGTCCAAACTTGATGGGCAATGAGAATAAACACAAACACAAGTATGGTTTCAGTGAATGTCTTTACTTGCAGAGAAATAGCGAAAACACGGAAAACACATTTTGTTTCCTTGTGTTTACAGTTGGGAGAGAACGGTCTCACAGCCTTTAAAGTCAGCTGTGCTTTAAGATGAGCCACTACCAATACCAATTGCAACATAAGGTCAAGACACAGTTAAGGCTATTTCCCTTTCAAGTGGACAGGAAGGGTAAGAAGTGGTTTCTTGGACACAATCATTTGCTGACTGTTGGAGGTGAGGGAGACAGAGGGCAGGCAAAGAACATAGCCATCCAGTCAGTGCCAGCACAGAGGGATCAGATAATTCAAGATGTGTATTTGAAGCTCATGTCTCGTGCTTCTTCTCAAATTAACTCTGAATTTTCAGCTAAAAGCTTTGTTCTTCACCACTGCCATGCAGAGGCATAGCTATCTAAGGATCTGTTATTACCTTTCAGGCAGATGAAGCAGAAATTTTGTTGATGCAGAAATTATGTATGGATTCCTTTAAAATTTCTCTTTCTCTTATTTACGTTCTTTTGCGAGTAGAAAATTTCTTGCAGTCTTCCTGTGGTGGTTTCACCCTGATGGACAGCTGAACTCCACCACATTGCTTTCTCTCTCCCCCTCCTCAAAGGAAATGAGGGAGAGAATATGATGGGAAAGGGTTCAAGAGTTAAGATAAGGACGAGGAGATCACTGGCCAATTATCGTCACAGGTAGAACAGACTCAGTTTAGGGAGAGTAAATATAATTTATTGCCAATTAATAACAGTCTAGAAAAATGAGCACTAAAACCTAGCCATAAACACGGATCCCATGGGCGGTAGCTCCCCCAGACCTGCCCCACTGCGGCCTCCTCTCCATGGCTGCAGCTCTGGCCTGGGGCTGCTCCTGTGGGGCCTCCATGGGCTGTGGCCTCCTCCAGGCCACATCCACTGCTGCACCGTGGGCTCTTCCACGTCTGCACGTGGAGATCTGCTGTGTGGTGCCCATGGGCTGCAGGAGGACAGCCTGCTCCACCATGGGCCTCTCCTGGGCTGCAGGGAGCTTCTGCTCTGAGTGTGGAGCACCTCCTGCCCTCCTCCTGCACTGACCTGGGTGCCTGCAGCGCTGTTCCTCTCACATTGCTCACTCCTCTCTCCCAGCTGCTGTTGTGCAGCAGTTTTTTTCCCTTCCTTCAGTCTGCTCTTCCAGAGCACACCCAGCGTCGCTCCTGGCTCAGCTCTGGCAGTGTTGGGTCCCTTTGGAGCAGCTGGAGCTGACTCTGATCTTACATGGGGCAGAGCTGGGCTCTGCTCACAGAGGTGGTCCCCTGCTACCAAAATGTCACCATATAAACCCAATACATAATTAAAAATGTTTTCTGTAGCATTAAGTGTGAGACTGCAAGTACCTTGTACCCACTCTGCAGGGATGAGGGCCCTGCTGGCACCTTAGGCCATCCAGTCTTGCAGGACACCAGCAGCTCTGCCTTGTAAGTTACATGGCCACTGCTTCAGTGTCCATAGTCATGGTGGGAGAGTACTGAAGGAGANAAATGATATCTGAAAATATCTGACTGACATTTTATCTGCCACGTTTCATTATTGGAAATACTGCTTATATTTTGTACAGCCAGTCTAACTACTCAGTGATTATTTAATTCATAGAATCATAGAATGGTTCAGGTTGGAAGGGACCTTAGAGATCATCTTGTTCCAACCTTCCTGCCATGGGCAAGGACACGGCTCACTAGACCAGGTTGCCCAGAGCCCCATCCAGCCTGGCTTTGAATACTTCCAGGGAGGGGGCATCCACAACTTCTCTGGGCAGCCTGTTCCAGTGTCTCACCACCCTCACGGTGAAGTCTAAACCACCTCCCCAGCTTTCCTGTAGGCTCCCTTCAGGTACTGGAAGGCTGCTATCAGGTACCCCCGCAGCCTTCTCTTCTCCAGGCTGAGTTGTTCCATCAGCCTGGTGAATATATTGTTGGTTACTTGTTAATCTATGTACTGAAGGAAATATAGTAGAATACTTGAGACACTTTGAGATGAAAATAAGTTGGGAAGGTAATTCCCGTCATTTTTGCAAATTTGCATGATGTGGTTTTTTGTTTGTTTTGTTTTCCTGACCGTATGTACTTTATGATTACAGCAGACTATTGTACATACTGAATTGTTGCTTTCAGGAGAGGTATCCATTAGTCTGTTTATCAGCATGAAATATATGCACATTGGGATATCCTTTTATCTTTTTGTAGTCCTATTTCTATTGTTCTTAAATGACATCTCACATGAAAGCTTAAGAGCAAGCTGTGCCTAGCAGGTGCAGCTGAAGAGACCCTTCACTTTTCATTCTGTTCCACCTTTTTCTATTTTTGCCACATTCCTCTCTGTATGAGTGTGCGAATGTGTGTTTTGTTCAGAAAAAGAACATAACAGGAAATAGACCACTGGCTTTTAAAAGAGACCACTTTTATTTTCTTGGATTTTTGACCACAATTTATCTGTGTTTCTTCTAGTAACTTTTAGGTAATTATGAGTGGATAACTTTTACATAATTAGACCTTTGGACTCCATTTGATGGAGCCACATGTTCTGCCTTCTCATCGCCAGAATTTCAGCAACAGGGCTGTCACTGCTGACTAGCACACATTTTTCAATACAGCCCTGACAGCCTGACTGGTCTCAAATTCAGAGGCACAGGAGGAGCTGCCTTAAAGATATTGAATGTTATAAATGGACTGTCAAAGGAATTCCTCATTTTTTCCATCCCACAGAACTGCAAGCATAAATAATAAGCGTAAAGCTTTCTCTGTAGGGCTTTATTCATTTAGAAGTACTCAGCAATCACAAAATCTGACATTCACATCATGCAGGGGTAGAATTTGCGGATTAAAGTGATTTTTTTTAATACTAAAACCATTTGTAAATACAAATATTATAGCATATGTATATACATGTCTCCTTCGGGGGTACCATCTGCGCATGACATACACATGCTAGTTGGCATTTTGGGAAAAGCTGAGTAATCTCTTTTTTGGACTTAAAATAATATCTACCATTATGTACACATCTCAGCTGTAACGGCATTCTCTAGCTAATTCTGAACCCAACGAATGCATGTAGTCTCTGTCTCCTTCATAATACATTAATCTTTTAGGTATAATTTAATGAAAGGCAATTGCTTGATTGCTGTTACTCTCTATAGAATCCCTCAAGGATGTTAATCTGCAGTGTGATAATGAGCAAATATTTTTTAATGTCTGGTATTAGTGTTCCACTGGGTAATACCACAAGAGGTGATTTCCAAGTAAGATATTCCTGCTGAGCAACCAAAGTAGCAAGAACAATAGAATTCACTGAATAGCTATGTTAAACTGCTTTAAGGTTTTATGTTGTTGTTGTGTTGCGGGGGTTTCGTGTTTTTTGTTGTTTTTTTTTTGCCGCGCTACAACTATATGCTGTACAATTTTGCACTTTTGAAGAGCAAGGCTGACTTAGTACATGTATTTGTGTTATGGAATAGCTGTGAATGACTGCACTGGAAGCAGAGAGCACTTTTTACTAGATTAGATAAAGCATTAAAAAGCACTGATTCTCTACCAGCACAGGCTAGATCATAAAATGGTACTGCTCAAACTTCCACCACAAAAAATTACAGTCAATCAGGAGAGTTACGGGATCTTACAATATCAAATGATCATGTCTTCTCTAAGCCAATCTTCCGTCATGACTAACTCACTGACAAAACTGACTGAATGCCATTTTTTATTTCTTTTAGCTGAAACAGATAATGTAAAAATCCCTGGAGCTGCTTCTACTCTTTGAGAAATTGTATCCATGAAGTCATATGATGAAGTTAAGGGGAAATAAATAAATAAACAGATAGATAAAAATATCAAGTGTTTTAAATAGCAATCTATCATTCCCTGTAACAAATGTACTTGGGTTGCTAGTTACATTTTAAGCAAGTGCCCATGCTGTTTAAGTGCAGCCTGTTCTGACAGCTATGATAACAAATTGTTTCAGTGAGGCATGGAGCTAATAAAACTCCAATTCCAATACAGTTTTCCCCAGCACCTCCAGTGCCTTCACCTCATGCCTCAAATCCTAGGTCATGCTCGTCAGACAACAGGGGACACAGTCTTATTTTGTCTGTGTCCACAGGGCTCAGACAGTCGTTGAGTTGTAGCTGCTGCTGGCTCAGGAAACCTCTGGAAACTTCATATCTGTGAGATTTCTTCTCTGTTTTTTACATTTGATTGAAACTGGCCTGTTGGTTCATAAATCGGTGAGGAAGGAGATGACATGCAGACAGAGCAGAATAGCTGATTTCCTTGGAAATCAGGCTAAAATTAGCATCATAAAGGTCTCACATATTTTATGTCTTAGTAATGCCATACTCCTCATCCCTAATTTTGAGGTAGAAAAACTGAATTCTCAAAATATGTTTTGTCTTGCATTTGTTTTTCTTTACAATGCAGACGTGAAATCTCTTCTTCTGCTCATTCTCATTCCAGCTTAATTCAAGTTCTGACCTTATATAGATCATTTATCCAGAAATTTGGAAACTTCATCAAGATGATTAAGTATGTACTTGTATTAAGCATCTGAGTAGCCCTGCTGACCTTATTGAGGAGGACCTTGATGAGGAAGTTTCAGAATAAGTGGATAAAGATCTAGTACTTCCCCAAAGTGAAAGAAGGGATGAGTTGAGAAATATAAAGAATAAAAACAAAGCGAAAAAAAGAAGACCTGGGTGTACTGAAAAGAGGAGTTTTACAGTGAAGGCAGCAGGGAAAAATTAGCTGCAGATTAGCTGGTCTCAGACTCTAAGGACTTTCCAAAGTGTGGTAGCAAGTTAAAATGGGAGTGCTGGAAAAAGTTGCACCCCTTACCAACCACCCAACCACCTGGTCCACCTGTGAATCAGCTCGTGCACCAGTGAACTTTTCATCCACATATATTAAGATTAATCTAAATCAAGGATAGAAGCAGCAACAGGAACATCAGAATGATTCAAAATCATGAGTTTAATTTTCTATTTTATAACTGATGATTGCCGCTCATAGTCCAAGAGAGATTGTACTTTCACCACTACACATACAGTCCCACTGCCTTTAGTTTAAGTGCCTTGCAAGCCTTGCTGTTTTCAGTTGGTCTTCCTTTTTGAAACTAACAACAACGTTAATCTCAGAGGAATGTTTCACAGAGCGAAATACTTCTCAGCATGAACAAGGTTCTGTGTTAAAGGAAATCTGGTCCTACAAGGGAGATAAACCTGGATCTTTCTGTGATTAACAATCTGCCTCCCAGCTGCTGTTCTGATTCCTTTTAATACACTCCAAATCTAAATAAAGGCACAAAAATACCTGGACCCTAGACCAGCTCACTGCTTTCAAAGTTGTTTTTCCAAACACAAAAACAGGCACAAATCTTAAACAGAGATATTCCAACTACTATTTGCCTCAAACCTTGTAGACAATTGGAGAAAAAAAAAAAAGAAAAAGCGGCTCAAGTAAATGAAACATAAAATAGTACTCCATTTCAAGTTCCCAATCCCATATTCTCTTCCATTTGTAAGATATGTTCGCAGAAAACTTTACAGATATTTTTAGGTAAAAGATTCTAGAAGTGTTTCTTGGAAACCATTGCAGGGTTAAACTGAAGTATGGAGGATAAGCTAGATGCAGACAGAAATGTAGCTATTACTGGAGGCTAAGAAGTAGGAAGCAGAGAAAAACATTTTCTGAGGCCTCACAACAGGAGAGGAAGGGACTCACAAGCAGCGCTGTTGTTCAACATATACATAAATGACCTGGAAAAGGAGATGAAATGAGGTGAAAAAAATTGCATATGCTACTAAATTATTCAAGCTAAAAAAAAAAAAAAAAAAAAGATTACCAAGAGTTCTAGATAGATAGCATGACAGTTTTGGGTGGATAATGTAGAGTGTATTGAAGTATTAGTGACACAAAGAAGGAGAAAAGAATGGTAACTTTCTGTTTCTTAGAACATGAGAATTGAGGAGCCTCAGGTGAAGTGATTGGAAAGCAAGTTTTCAATAAACAGATAGCTTTACATTCTCTTATGCCATGCAATTTAGTTTTTAAACTCTTTGTTACAGGAGCTATGGAGAATAAAAATATAAATGGTTTAAAAAACACTTAGCCATGCTTCTAGACACTAAGAAAAGTCTATCAAGAGTTATTAAACATCAAACTAAAGGCAGAAAAATACCTAGGTATGGTGAATATGGTAGTGGGGCACCAGAAGACACTTTCCCCAAAATCTAGAAGAGTCTAAAACAATGAAGAAACCTAATTTTAGGAAGAGGAAGAGAACTTATTTGTGGGTTTTTTAATAGGTTATTCTTGTTCTTCTGTGATCTTTTGCCAGTTCCAGCTCCAAACTCAGCTGCCAATACTGATAAAGCCTCTGTGTTGTACATTTCCTTTCCTCACAGTTTCCACTGTTCTTCTAAACAGGGAGATGTTGGCCAGCTGTTGGGACCAGGCGTTGTCCCCTTAAGGCCTATGTTGGGATGAATTTCTTGGCAACTTGGCAACTGAAATTGTTCTACCAAATGTTATTAGGTGGTGAGAGGTGAATCTTGTTACCATTAGCCTCTATGTGATTGTCTTCCAACTGACAGCCAAATCAGAGCAGCCACAGGAAAGAGACATCTTACCCCTCCCTTTTGTATGCAGATGACCATCAGCTCTGTGTCTGTATTGTTCCCTGCATAAACTGCTTCTTCTGAATATAGAATTTGCCATGCTGAATGGAGCTGCCCAAGCTCAATGTTTTGGAAGTACAATTCTTTAATATTCTTGTGTTTACAGGGCAAAAGCTTATCTTTAATACCCAAAATACTAAAAACACCTAGTAAATATTCCAGCCCCAACTTCAAGTATTTTGTGTCAGATGTGCCAACATGTATGAAAATAACTTGTCCTTCATTATGATCGACAAAGCAAGCACTGTACAAGTCTGCATTCACAGCAGCTTCCTTGACGTATTTTAGCCAGATGAGAGGCCTCAGTTGTGTGATGACGTATTGTATGCCCCCATTTCAAAATAAAAAGTTATTCCCTTCTGAAGGGAGTGTTGCACACTTTCTGTTAAGTGGTCTAGCAAACAATTTAGGAAAAAGTCACTGTCATAGTCTTTCAAATCTAAAGAAACTTCTTTGCTCAGAGTTGCTTCTTCCAGTTCTAATAAGACAGCAACCATCAGATAAAGAAG
The DNA here is from genome assembly GCA_013396635.1 of Penelope pileata. NCBI lineage: Eukaryota > Metazoa > Chordata > Aves > Galliformes > Cracidae > Penelope > Penelope pileata. Next base: position 54,167 of record WBMW01001518.1, read on the forward strand.
CATGCTAGTATGTGGGTTGCTCTGAAAGCAATGCCTCCTATTTATTTCCATGGAAACTACAACAAAGAGTGCAATAACACTACTTGACAGAGCAAATTCTCAGCATCAAAACACTGTTTTTCGACACAGTCACCACCATTAGCTCTGTATTTTCATGAACAAGAGCCTGCATGCCACATCATAAAAATCTGCATAACATAACAGCTGGGACTGTTCAGCCTGGAGAAGACTGAGAGGGGATCTGATCAATGCTTATAAATATCTGCAGGGCGAGTGTCAAGTGGATGGGGCCAGGCTTATTTCAGTGATGCCCAGTGGTAGGACAAGGAGCAATGGGCACTAACTGGAACACAGGAAGTTCCATCTGAACATGAGAAAGAGCTTCTTTACTGTGAGGATGACAGAGCACTGGAACAGGCTGCCCAGAGAGGCTGTGGAGTCTCCTTCTCTGGAGATATTCAAGGCCTGCCTGGATGATTTCCTGTGCAACCTGCTGTATGGAACCTGCTTTAGCAGGGGATTGGACTAGATAATCTCCAGAGGTCCCTTCCAACCCCTGCAATTCTGTGATTCTGTGAAAATATCTCTACCAAAAAAATTTAAAAGAAACACCATAGATGCAAGCTTCCATTTCTGAATGTTCCAATAGGAAGTTGCAGTCAAATCAGTTCCAGCATTTGTTCAGACTTTGTTTCTCAGGCTTTGGTCTAAAGAACAGAGAATGGCTCTGTCAGCCTACCATGGGAGGACATTAACTTGGATCTCTATTCAGGGAGGCAGATGAATCTGTGTTTCCTACATCTTCACAGAATAATAACCCTGCAGCAACTGCCAAGCAGAAGCTTCCCTCCAGAAAGCTTTTGATAAAATGATTGTTTATCTTAAATTCTAAGGAAGAAAGTGTGGGTAACTCTCAGTCCTTCAGGGACTATTAAGTGAAGGGAGGTGTTTTTCTTATACCAGAGAAAAGTGCCTAGTTTCAGATGGACAGGGCTGTAAATGCATGTCTTCTTTGCAGGTTCTCTTGTTGTCTGACTTCAGTGATTCTCCACTCATTTTTACTTGATACTTCTGTCATTCTGTGACAGGACCCCTAGTTGGATCCTATGAAGTCCTCCTGGAATGTGGTTCCTATTACATTGACAAAAATTTCTTTGTGAACTCAGGGCCTGTTTTTCCTCTGAACTGAAAGACTTTGATGCATTGAGGATAAGTATTTTCTCTTATCTGGTAGCTCTAGATGGACCAAAACAAAATGTAGCTGTTACAGACCTATGCTACAGAATTATTACAAAATCCAGGAGCCTTTTTAAACTCATCAGATAATTGTTATTTGAAAGTCTTCCATGCTAAGGTACTTGTGAAGCCATAGTGTCAGAAAGATTAACATAAAAAACTTTATTACTCTATGTACGGCTGAAATGTTAGTTTTTTGTATTTGTGTACATACTAAACAGAAAAACAATAGTAATAATAATATTTTTAAAAGAAAAGCAAAAAAGAGGCTCTTGGAGATCTATCTTTTCCTAAAAGTGACACATTTAGATACTGATACAGATTAAGAGATTTATTAGCATTCAGTAGAGAAACCAAAGCATTTCCAAAATACTCCTATCTTTGTTCTAGGATACACTTCAAATCCAAAGGATAGCCTATAGAAGAAAAGCTGAAAATGCCAGGTAGAGAGCTGAACATGCAGAGCCTTGTTAAAGGGCAAATATAAACATGTTTGCTATAATATGGAAGACAACAATACAGCATATACTTCATTGTGGTGATAAGCTTTATCAAAAGTATCGGTCTCACTGTTGGCACTCGCTGAATTCAGTTCATTTTTGGTAATCTGTAACAAAAGTGTGATTCGACACTAAAATTGGTCACTGAGTTTGGTGTTATAGGAAGAAATTCAGTCAAATAGTACACAACATTTCTGTTGTAAATGAACTGTATAACCAACAAGATCTATGCTCTGTTGATGTTGCAATGACATCCCTTAGACTCCCTGTGTTAGAAGTTCCTGCTGACTTGCTGCAGGTGGCTAGAGACAGGCTGCTTCCCATTTTCTTATCAAGAAGCTTTTTTATTGTGTGTATAATTATCCAGTTTATCATATGATTTTTGTAACCTCTTTGACGCCTCGAGTTGTTGATTTTGATGGTCTGCTGCTCTTAAGATGCTGCATGCTCCGTGTTTAATCACTGTGGTAAGCAGTTTCATCATTCAGCTTAATTGCTCTCTTAGCTTTAAAAAAGTTGATTACAGTGATTACCAGTGCCACTGGTATGCAGTGACAGAGCACTTGTTTTTAGACTTTAAGCTGCAAGCAACTTTCCCTCAGACACCTGGGTTTGTCTTTAACCTTTTCCTGCAAGAATATGCCATGCTCAAATGTATCTGGAGCCCCACTCTACATTTGTGGATCCTAGGCTGCAAAACTTCCAAAATCTTCCTGTGAATTGTTAATCTTTTTTACAATTAATTCTCATTGTTCCAGTATGTTTGATCACCTGTGATACTCTGCCATTGACAAAGCATGTGTACTGCTGCTGTCTTGAATTTCCAGTGCAAGGAGAGCTGAGGAAGTGCAACTTCTTGGAGAGATGAGGGAACACAGCAGACCCCATGTGCTTTGGGGTCTAGTGACGTGATGCCAAGAGACAAATCAGCTCAAACATTGCAGGAGTAGAAATTGTGAGATGCAACCAAGATGATGCTTTCAGAACATCCTTGAGAGTATGACGACTTGCTAAAAGATCTTATAACTACAATGGGAAGGTGAAATTCACTCATTTACTATTAATTATTCACTAAGCTCTCGTCTGCACTTAATAGGAAATTGAGCTAAACCTAGTGACCTCTGGAACAATTTCATTAATGCCTAACTGCTTTGCAAAATGTTTTCAAACCTGATTTACTGAAGTAATATTCTCTGCTCTTGTTTAAAGAGTGTCTCTGAGGTCTGTTTTTAATAAGGGGTTACAGAGCTCTTGGAGATAAAACCAGAACATGCAGTATGTGGAAAACTTTCAAAGGGAATATTTAGAGTAACAGTGTCATATAGTTGTGTTTATAGGATGCTGTCAGTCAACTGCAGTGGTTTTCACTTGACTTTCGTTTATGATATTTCTTCAGAAAAATGTAAACCTGTCACTAATAAGTAGGGTTGGTCCACAGAGTTGGAAGCTCCTCTTCAAAGGGTATATGCAGTCATAGTGGGTGCATTCCCATGAATTACTTCCCAGATGTTGTGTACCAGATTTTGAAATACGTGAATTTTCACGTTTTGAAATAAATGTGCCTCACAAATTCAAGCACACAAGATAACAAATTAATCTGGTACTTAACAAAATAATTACAAGTGTAAAGATACATTTTGTCATTTCTATTACTGCACTGTAAAGTTAAATTGACAACAAGTAAATTAAGACTGTTTACAAGAAACAGCAAAATCTTAGACCTAATTGAGGCCTGCCTGCTCTGTATTATTCCAGTTTTGTGTTGCTGTAAGGTAATAAAATTAGCAGGGGTAAATTGGCTTTAAAGTCAAAGTACCACAATAGATGTATGAATGTGGCTCCAAACAGATTGCCAGGAGTAAAATTTCTATACTGGTACGTATTTTTTCTGAAGGTGTGCAGGATAAGTCTGCTTAACAATGACACTAAAGCTCAGCTAGAGACCTTGCGGACAGAGTAATATCAACATGTTTATAAGACATTAAATATTTAATGAATGAGACCACAGTACCCCTGGATACTGAAGACTACAAGGTAAATAGTTGCCGAGTTATTATTAGAGTTTTTGTTTATGTAGCTGATGTTTTGCCACAATATTTTCCAGTTACCATGGCAACATTGCCCAACTGTGAGAGCAGTATCAGGTATTGTTACTCCAGAAAACACAAAATCTGGTCAGCTGGTGGCATGGTGGCTGGCACACTGGGGCACTCCATTGAATGGCACAGCCTGAACATTCCTCCAGGAATTAGCCACCATAGTGGCACAAACTAGCAGTCCTTGCCTTCACTGCAATTACATCACATCTCTTATGAAGCTGGAATTATCCCAAAGATGTTTTCTTCACGATAAAACAGTTTCACTACAATAGATAGAGAGGAAAAAATACTTTCTTAAAGAGTCATAACTTTCCTAAACTTTTCCTCATTGCAAATTCTTGCAGTTTTTATACTCAGTGAATATCTGGCCTGGAATAAAAATAATATAACAAAAAAAAGCAGTCATCTGGGTACTTATGAAAGAGAGAGAGATTTACTTAACTTCAGTAATGAAGTGATAGCCATGCCCAAGATCTGCTGGCAGAAAATTACTGATGGTCTCCATTCAAACAAATATTCTCCATTGACTTATGAATGGTCTTGGTGTTTAGGAACTTTTTGTTCTTCTTGTGAAAACCTGTATCAGCTTGATTACACTCAAATGGACATCTGAAAATATAATTTTTCTCTCACCATTGCTATGAGTGAGCTTACCTCAAAGTCAGAACAAAAAACTGACATCTTTTAAGTGGCTACTCCCACAGGCAGCAGCTCCAGATGTCTGTGTACCAGGATTGCCACATTTTCATATCTGAGGTGCCTCTGATGGCTTGGAGACTTCCAGAGGACATTCGTTTTTTTTTTTTAAGGCACTTTACATCACTCAAGCACAGAAATTTAAATGTGCAGAAAATTTCAGAAGGTCATCTAGTACATTTTGCATTGAAAGAGGGTCAAGGGCACATACAGTAACCCTTATATAAGTACATATGATCAGCTATTAAAAAAAAAAAGCCATAAACAAGCAACAAAAATAAAAAAAATCGGCAGTATAAGCAGATTTTACTAAAGCTTTGGTCTTTTTCTCCAAAACTAAGCACTTAGTTTTGTTCTGATTCTTCCATCCTGTCTTCACGCTTCCTGAATCTGTTTTCACTCTTCTTTTCTGAAGAGCTCTCTGTGGCTTGTCTGCATTTCTTGTAAAGGGTGGCACATTGTATAAGGGTACATAAGCCTTGAATGGTGTTCATGTCTTTTTCCACAAGGGTGTTAAAAAGCCTCTGCAGAACTACACAGTTAATAAGCTTATATTTAACAAGCTGCATCTTGTTGATTTTGGACTCTACTGACCCTACCTCCAATTTATTCTGATCATTTGAACTCTGATCCAGCCCTACAGTGTGTTTGCAGTTCTTTTGGAAGCTGATATTGTTTGCAGAATTTGAGAGTGTTTTTTATTCCATCATTTGAGTAATTACTGAAACTTTAAATGGAATCAGATGTATAGTAAATCCTTATCTTAGCATCACATTTCAGTGGAACGTGTTGGGACAACTAGTCACATACTTTGCAGGCAAATTAAGGCATTTCGGGGTCCCAAGGACATAAATGTTTATATTCTTTCTCCCTGAAAGTCCTGCTAAAAGTACGTTCAAGGTGGGCCACTAGAATAGGGCTGCACACACACTGCATGTAGGGATTGCAGAAGGAGCCAGCCTCTCCTGCCCAGGTTTCCAAGGTGGCCGTGTTTCACAGTGGCCAGAAACACCCAGGATGACACAGAGCTCCTCAGTGTCCCCTAAAACGTTTGCTATCTCCAAGTAGCTGCTAAGGCAAAAAGGAAACTCAGAATTTGCAATTAATGTTCGCATCCAGAGTCCAAGTGAAGAACAACTTCAGTGAAGAATGGGTTGGGAGGAACTGGAGAGCAGGAGTACGCTCTCTCTTCTCCTTTTTCTTGGTCAATGCATAGTGCATATAATACTAAGCCTCAACCATTGCAAACAATGGTTGAATATCTTGCTCATGGATGGATCTCATAGGAAGGAAGAAATTGTATAAATGACCTTTGATTATGCAGCAAAATTGATCAGAATTAGATGTCAGATAACACGTGATGTTTGTGTGTTCACGGCCTAAGTCTTGAAATAGGCCTTTGCAAAGGTTGCCTTCACCAAAACCTGCTTTTTGTCCTGCTCAGCACTGCAGTAGCTCCTGGACCTGTGTCTGTACTCAGGGGGAGGTCCTGCTGCATTTCATGGCTATCAGCAGCAAACTGCGTTGTCAGACCAGGCTGATGCAGAAAAATTGGAGTAGGACATTATAGCAGGTTATGAAAAAATCTACTCTTTTTTTCTGAATTGCCTGATGTATGAAGGATCAGCTTATAAAAGAAGTCACTAAATTACATTTAGTCAAGTCATCCTCTTTTCACAGAATGGAAGCAAAGAACAGCAAAATCCCAGAGTGAAAAGCTCAGAAGTACTTTGGCAGGCTACTGTTGAATCCATTGGATTGAGATTCTTGATCCTGCATAATTTGGCACTCACATCACTGAACCATGGGACTTTTCTTTTTAGCAAGCAGACTTTTATTTGTCATAAATAAAAAAAATACAGAACAAATACCAATGCTTTATGAAATACCTACACACACCCACAAAGATGGGATGCTGAGGCTAGTATGTAATAAGGATTTACATAATAAATAATGCATAAGTGGTTAGTCTATCAGCAGTTATGTGTTAAATAGAGATTTATAAAGGCAGTAGGAGGCTTTTTAAAAGCTAAGTTTTGAAAGAAGTGGAGAGAAAAACAAAATTGACCTGAAAAAAGGTTACATGTTTTCAAAGATACAATCCCCAGGAGTACAGGAAAAGTTCTATTATTCTTGTAAAATAAGACTAATTTTAAGTGTAAAATTGACCAAGACTTAAGGAATTTGTGATTCCTTAGTACAGATACAATACTAGCAAGAATTGCCATGTAATCCTCTAACCATTTCCAAAAGTTTTTTTTCAGGAAAGCGTTGCTACTTCCAGCTTACACTCCTTATAATCAAAGTAATCAATTCACTTTTATAAACTGAGTATTTCTTTCTTTTGTAACCCTGTAACAGTGTTTTTGTCAGAATTATTCCTTGAGAATCTTTTCTTCACAAGCTTCATGACAGAAGTAAGTGCATACTAAAATAAATAAATGGTGATTGCACCCTGTTTGATAGGGAGTTACTACAGGGCTCTTCTTTGGTAACTGTGTTGTGCGATAGGATGAACGGCCATTTGAAGTTGGTGATTGACTTCCTAAATGTGGAAGAAGATTCAGATCAGAATATTCTGTGCAGAATCTTAAATCTCACAGATTTACTCTTTATGACATATAGATGACGTATACAGGATTGACCATAAAATATGAGGTACACAGTCTTTGGACTATCTGAATAGTTTGAGCTCTGGAATTACAGCTTTGTTTTTCCTTTTTTCAGTGCTGTGCTGTAGTTAACTCATGTGAACATAAGAAAGGAGGTACACAGTCTGTCTATGGTTCTAGCTCTGCAGCCCATTTCTAGCTGTAGCCAAGTGGAAACGCTCAGAAAAGAGTACAAAAGAAGGAAAATTTATAATATTTCCTCCTCTGTGAATTCTCCTTTCCTCTGTAAGTCTTCTGCAGGACACTTTGAGCTAAAGATGGTATCTTTGTGTTTAGTGGCTTCAATGTATCTTTCTTCCATAATTTTTCCTGTTGCTTTTTAAACTTTATGTAACATTTTAGCATCTGCAACATCCCATGCCAATGCATTCCATCATTTTACCATGTTTTGGGGAACAAATATCACCTTCAGTTTGTTTTGGAACTTTTGATTGCTAGCGTAACTTAAAACCTCCTTACGTATGTGTCTAAGTTCTCTATGTGGGATGGCAGTAAGATAAACAATCAGCAGTCACTACATTTGCTTTTAGAAAATACTTTGAAACCTTGCTGAATCTTATTGATAACTGAGTGCTTGAAGATGCTGTTGAAAAAGGGCATCTTGATTCCATCAACATGTATAAAGGACCCTTTGCCTACCACTTAAGGAAAAATGAGTCATGATGCAAAAGCAACATAGCTGTGGTTCTTCGTGAAGCAGAGCTGCAGGAGGGTTAAGGCAGCACAGACAGTTAACTATTGAAGATACCAGGATTCAGAATTACAAGGATTTAGACAAATATCTTCCTGTGAATATTGCTGAGATTTTTGTTTCTCAGTGGCTTTCCCCCTTATTGCAGTTTAAGTGAATACATTACGTATTTAAGCTAATAAATCCAACATCCTTATCCTTCCCAGTTTCAGGTATGGTAACATCCAGGAGAACGGTGATGTGGGCAGATATGGGGAGGAATGTCTTCAATTCCCTCACTGTGATTCTTCATTAGATATCTCTGAGTATCTTTGGAGATTGGAGTTACAAGCTGGCAAGAAATCTCACCTTGGCAAGAAGCCTTAAGAGATTTCATAAAGAACCTTGTTACTCCTCCCGTGTCCCCATTCCTGTGGTCTCAGTTATCCCTGGCTCTGTGGGCTTCAGGCCTGTCCTGATTTTGGCTGGAATAGAGTTAATTTTCTTCATAGTGGATGGTACGGTGCCATATGTTGAATTTAGGAGAAAAATAATGTTGATAACACAACCATGAGCTCTACCATTTTTCCAGTTTTCTCCCCTATCCCACAGTGAGGGAATGAGAGAATGGCTGTGTGGTGCTGAGCTGCCTTCTGAGTTAAACCATAAAACCCAACAGCACTTTTTACAGGACCTGCTTGCAGTTTAATTCCAGTTCAGTGCCTTGCACTGGTGGATGTAGATTTACAGTTCCCCTGATAGAGAATTGTTTGGTCTTCCCCGTAGCTTAAGTGATACTTGATCCTATACAGAATACTTTTGAATGTGGGGAGCACACTGATTACACCTATTCTGAAACTGCTGTTACGGTGCAAGGTCGTAGAATCATAGAATGACTTGGATTGGAAGGGACCTCAAGGATCACCAAGTTCCAACCCCCCTGCCACAGGAAGGGTTGCCAACCTCTAGATCAAGTGCTAGATCACGTTGCCCAGGGCCCCATCCAACCTGTCCTTGAGTACCTCCATGAATGGGGCATCCACTGCCTCTCTGGGCAGGGATCAAGAACCTTTAGGCTGGTACAGACTGATTAAGTTGCAGCTCTGCAGAGAAAGGCCTGAGAATCTTTGTGGACAGTAAGTTGAACATGAGTTCTTGTTGTACTCTTATATTGACTGCACACTGGTCTATATTATGAAAAGTAGAGCCAACAGATTTTTAGAAGGAAATTACTCTCTCCTTTTTCTCACTGGTGAGGCCAGTTTTAAGCAGCTCAGTATAACGCAAACTGAAAGAGTCCAGCTGAGGGCCATTCACGTGGTTGGGGAGAGTCTGAGGGAGCTGTCCTCATTCAGCCTGGAAAAGGGAAAGCGAAGGGGAAACACAGCAGTAGGGCCCAAAGCAAAACTTGCAGGTTGCAGCAAAGGAAATCCTGGCTAGGTATAAGTTAAAAAAGAGTAGTTAAGTACAGAAATATGTGCCCAGAGAGGCTGTGGAATCACCATCCTTGGAGATTTTCAAAACTCAGCTGGATGTAACCTGATCTAGCTTTGAAGTTGTCCCAGCTTTGAACAGGGGCTTGAACTAAAAGACTTCCAGAGGTCCCTTCTAGTATTATTTTTTCTATGTTTCTGTGAATATAACTTCTTTGAAGTCACAATTTCTTCTCGTCATTGCATGGCCTGTGGTCAAGTTGCTCAATTAATATTTAAACAAATTAAATAAAAGAGGAATAGTCTTTGTTCTTAACACTCAAGCATCCCACTGCAGTCAATGTGAGCTGAGGGAAAATCTCAGGATACTCTAAGTAGGGAATCCCTACTTAGAAACAAAAAGCAAATAGCATACTCATTTTCTCTGTGTCTTCAGCCCAGACTCATAACCAGATAAATCCCTACCATCTCAAGAAGTTTTGCTTTTTTTCTTTTTTCTTGTCAACCATTTTGATTACAAGCATAAGAGAAAATAAGGTCTCTTCATAAATAGTGCCACTTCACTACTGCATTCCATTATGTGAAGCATTATAGTGATCTATAGTAAAAATCACATCTGTGTTATTGAAGTTGTGAGTGTGACCATAGAACCTCAAATGTAGAAGGCTCAAAGAAAACCCTTGTCTTCTTGTTTCCAGTGCAGATTAGAAGTGTTATTAACTTTACAGGTATGAATGCCTCTAAAACTGTTGAGCAACCTCTAACAGGCTTGCTAGTTTGGCAATGTACTTGATTCTTCGTGCCATTATCATAAAGGATTTAAAGCAGGACTGTCTTGAAAAAAGTCCAGGCATAGGATTCTGTGATTCTATACACAGTGCAAGAGGCTGTCAGATGAGGTGTGTAACAATGGCAGTAGCACACAGCTTTCAAATTAAGATACATTTTCTTTCTATTTCAGAGCTTACAATCTCATGTTGGTATCGGAGCCAAAATATTTCTTTCCTGCCTTTCTCATTCTCTCCAGAAAGGCTTTCTCCAAAAATTATGTTTTTCAGTATGATTGAGAAATGGAGCTGGAAACGGCTGCATTATTCTGCTGCTCATGGTAGCAGATTCAGCTCTGTAATTTCTTTCTGTGTGGGCTTTTCTGTGCTCACACAGAACATGCATTATTGAAAAGTTATTTGTCAGCAAAGCCAATGGAAATGAGTTTGAATTCTCATGAGGACCATACCTGTTAAGCAATAAAGGGCTTTCCTCATCTGGTCTTTTTACACAGTAGCATCAGATACTGAATCTGATGAAAAGTGCTACTCACTCTCTTTTTAACATATGAGAGTGCTGTCTGTCAGAGGTAACTGCGTACTCCATGAGAGTAGAGACTCAGATTTACCCGTAGATGAAGTTCGTTTATGAGCAAGAGACTCTGCAGCTTGTTATACAATGAGTCCAGATGCTTCAAAGACTGTTGCTTCTAAAAATCAGTGTACTGACCCACATCCAAACCTCCAGTTTTTGGAGTGGCTATTCAAGCTTCCATTTTCACTTTGAACTCACATTTTCACTGAAGAAGCTCAGTTCATGTGAAGGAGCAAGCTTTTCTTTCAACTCATATATTCCCTTTTCAAATTACAGCTGAAAGAGCATGCTTTCCTTCCGACTGCTATGAAAAACACTGCTATGACAACATTTCTGCACCATGACTTTCTCTTCTCCCACCAAGCACGCACATTTCAATGAATACCTGAGTGTTCTTAAAAAACACTCTTAGATAATGTGTAAGCCATTAATGGAAATGGCTTGTGACCTGAAACAGTTACCAAAAGATGGCAGACAATAACTGAATAATTCTGGAAGTTTGTTGTGTGGACTGATCTGAAAAATTCTGCAGAAGCAGAAGAATCAAAGAGAAAGTCTTATATGAATTTTGGGAAGTAAGCTTGAGCTGTGGTTAAAAGTTATTTGTAGGAAACTTCATCTGAGGTTTTTATTTCTCACTATAACAGTTAATGAAGCAATAGATGCAGTCTTAGATCTTAGAGGACATTTTGTGTAACTTATTGGAGGATTTAATTTCTTTTTTTACTCTGTGAAAAAACCTGTATGTATTAAAACAATGACAGTGGTAATACTCTTCATATTCACTGTGTATCCGTAGTATTTGGTATATTAAAAGATAATTTCTTTCAAGCACACGTTTAAACATGTAACTGTAACATCTTCATCAAATACAAGCATGAAATATGTATCATTTTATAAAGTCAAATTTCATAAAATTCAGGTTTAGTTTGGACTTTGTCGTAAGATGATTTAGCATTAACACACTTAGCATGTCTTTACGTTTTGTTTGTATTCTTGCTTTTCTCCATCCTTTTTTAGCTTATAAAAAAAAAAGAGAAAATTATTGTAAATGATCAGGTAGCACAGTAGCACTTCACTTGGTGTTTATTCAACCTTGGCCATGTTCAGCAAGAAAGGCAATGCAAGCAAGAAATTACTACTTTCAATCTTTCTTTGACAGCTTGTTTATCAAAATACTGACATTTAGAATTGTGACTGATAACTAGCTTAGCATAAGCTGTTGATTCCAGTGCTAAATTTGGGTGAATATTTATACTGATCAAAGAGCAATTATTCTGATCAGTTTAGTTTCCTAGATGTCAGCTCATCACTATGTCCTAACAAATGTGACCTGTGAGGTAGTGTTCGTCAGAAACATATCATAGTTCAGCATTTTTCATATACCTGACACTTCTAAGCTCCAGATACCTGATAGTACTCATTAATTCGAAGTGTCAAAAACTATTTATGGCATATAGATGGGTTTACAGGTTCTGTAGCATTCATCACAGGCAGGTTTATCAGTGGCTGTCCACAGTTACCTTCTCTGAATGTAATGTGTCTGCAGTGTGAACAAAAGCCAGATTGGCTTCTTGATCTGACATAGAGCAGAAAAAATTAAGATTTTAACTCTGAACAAGAATCCATCCTGTCCACCAAGCAATACTTTGTTGTACTGTACATAATTTAAGTCTAATTTAAAATTAAATTGTCTTTCACCAGTCTGAACCTCCATCAACATTCTTCTTTTCCTAACCTTTCTTCCTCTTTTTTCTCCTCTGCAGACTAAAAATATCAAATTCTGCTTTCTGGCAGTAAAGAATGTCTCTCTAGCATAACATTCCAGTTCTGCATGCTGTAGTAGAGAATTTAATCATAACAGATTAGATACTGTGCAGATACCAGCTACAGGTATTTCTGACCAAAAGCTATACTAATTGTCTTAAAGAAAGAAATACAATGCAGTACTGAAACAGATGTCTGTATCTGTGTGGCAGTAGATAGATGGATGGATGTCTGGTTGGGTGGATGGCAGAATGGATGAATGGACATGGGTCATCCAAATGAAGTAAGGCCATCCACACTGCAAATGTCATTTCTTCCTAACCATTGCACAGTAATACTACTACTCTCTCGATAATGGCTATGATACACGAAGACAAGAGATTGTAAGTAGGATTATTGAAACAGAGCGTTAAATGATATATTGCAGAGCTGAGTGTGGAAGGGATTTATACTATATAGAGACTGTTCCTCTTCGGTTTTTCTACTGAAATCTGACATAGTGCTAATTGAAAGAACTAGTTGCAGGCAGATTGTTTGTTAACAAAATAAATAGCTAGGGAATAAGGACAGCAAGAACAAAGAGATAACAGAAAACCAACTGCAAAGGTGACAAAGAACATGCACTTTCTGTCCGTTCTGTTTTTCTGCTAATTAAAATCAGAAACAGGAAACACTTTAAATGTACCTCTAGAATTCCACTCTTCTATGTGAAATTCTGAGACCAGAAAAGGCATCCTTGCCTCCTGCAAAACAGAGTATGTATGATACGTAACATCTGATGGGACTTTAGATCTTTCATCCCATTGCTATATGACTGTCTGGCAATGCAATACTGAACTAAGAGATGTGTTGTAACTCTTAGCTTGTTTTGCTTCTCATTTTGCTCCAGAGCTCTGATTTCTCCACCAGCCTATATTTACAGACATCAGACTTGCCTGTGGGATTCAGTCTGGAGTATGCAAAGTTGCTATAGAGGTGTGAGAAACCCAACAAAAATCCTAGGTGATTATTTGCTCTAGGGTCTCTTCTCCCTACCAGCTGTACAGAACATCAGAGAGTCCACACCTGTAGCGCAGACTCCACTCCTTGACACCACAAGATCTTTTTACTAGTAGAGATGTACATAAATGTATCTGAATTTCTTGGTATCCAGCACTGTCTCCTGTTACAGTTTACAATACAGGTATATCTAGCATGAAAATAAAATGACTAGTGAAATCTAAGCATACAATTTTTTACCATCTTTGAATTTTTGGCCTCTGAGAATAAAGTCCTTCTTACCTACTCATAAGAATTCCCATAGTGTCTTATAAGTAAAGGAGAATATGTGCTTCCAGCATGTGATTCACTTGATGCATGTTAAGAAAACTCCTAGGATGTGCTGAATCACCTTCTAAAGGCACACGCACAAAGACTGTCTGGATAGTCTCAGCTGACTAGCTGAGAATTTATTCTCTGAGTTTTAGATACCTAAATTGGGGGAGACTAATCTGAATGATATTATACTGGGAGATCCTACAATTCATAGACATATGTTTTCTTATCTCTTTTTTTAAAGGCAGAAGTAGCTAAGTCAGTATAATCTATTGCTAATTCTTTTCTGAAGATCATAATCAGATAGCAGAAACAGCAACCAATGTCAAACTTATTTTCTATCCTTTCTGCAATGTATACAGGAAGTAAACATGACCTACTTGGTCAACATTTTCATTTCTTTCTGAAAATATGAGCTTGCAATGGATGGTCACCAGCAGCAAGGTTAAGATGCCTCCAGTTTTGGTAAAATTATGTAAACACAAAAAAGTAGAAAAGATATCTGACAATTTTTTTTTCACACACTGTAGTGAAATAATGCCGAAAATTGAATTTTGCTTGGAAAATATTCTTTTAAAACTGAAGTCTGATTTGAAATTGTATTTTAATAAAATTGAAAAAAGTTCTGATTGTAGCAAATGGCCATCATAACTCCCATCTTATCTGTCGTTACTGGCTGCACAGGAGATGCAAAGCTGGAAATGTGAGCACCTCACATTTCAACCTGCTTTGGACTGGGAGAAGCTGCGGTTGCCTTTGGTTGTTGACACTTTTGTAAATTCTGTACCAATGAGAACTTTAGCATGGACAGATTCCAGGTTACATGAGCAGTCATCGTGTTTTTAAAAAATATTTTTTCCATCATACAGAAAAGCTCAGTATCTACAGTAATATCTATACATTATTTGCTTTTTGTTCAAGATTCTATACATCTTCCTAGGATTTCCCAGAAAGAAATGCATCTGCACACCCTGAACCATCCATGATATTCTACAGCTTGCTATGAAAACACACGCACACATGCTCATTTCTGCTCTCCAGTGAGATCAAAAGGTGAAATCCCTAATCCTTAAATACAAAATGTAATGTTCCTTTCTTTTCTGCCTGATAATTATCTTTGAAAATTTAGCATGTTTTAAAGAGTAAAAGCTGAGTTTTCTTTTCAGTCCAGTTCCAGATAAGTTCCAGAAAAAACGTAGATTGCCACATGAAAAATCAGACAGCTTTGGTAGGTCCTGAAGATCTTGCCAGTCCTTCTGCAGGTACAAGAGCCTACCATTTTAGAGCAGACCACATCAGGGCAAGGTAAAGATATAAGCTCTCACTTCTCAGTACGAAGTGGGATTAGCTGCCACAAAGTGCGGATACTGAACCCAAAGAGGAGCGGATAGCAGACCTCTAAAGAGGGAGAATATTGAAAGAAGTTGTCTGATACGAGTGAGGCAAGTAGGTCACACCTTTCAGTGATGTGCAGTAGGAAACTTTTCTTCACAGTCTTTGAAAACCCTCTCTGCAGTTAGAGGAGCCCCTTAATACAAGTGAGACATCTGTACTATAATTGACACATTTTCTGAAGACATACGTAGCCTCCAATATCATAAACTTTAGACTTCTGTATGGAGCATGTTAATCCACAGAGAATTTCCTCTCTGAATTCCCAGCTGTTTGCTCAAATTACAATTGCAAATACAGTACGTAACATATCATTCTCTGAATGTCTACATTCGTGATTATCTTGTCGTCCTGTGGTGTGTGTATCTTTCACGGTCAATTGAAGTCAAGTACAACAAACAATTCATAGGTTGGCCGCTATTATTATCATTGTACTGCTGCTGTATTCTTTGCAGATTATAGCATTCTGGAATGGAGAAGCCGTTGCTCTGTAATAACAATGAAAAAGGAACCTCATCTGCACAAGAGTGTTAATGTCCAGGATGCACGTAGGAACTCTGTGGCCAATCCAAAGAACTGGTGAAACTAAAACTGTAGAAAACTTGAAAACTTGGCATGCCTGGCATGCATGTTGACAAAGTACCTCCGTCCTTGGTTAAATATTGAATAAAATATGAAGCTCAAGGTGCTCATAGTTTGAAGGAATCTATTTCATAGCCTTGCAATAGGTGACAGCTTCCATTTTTTACTTGCTGTTTTCAGGCTTCTTTCAGGGATGTCATTGCATATCAGAAAAGTATTAGAGTTAAGTCCTCGGGTATTTCTTTCTGTACTGGTGTGGGTTGTTATCAGTCTTCAGAATATTTAGCCAGGAAATGATTTGAAGCAATTGCAAAGCAAGAATTATTCTAGATATGCCTCTGTCTGGGAGCACTTGATTTCAGGTAGAAAATGGGGAGATACAGAAACTTCTAGCATAATTGGAATGTAATCTTCTATAGTTGGTTTATGCATAACAAAAAGTTAACAGTTGCAAAAATAATCTACTAGGAATATTTGGGGGGTCAGGACTGGGAGGATTTGCAGAGCAGAGGACTTGAAGTTTACTGAAGTCCTCAGCTCCCTTTCAAGTGCACTGTTCATTGCACTGCATAGCTGATTTTTGTGATTTGGTGAGACCAAATTATATATGTATTTAAATAAAAAGAAGGGGTATATGTATTTTTAAGGCGTAGGGTTACAGTCTGATCACTGAATGCCTGCCAGAATGAGGGGTATGTACCCAAGAACATACAGCTGCTCAGCTCACCCATTCAGACTGTAGTTGTCTGCCCCGTATATTGCCTTCTGGTTTTGTTTTGGAGTTCACCTCCTGGGATCAAGAGGGTCCCTTTTTCAGTGCTAAGCTGGAACTTGAAGAAGTTATTCCATGAAATGTAAATAATTATTTTTTGTATTGGTGTTTTTCTCTTTGTATGAAGTCCTCTGTACCAAAGTTTCTCAAGCCGCCTAGAAAACAACTTGATAACAATTCTGGAGTGTCAGTTTGGAAGTACTCTTTCCTAATTACTTTTTCCACACTAACAATTGATTCCCCACATTTTTTTTTCCTCCTGTAGCAGGTGTCATCTTTCAAAAGTCTCTGCAGCAGTTTGTGAAAAAGTGGAATATTCTGGGAGTTGTAGTCTTTCAAACAGAGCTTTGCAAGGACATACCTGTATTGGAACACTACAGCTCCCTGAACTTCCTCGCAGCACTGCCTGTGAAGCGTCCTGCAACGCCACTAGTTGGGGCGGCACTCAAGGACTTCCAGCACCTTGCGTCTGTGTATGGGAGCAGTTGGGAGCTGGGACGGACACCTGCAAACCAGTGCATGTTTAGGGTGGGGGATGGATAAAGAAGCTAAATCTGGTAGGAGGCAACATTGTCATTAGAAACATATAACTTTTGAAAAACATTCAACCTAATTTGATCCTTTGCCACAGAGGTCTGCAGGAGCATAGCTACTTGGACACTCTCCAGGCACCTACATTTTGGTCTAATCACATTGCCCTTTGCCACTTTTAGACTTTTCTTTGATCTCAATAGATACTGGTTCTGGGAACAGGCTGTCTCTCTGCAGTCCCTGTGCAGAAGAAAGACTCTGGGGTGACTGCTGCACTCAGATCCCCAACAATGGCTCCAATGCTTAAAAACTTTCTAACTCTCAGAGCACTGTTTCCTTTTTTTTTTTTTTTCATAGTTTCTCTCTCAATGCTAGTTCATTCAGACAGACACAGGCTTCAGAGGAATTACAAAAGCAATCACTCTTCCTAGCTGGAGATACACAAAGATCTAAACAAGAATATTGAAACTTGGACATATTTGTTACCTCTCTTCCATTTGGCAGTTCCTTGGACTTATGTCCAGCTTGACTAACAATGCCAGATTTAATCAGATCCACATTATTCCTATTTGAGAACTTAGATATGTGATACATTATCCCTGACTGCATGTGGCTGGCTCCAGCTATAGATTATATTCTCTGACAGAGCAACTGGAGAGCTTTACCAGAGTTTTTCAAGTTGTTATAAAACTAGAGTCCTCAAAACATCATGCTCGTCAACTTGTGAACCTGTGCTGGAAATCCTACAGCAACAGCTGTGAGCATTGTTGGTTTCTGCTTCTGAACAGGTGGCAATAGAATAGCCTCTTTCATCGCCTTTTTTGTGTTTATGATCCAGGCTGGAGACCAGAAGGGGAGAAAAAACATAAAGGTGTAAAATAAAGAGATAGAGATCATGATAATTTCTTGCTCCCTGAGGATTGAATTTTATTTTAACTTCTGAGCAATTGTTTTGGGAAATCTTGTTTTAGCTAACTGGTCTGGTTCTCCATCTCAGTTCTGTTTATCTGTACACAAACTTTCAGTGGCTCTGCTGTAGAAAACCTCATTTTCAAGTCATAAAATTCATTCAGACTATTATATCATTTAAATTTGATTGAATAACTGTATGAGTGCATCTATACAAGCTAATAAATATTTGGAAGAAAAATAGGAGTTTAATTTGCAAAAGAATTATATAAACCCTGAGGAGGAAGGGAAGAGATATGAATGCTGAAGGAATCAGCATCCACAGAGATCATTCACCTCATAAATTCAAACTTTCAGTAATTTAAAAATGTTAGGAAATACATGAGAAAAGCACATACTCTTCAAGTTAATGACTAGTTTTATGCTTTACAGTCTTTGCCCGACATGCAGAAATAAATTTCATAAACATTCAATACTTAGATCTGGCAGAAGATGTATTTATAATTAATGTCTTGTTGGACTGAGTGATACTTACTTACATATTTCCGTAATAAATAGTGTGGCTAACACATTCCTAAAGAATGCCAAGAAATTCATGGAAGTTAAAAATGTAACAGTCTCAACAGACTGATTTAGGAAAACACAAAGTGTTCTTGGGGGCTCTCTTTTATTAGAAAAAATATTCTTTCTGATTTCGAATATACATTTTTACCTGTTCCCTAATGGTGAAAAAGGACAAGTAGGTTGTTTTGAGGTTCTGTCATGCAAAAAAAAAAACAAAAAAAAAAACAACCAGACAAACAAATAAAACAGAGAGGAGACAGTTGTAGAAGAATTTCTTTAGAAAATATGTTCCTGCAGAGGACAAATATGTTCTTTTATTTATGTTTTATGTTTTAAAGTCATTTCCTAATGTTATGTGTTTTGCTTTTCTTCAAAAAGCAACCTTCGTTACTATAATCCCCACCAAAAAATAGGAAAGAGTAGATGCGTTTTGTCTTCAATAAAAATGTAATTCTTTTAAAGTCTTCCTTGATAAGGAACGCTTGCATGAGCCCAGACACTTTTAAAGATGAATATGCATGTTAAATACAAGATTATTCATTCAATTAATTCAATTTATTTAATTATTTATTTCATTAATTTATTCAATGAATAATTAATTACTTGCTGTTTACTTTAAAAAGTTCAAGACATCCTTGAGCAATGCATGGACCAATACATCAATGTAATTAACTGTAGGATCCACTAGAAATATAGTGAACATTTTTAATTTGCTACTTATAGCAGATGGAATTGCTGGTCCCTTATGGACTGTCACAGACCTCCCGAAGAGTGCTGCTGTCACTCTGTAGTGCCTGCTGTTGAAACACACACTGTCAAGACACTACAGGCTACATATTCTCAATCTGTCCTCGGTCCTAACCAAGAGAGCTACTTCCAGTGTCAAGTGGAATTCACCGGGATTAGTTTCAGGTGACTGAAACTGGACAAGCATTTTTAATGGCAGTGTTCCGGGAGCACTAGGAGACAAATTCGTCTTGATCCAAACCCATCCGGAGTTCAGGACCAAATTTAGCCATCCCAGTGAAGGAAAGCATATTTTTACTCAGTAATATTCAGTGTTAAACCAAAGACGATAAGCAGCTTAATTTAGTACTAGCACACACGGTACAGAACTGATATCAGTTGATATGTGATTCTGCTGCTGTCTGTGTACCCTGAATTTACACAGAAAATTTGCCCCAGTGTCTGGGTCAGTAGTAGAATATTTATTTACATTAATTCTAGTTTTTGATAGGATACTAGGAAAAACATCAGTAGTGCTGTTTGCTGTTTTGGCAGCAGACCAGGAAAATTGATATTCTTCAAAAAAATTATCTTAGAGCATTTATTGGGAGATACAGAATCGAGAACGTAAAGTAAACCAAAATACGTGATTGTTCAACTCTTGAAGGTATGCAGTGATTTTTTTTTTAAATAATTTTTGACTGCATCACTGAAGAACTGCATAAATAATGATTAATGTAAAAGCTATTTAAGCTTGGCTTTTGCTTTAAAAAATAATTCATGAATATATTTTCATCAGTATGCTACTTGTAATAGATAATGAATCCTTTGTGCTAACATATATAAAAGCAAACTTTGACTTGGGAAAAATTAACTGCACTTATCTTTTTTGTACAGAGCCATCACAGCATTACTTTTTCCTTCTGACTGGATTCCTGGAAATCAAATAAGCAAGAAATCTTATGTCTTAGCTGCAACCCTTTCCATTTGCATATGCATATACATTAAGCTTTTATTTACACTTAAACAATGTTTGAATGTAGAGAAGTAATTCATGATGGTATTCATTGGGAACCAGATTTTGTTATAACTATCGCAGAAGCAAATCTTTTAAAGTAAATCTCCAAACTTGTTTTGTGTTTTATTTTGAAATGCCAGTTAAATGTACTGGTTCATGTTATTAGGCTGAAAATTTGCCAATAATCAAGAATAATTTATTAAACATTACATGTAAAAATGTGTGAAGGTAGTTTTTGAGTAGTTCTATAGATTTGCATAATCGTTATTTATTCTTGTATAAACAAATTTGCAATTGATGATATGAAGGAAGCAGATTGAGTGGGATCAATTCAGTGATAGCTCTGATCAATGATTTCATTGTGCAGTGTGATGGGGAGAAGACAGCATCCTGCTGAAGCTGATCTTTCTCTGTCCAAGGAGAAGTTCCAGCTTTAATTATTCCACAGCTGCATGTTTGCAGATCTCTTCTACTTGAATTTTGCTTTGTGACCAAAACAAATGTGTTCCAAAGCCTTTTTGACTTCTGATTAACTTTGAGGTATCCCAGGGAACTCATCTGCTAAAAATTAGGTATATACTAAAATGTCTTTTTCTGGGAAATATACGCATGCATGTACTTCTACGTGTGAACATTTTTTTTAATCTCTATTTTTAATTGAACTTATATCAAGGCCTGATCAAAATTATCTCATTGGAAAGCAATTAAGTTTAAATGAATTTTGTCTAAAAGGTTTTCAGTAAATTTAAAAAAATATTGCCACAAATATTTTAAGGGGTGTTTTTATTGCATTTATTGTTTACTTTGCTTTAAAATATACAAATGCCCTAAACCCTTATGTAGTTGCTGTGAAAGTTGTGTTTGCTTTGTATTTCCTGAAAAATCGTAAGCAATTTTCTATAGACTATAGTAGGTTTCCAAGTATTCCTCATTGAACAGTCTTTTCCTCCCGGAACTAGATAGGATACTTGATCTCTCTAATGCCTATAACATTAGTGACAAATGTTCTTGTTAAATGTTTTGGTATAGTTTTCTATGTAAAATTAAGCTTATCCAGAGAGATACTAAATGGCCTTTTAAAAATTTTTCTCCCAAAACAGAGTGAGCATTTTATATTCATAGATAGTAAATGATGTAGAAAATTGTAATGTTGCTGTGGTTCAAGCAACTCCACTTGCCAAAGCTGGTTTTAATCTTGTTGTTGTAGCTGATATATCTTGCCAATAAGATAACAAAAGCAGACTGAAATGCTGATGGGATCCAAAAGAAGCAGAAAGCTAATTATTGATATAGCCAGTGTTTCTGGCAGCTCAAAGTTTGGGTCACAGCAATGTGACTTTGACTTCAAGTTGATCTCTGCAAAGCTGTAGTGCCACAAAGAGCTGTAGTTTGGTGATCGTGTAGGTAGGATGTGAAAAATATATGAAATATAGTGAAAACCTCCCCCATCAAGGTTTTCTGCATACATTCAGTGATTTGGCAACTGTGGGCAGCAGGCTCTGAGGAGCAGCAGATTCAGCTCGAAGTGAAGACACAAAGGGAGAAGTCATCCTTCTTCCATTTCTGCGTTTTCTTTTTGAGTCAAATCTCATTTTGCCTCCTTAAGAAGATACGCAGCAAAAATTCAAAGACTTAAATTGCCTTTTATTTTCCCTTCATGAATATCAGATCCTGTGCAGACCCTCTCACTCTGCACTTCTTGTGCGTTTGATATGGCGTTGTTCCACTCTATAAAAGTATAAACCTATCACATTCACAAAGGTCCAGGATTTTACAGACTGACAGCAGCACAGTTGAGAAATGTTCTTAACATCATATCCTCCTTTGGAAGGTTTCAGGCAGAAAGTACTATAAAAGCATTAACAGACTCCATTGATGGAGTAAGTTTTTCTCTTCTTAGGAAAGACATTAGCTGCTCTCCTGTATTCCCTGTGAACGTGTATAAATATCACTCCAGATAATATTTCAGCTCCATCCCAGTATGGGAAGATAGCAATAGCTTCCGAGGAAGAACTGTCACCAGGTTTCATTCAAGTTCTGAGAGATGCACCTTTTCAGTGTCTTTTCTTTCCGTTTGTCACACAGACTGTGTGCCAGAACGACAAGTGCCTTTTGATTTTAAAAGAATAGATTTATTTTTCCCCACCCACATGTGGTTTGTGCTAAATAATCTACAATTCACTGAAATGATTGATAGTCATTCAAAGACCAGCTCATGTATAAGGAGGTGGAGGTCTTTTTAGTCTTCCTTTTTTTCCCTTTTTTGATTTTTTTTTATGTATGTGAATATACATTGTGTTGTGGGAGGAAGAAGAGGAAATTGGTTTAAAATTCATTTTAAGTCTTTCTGAAAGTTCCTGGGGTGAAAACACGTGAGAATTAAATTCTCTGCCAGCCACTGCTCCAAGACGAGCAGTGAATCTCCATCATGCTGTCAAATATGAAACTCCCACCTTGATCAGAACAAAAAAGGCCAAAAATTCAGTGACGACAAAGAAGTCGTTGGCCTCTCCACCACCACCACTGCCCCCATAGCCCTGTGGTATTTGGCAGATAAAATAATTTGGACTGTGCCAGCTGTGAGGACGTAAAAAGTACCTGGGGAGAAGTAATTCACGTCATAGACCATGTACCCAAACTGCCATCAAAGAGGAGCAGAGATCGGTCACAGTTTGACCTTTACTTGAACCAGTAGCTTACAAAAGCAAAAGGCTCTACGTGCCATTATCTGCTCCCAGAGTCATCCAGTCCTCTCATGAAAATTAAATTTTATCTTCAATATGGCATTTCTGAGCCCTAGTCAAGAGACTAACAGAAAGCATGACTGCATGCAAGCCTGTCTTTGAATTTATCTGTCTTCTGGAATCTGAAGGAAGCCATTTATCACTGGGGTTTAAAAACAGAAATAGAATTTGATTTTTCTTTCCTGCTGCTTTATGCGTTTATGCATATGAAATATTTTATTGAAAAATAATTTAATAGTTTTGTAATAACCATGTTTCTTAAGAAATGTGACATTGCTATGCCAGAGTCCCTGCTGTGTTCTGTAAACTTTGAATTCATTACCAAGGAAAGACTATCAATATTTTTTCATTATTATAGCATCCTTCTGCTCTGAAATTATCACAGAGAAGCCATTTTGCTTTCGCTGATGTCCCATGCATCCAGATGTCTCCTGTGAAATTTTCAGAGCAGCTCTTACCAAAACCCCTGTCTTGTTTAGGTTCCTTCTGAACTTAAATGTAGAATTTGCCTAGTCTTCTTGGGAAGCATACAGGATGAAGGATCTCTGGCAGGAAATTTTACAGTTTACCCTGCAAATAAAGCATCAGCAGTAACAGATCTTCCTTTAAATTACTTTAGGAGGAAATGCGCTGTAAACAACCAATTCTCAGTTGATGAGCAACACCAACGCTAGCAGCAGACTGTGGTGGAACCCAAGGTTGAGCAACACATTAAATGATCTTACTAACCTTTAGTGATGCCTCAAAGTCCTTTTGAATTCCTATGGTTAGAACTGAGGTGCATCCTAAAATATTTACTTACTCTGGAGTAAATGAAGCCATTTAATTAAGTGTCCGTCTGGGAAATGGTATTGCCCAGAAACAACATCCTAAATGGAGGTTGGAGGTGCCTGTATTTGCTCAAGTGCTGTTGTCTCTTTGTGTTCCCAGCACCAGCGAGAAGGAGAATGTGAAATGCTTGTCCTTTCTTGGATGGCCTCACCTCAAGGGCTAGTGGAACATGGCATCCAGTTTTGATTGTCTGGTTTCTTAAAGAATTGGGTGAACTGTTAGCAAGTTTAATAATAGGCAATCAAACTGACGTATTCAACGCTGTGATCTTGAATGTTGAGAGACTGGGATAGTGTATGGACATTAAAACATGCTTACCCTAATGACAGGTCTTTGGAACACTTTGCAGGATCATCTCAAACATGCAGCAGGACACGAGGAAACTACTAACCCACTGGGATAAGCAGTGCAGCATATGATGTGGCTGGAGACACCAGAGTCCTCAGTACAACTGTCTGTTGTTGGTCTTCCAGAATGATCCACAGCTGATACTTCTCTGCATTGCTTCCCTGCTGGTCTCTGGCTAAAATGAGGAGGAAATTCTGAGCACCCATGCCACTGGCTGTCAATGCTCATCTGCTCTGCCCCTCTGCTCTCCTCAGACCTAGGGTGTGGTAGGCATTACAAGAATGGGAGCCAGTGTCAGTTCAGAAACAGTTACCTTGTGAAATTTTATTCTAAGGAAGCTTTATTCCTCTACTTGTGCAGATTTATATTCATAAAGTAAAAATTAGACTCCATTCTTCTGTAGCAGATAAGGAATTCAGTCTTAGGCTCCAGCTATAAATATGAAAATGTGCAGTTAGCAAACTTTCATTTAGATTATTTAAGAAGTAAATTTATAAGCCAGGATGTCTATGAAAGCTTTAATTTTAAAGGTTTTTCTGGATACATTTGTGTTTAATATTAATAACAGAGATGAAATCACAGGACAGCTGTTCAGTTTTTCCTCTCTGGGACCATACTGTAGAGTGAACATCACACTGGTTAACTATAGTTTTGTCTGGTGCAGAAAATGGGATAGTAGCCACCTCCTGCAGTCAGTGCTCAAGGGCACCATGATTGTCAGCCTCTTTGTACATAGCAGCTTCATAGTAATCATCGTTTCAACAGCAATTGACCTTGCAAATACAAGGTCCTGAGGCAAAGAAATGATTTACAACACAACCGGTGGAATGGTGTCCAGGGTGGAGAGCTCAGCAGAAGTGTGGCAGGATCCAAGACTGATGACAAAAGGGAGTATATTTGCTTCCCAGACATAAACAAGAAATGCATTATCAGCAAAGTGTGAAGAACACTAAAATAATGAATGTGTCTCCAAGCTATTTTGGAAAAGGACTCACCCTTTTAGCTCTGCTCAATATTGCAAGGAAGAAAATTATCTTGGCTCACACTTCATGAATGCACAAGGACAGCAGAAACCAAGTGTTTTATTAATGTAAGTACTCTGTTGTTTAAAACACAAAAATTGCTAGATCAAAAGAGAACCTTACATCTAGACAAGCATTATGCTCTAGCAACTGAAATTTTTGAGAAACTGCAGAAGAAAATTAAATATTTTTTTTTTTTAGTTTGAGAACCTGCCTGTGAGAATTTTGTGGATTCTGTGTAGGTCAGAGTTAGGCCTAGGATGAGTATCTGTGCTTCCTCCAGACTCATCACCCAGCAACCAGAGTCAACAGTTTCAGAGGCAACAAGTGTCAAGAAGACAAGACGGGCGTTTTTTCCACTCCTGTGCTATTTTACATGCCTCAGCCTGAAAGAGGCTGCTGAAATAGGCAATCAAATGAGAAAGAGAAGATGTTGCATCCATCAGTGCTGGCAGATATCTGGGCAATGGCCATGTTAGCCCTTCCTCTCCCTGTGGCGGATCCCATCACCATCTCAAGAGAGAAGCTCTTCCTGATGCTTTTGTGTACAGACCAAGATGTTCCCTGCAGGTTTCTCT
This sequence comes from Penelope pileata, assembly GCA_013396635.1. Taxonomy (NCBI): domain Eukaryota; kingdom Metazoa; phylum Chordata; class Aves; order Galliformes; family Cracidae; genus Penelope; species Penelope pileata. The sequence goes on from WBMW01001518.1 coordinate 79,933, forward strand.
CTTTCATTTTTTAAATTCCTAATACATACGTCGTGGTCTCTTTATTAACTGTATGCTTGTTTCGTGTCTTTGGAGTTTTTTAATGATAGTTTTGATAATAACTGTCACTGGATAATAAACTTTATTGGTTGATTGTGTACTTCATTGGAAAATAATTAGAAATTTATTTTTAATTTTCTGCACTGTGAATTTAATAGCATGCTCTCTCCTTTTTGTATTCTGTGTGGAAACATCTAGAAGAACTCATGCTGTCTTCTTGATGTCATCCATTATTTTGAAAGCTGTTGTCAGTACCTCTTAGGCCTTCTTCTTCTTTTTTTTTTTTTTTTTTTTTTTTTTTTAATAAACTGTCCCAAACTTTTCAGTATCTTTATATACAAAAACGACTTCTCAGTCCAGCCATTCCCATCCTTCATCTCTCAGCTGACCTATTCTCAACTTTTTTAAGTAGGACAGCTGGAGGTGAGCACCATGTTCCAGATGACAGTACACTGACAGTGTACTTTGTAATGGAATTGTCACATTTTCAGTTTGATTTTCTTATTCTTCTTGGTTTTTGCATTTTATTTGATTTGTGTTTATTTTCTGACTGCTACAGCCATTTGGACAGCAAGATTTTCACTGATTTCATCTGCTCTTTTACGCCCTGTGAATCTGTCTGGGTAGCTCAGTGTCTCCCACCCAGTGTGTATTGTTCTGGTCCATGCCAAAGAAGTGAAAGGGGTCCACCAGCCTTTTATTAGAGTTGCTGCAGGTGATCACAGATACCAAATAAGCTTGTGTTGAAATGTTTCAGCTATCACCCTTGAGTAGTAGATAAGTGTGAGATGAATAAAGGAATTAAGATGCTTAGCAACAAGGATTTCAACACCTTATAGTTCTGCTGCACAACTGAATCTCCTAGAGGAAAAGATCTTGAGTATCTGCATAATTCCCCATGGCAGAACAACACCACTCACACTGGAGAGATTTGTCCTTCAGGGAATGGATGTAAGAATGCAAACCTTTGTGAAAACTTGGAGAGACGCATTGCAGCTGAATGGGATTGGTACTGCCTTGGAGAAAAGTTATTCTGTCCCAAGGACAACTGTCTTCGGCGTGCCTTGACAAGTGTTCTGCTGTGAGACTCCCAGGCTCAGATGTGTCTCAGCATCCTGCCAGACATGAATAATCTTAAGCAAAATCAGGCCTTCAGCTACATTGATATGAAATATCTGCTTCTCCATTAAAGAATTATGCTTTCATCTTAAAAAATGGCTAATTTGTCAGTATATTGCAGGGTAGATAAAAGAGATTTCTACCCTGATCACGTAGATCTATCAGATCATGTAGAAACTTGAATGTCTTGAATCATACCTAGCCATAATGCCAGGATATTCATTTAAAACAATGACATCCAATTGAAACAAGCTGTTATGCAACAAATGATAATCCTTTCAAATTAAGTTTCAGAATTTAGTACCGTGTTTCTGCATTGCCCCCTCATATTTTTTCTAAAAAGTAAAGATTGACAAAAAATACAGGAAAGAACACCCTTTTGACTCAGAGCGCCAATATTTAAGTTCCCATCTATGTGAGTGAAGCACTAATTTTTGAAGAAAGTGCTAGTTTTTATTGTTATTTAAAACACAGGAGTCCAGACAGGTATGTAGTGAGATTCAAATTAAAGAACTACTCAAAGTGGAAGGATATGAAGATACATAAAAATTATTAGAGCAGCCTGTCACATATAGTTTTGCACTTTTTAAATTATATACTGGTTTGCTAACATGCATGGCTTGAGTACTGCTGCTTTACTAGTGCCATGGAAGGAAATTCCTAGGTCTGAGCTCATGCTGTGTATGTTATAAATAGCAGCTACCACAGCATCTAACTTAAGCTGCATATTTCATCTTTCAGAAATTGTAAGAATCGGGATGATGCAGTTCTGCAATTTCCAGTGCATCAAGCATTGGTATGTATGCAGGGGACCTGTCATAGCCTCTGGAAATGGAGGTTGAGCATATCATTTGCATGGTAATCCAAATTGAGATTGATTTCAGGTTTCCCATGCCCCTGGGCGAGTTGCCTATACATGTAGGAAAGAAGGGAGACAAACAAACAAACTCAGCATAGCCACATTTCTGCATTCCATCCATGGACATGAAGCAGGTGAGGGCTTTGCCTTCTCTTCCACCAACATAGCTGATGTGGTAGAAACAGCAGTCTCAATCAGAAGCATATGCGACTGCCTCCTCAGCTAAAAAGATCTGGGAACAGGATCATGGTGGCTTCCCAGTCTTTGCTCTGGAATAGCAGAATTGTGCACTTCCTTCCCTGCATCTCATGTCAAACCCACAAGTCAGTCTTAAAAATCTGCTGAGGATGAGCCTCAGCGCTCCTCACTGCCAGAGTCCTAACTCTGCCATTAAATACCCTGCACTCCAGGGTATAGTATATACGTATAGTCCACAGGACTGTTTCAGCTTTGTGGATGCATTTTCCTGAAATTATTCTGATTATACTCTTGGGTTTAGGAAGAATTCAAGAAATACATAAGGGACATATTTCTCATGATACTTAAAAACAGGCAGTTAAGTCAGCCATTGCTTTTAAATGACCAGGATTTTTTTGTTTGTTTGCTTTTGTGTTTATGTTTCTTTTGTTGTTGTTTTTAATAAAAAAATATCTGGAAGTACTTTTTTAATTTAAAAAAAAAAAAACACTTGGCAGTAGGTGACTGATGAGAAGGAATTCCTGCCTTCTGCCCTTATCTCTTCATGGTTTATACAAACTCTGCTATGAGAAGTCCACATTAAGGGTGAGACTTTGAGGTCCCTTTGTTCATTAAAATATACTTCATGTTACAGTTACACATAGAATCATAGAACTGTTTGAGTTGGAAGGGACCTTTAAAGGTCATCTAGTCCAACTCCCCTGCAATGAGCAGGGACGCCTACAGCCAGATCAGGGTGCTCAGAGCTCCATTCAGCCTGACCTTGAGTGTCTCCAGGGCTGGGACTTCCACCACCTCTCTGGGCAACCTGTGCCAGTGCTTCACCACCCTTACCATAAAAAACTTTGTCCTTATATGCAGTCTAAGAGCCTTTTGGAAGGAAACTTCCAGGCAGCCTTTGCAGCAGCATCAACACCTACCTCATCTACCTCTCCATATGTCGTAACTTGGTTTCTAAATTAAGCCTTTTCAAAGGGCTTTGCTTGGCTTCATTATAGTATAGATGAGCAGCAGGTGCCATCTCATTATGAGATGCTGAGTCTGAGAAAGTGACTTTTCACTCTAAAGTTCTCCTGACTTCTATGCATTTTTAGAGGAAATGTGCCTCATGAAATGATCTCTTCAAAGCATCTGTAGCCATTATAACCTCCTATAAATAACTCTTACCCATATCTTAATCTCATGAAAAAGCAAGGAGAAATATAAGTTCAGAGTAATTGCTCAGAAACTGGATGACATTTTTTAAAGAGAAGCAGACCAAGGGGTCTTCACCCACCAGAAGACTCTGTGCTGTCAGGAAAAAAGTATGTGGCTGGCTTTTTGTATAAAGAGAGGACGTTTGCAGTGTCCTCTTGTCTCACATGTGCTGTCCTGGTGTTCTGAAGTGAGGAGTACTTCAGCTAATTAGCATCTCTGGCATGCTCATTAACACCTCTAGAAACAAGAGAAATATATACTTTTAATAGTACAATGGCTTAGAGGCTCGAAATAGTTGAGTATCACAACAGGAAGCACTGTAGAGCAAATGGCAGTGTATATAGAGGGATCAGGAGGAGGGGAGGATACTGAAGTGTTACAGAGTTGCCAGTAAACACTTTAAATACTGGGCGCCACTCTCAGGTCCTCACCAAGGTAGATGGAGCACAAAGAGCATCCCATCTTCTCTCTGCCACTGGAAAGCAGAAGACAAAGGCGACTGTCTCATCTAGTTCCTCACTGTGCCATTTCTCTGATTCTTTCCATCCGGATATGGGGGCAGTTAACTAAAGGTTGAGCCAATGTAAGTTATATATGCCTATTGATATAAAAAAAAAAAAAAA
>WBMW01001518.1:83992-126455 GCA_013396635.1 Penelope pileata
AGCAAGAAAGAGAAATGTGAAGTGGCAGTAGTGCTTTTAGGAGATGATACTTTTTTATCCTAGCCTACTGTGGGAAAAACTCCTTTCTGAGGTGCAGCACATATGCTGGTCAGTTTGCCAAACTGCTGCAGGTGGTTGGTTTGAACTTCAGCTGTGTTTTCACTCCTTGCCGAATTCATGGAAGTGCTCTGGACCATTTTCAGTGTTATTCATCAATTATGCTGAGTTCATTCAGTGCTGGGAGGGCTGCTGCACTGCTTGCCTTGTTGTGTGATAGCGTTACGGTTTCTGTTGTTTTCTTTGAAAATTTCTTGTGGCAATCCAGCTGAGAAGCCAGGATGTTTATTATTCTGTGCGTGTGTTTATTTAGGTTGCCAAGTTTGCAGACATGGGAGATGTTTTGCAGAAAAGAGCAGGATTTGTCACATACAGGCAGATGGTTTCATTACAGATGATCTAATTTCTGCAAAAGGTGTGGGGACTGTATGACTCCTGGGCTTTTGTGACACCTTTCAAAGGAAATAAGAAACTGTTGACAATTAGGAGAGGGAGTGTTGTACAGCTAGTTGTGCTGCTGTAACGAGTGGGCAGTTCTCCTTCCTTTTACTGAGAAACATGGTTTTCATTGTTACTAGAGTTGAGCCTGAATAACAGCTTTTGGTGTATCCAGGAAATAGAGCTCTTATGTTTACAAAATGTTATCATTTCTTTATCTAGAAATCTTGTAACAGATTCTCTCAAGTTTTCAGGATATTCAGACTGCACTTTGAACTTTGTCCAGTTCCTTTCTCAGTGTGATTCAGCTCCAAAGAAAAAATGAATTCTGTCTTCAGTGCCTGTCTCACCCAATATTCTTCCTTTTTTTCCTTTTTTTCTGGTATGCAAGTACAAGTCAAGGAACATATCTAGGGCTGCAGAGCTCACATTTCTCTCCTCTTTCACTTGTGCATTAATTCTTGCCATCTTGATTCCTTTGCTTTAGAAGCCTGCACCTGGCAAGGGAGGAGAGGCAGCCTACGTCAGGCAAAGTCAGCAGTTGTCTGCTCTCTAGGGCAGCGGTGTGCATGTTTCTACCGACTCTTTTGCCTGTGCCAGAGCCTTGGAAAGCTTGTACAAGATCTAAAGACTTAGGCCAACCATCTGAGCCCATTGCATCCAAATTGCTTTACCTCGTGTTTCTGTGAAGCCTCTCTCCCACGGGACATGCTGTGTTATTCAGAGCTGAGCTTCCCATCCTGGCAACATTTCAAACAGTTGCTGCCTCCAGCATCTCCAGCAATCTGTCCTCAGTGAGCAGACAGACAGAATGAAGATTGCTTGCTCTGGATTTTAAATAACCAGAAAGAGTAGGAGGCAGCTGGGGAAAAAGGAGATAATTAGAACATATGCCTCTTCCAAAATACTTTCAAGGAAAGGGAATGCAGTAGGCTGGAAAGAAAATCCAGGATTAAAATTTGAGATAAAGACAGATGACCAAAAGAGTGAAGATAATGTAAATGGAGAAGACCTTAAGTCAGTGGTGATCTGAATGGGCCACACTTTGAATGATCTTCAGATGAATGTATGTATGTGGCATGAAGCAATAGCACTTTATGGCAAAGTCAACATTTGTAGTAAAAAACCTTGATTTTCTCTTGCTAATAGGCTGAAGGATGTGATCTCCTACTAATCAGTGTGCTTGGGCAAAACCATTTAAGCAGGCTAAGGCTGAATTAAATACAGCATCTGCCCAGTCACTGGCAGGGGAGATTTTGTGGGAGAGATGTTAAAACTAGTAGTGCTGCTGGAGGAATGTGTGGTAGAGGCAATGCAAAGGAACTGATATGCTGCAGACACTGTCAGATGTGTGGAGACTGAAAGCTGAGATGCTGAGCTCTGCAATCTATGTGGCATTAGGGCTGGATAAGTCCACATGTGTATCTGTACAAGCAGGAGCTCTGTTCCTCTCCCCTTCTTTGCAGGACCAGTCCTCTCAACCCACTGGAGTAGCACGGTGTTCCCGACATCAGCACTATTTGAGACTGCAGGAGCAGTGAAGCTAATGAAGGCTGGTATCTCAAGGACATGCAACTTGAGGATGAGTGCATGTGGCTTTTCTCTGATCCTTAATAATGCTGCAACCTTTTCCTCCTTTGGGGGCATTATTAAGAAATGTCTACTCTGTTTGTGATCTCCTTCTTACAGAATATATAATCTCTGAGGCTTACTTTCTTCAATTTCAATAAAATTGGTCAATGGGTGCAAAAGTTATTGAAACAAGGACAGATAACATGCGCACAAATATGCACAAGGAATATAATTACATAAGCCTCATTTCCTAAGCAAACCAGTCTAAAAAAGATTTAATTACTGTAACTTGGCCAGAGACACATGAAGCAAAAACTGCTGAGGTTCTGATTTTCTGACTGGATTGGTTGTGTTTTTTTTTTTTTTTTCTTTTGATAGTTGTCAGTATGATTTATACTGGGTCTGGAATAGCCATGAAATGACAGCTGTGCACTTTTCAGAAGAATGGCGTTCAGATTGGTGCCAGAATATGAGGGTTAACAAGAGTGAAGAACAATGGGGAGCTTGTAGAGAAGCTGAGATTCAACCTAACCCAAAAATTCCAAAAAAAAAGGAATTTTCACAGATAAGATCCTACACAAAAAATCTCACTGTTCTGTAATGAGATTTTTTGTTGTTGTTGTTCCAAATATAAATACACTAATCCTGCATTTCTTAAAAAGGGTTTCCCATAAGCTGGAAATACAGGTATTTCCTTTTTGTAACATGGGCACATATTTTCCTAAAACAAATGACTGACAGAACCTGGCAACTGCTTTGTGAAATGCTTAATTGCCATTTTAACTGCTGTAAGAAAAGCAGCTTCACTGTGAACTTGCTAGGGGTCAGAAAGCACCTTTGTCTGGGACAGGGCTGCCAGGCTCCCACTGCTGCAGCAGGTGAGGAAGAGAGCTCTGGCATAGTGTAGGGCATCCTTGTAGCCACAACATTTTGAGTTTTGTGAGCTGATCTGGATGCCTGATGCCCTGGAAGGACTTGGAGAACCTCAGCATATGGAGGATTCTGAGCTATGGGAGTCAGTTGTGTGGCGTGCTGCTGTGCATCACTGCCGCTTTAAAGTTTTACAGGAAAAGAAAACAGAAATAGCTACACACAGCCACTACATAGACTTATTTCAGGCAGTACCTTGTTCTGAAAGAAGTTCTTGAAGAACGTGATGTTAATGCTTCTCAGTTAACTATGGGCAATTCTTCATATGAAACTAAGTGCTGAGGAAAACTGCACCACATGGAACAATGAACTGCATGAAAGAAGTATGGCTGTTGTGGTTTACCCTGCAGGAAGCTAAGCACCACACAGACATTTGCTCACTCCCTGTCATCCACAGTGGGATAGGGGAGAGAACTGAAAAGTGCAAGAACTCACAGGCCGACAGTTTAATATGACAATTTAATAAGAAAGAAAAAGAAAAGGAAAAAAAGAGTGAAAGCACCGCAAAGAATACACAAAGTGATGAAGTGATAAACAATGTGGTTGCTCACCACCTGCTGACTGGTGTCCAGCCAGTCGCCAACAAACAGTGGTCCTGCTGCCAGCTTTCCCCGTTTTTACTGCTGATCATGATCTTATATGGTATTAAATATCCCTTTGGACAGCTTTGGTCAGCTTTCCTGGCTGTGACCCCTCCCAGCATCTTGTGAACCTGCAGCTCCTTGCTGGCAGCATGAGAAGAACATTGCTCTGTGCAAGCACTGCTCAGTAACAACTAAAACATTGTTCTGCTCATTATTCTCATCCTAAATCCAGAACACAGTACCATTCCAGCTACTAGGAAGAAAATGAACCCTATTCCAGAATCAAAGTCAAAATAACCCAAGACAGTCTGCAGTCCATCATGTTCTATCTCTGCCACTCCTCCATGGTCACTCTCTGGCCCTGCTCCATATAGATCCCTCCCACAGGATGCCGTTCTTCCTGAACTGATCCCGCATGGGCTTCCCACAGGCTACAGCTCTCCAAGTGCTGCTTTAACATGGCTCCATACCATGGGGCCTACCCTTCAGGCACTGCTTTAGCACACATCCCCATGGGCAGCAGCTCCCCCAGACCTCCTGTCCCACCGTGGGCTCCTCTCCATGGCTGCAGCTCTGGCCCAGGGCTGCTTCTGCAGGGGCTTCATGGGCTGTGGCCTCCTCCAGGCCACATCCACTGCTGCACTGTGGGCTCCTCTATGGCTGCACATGGAGATCTGCCCTGTGTGGCACCCATGAGCTGCAGGAGGACAGCCTGCTCCACCATGGGCCTCTCCTGGGCTGCAGGGAGCTTCTGTTCCAGCCTGGAGCACCTCCTGCCCTCATCCTGCACTGCCCTGGGTGCACTGACCTGCAGAGCTGTTCCTCTCACATTGCTCACCCCTCTCTCCCAGCTGCTGTTGTGCAGCAGTTTTTTCCCTTCCTTCAGTCTGCTCTTCCAGAGCACACCCAGCATCTCTCCTGGCTCAGCTCTGGCAGTGTTGGGTTCCTTTGGAGCAGCTGGAGCTGACTCTGATCTGATATGGGGCAGAGCTGGGCTCTGCTCACAGAGGCCACCTCTGCTGTCCCCCTATTACCAAAACTTTGCCACATAAGATCAATATGTGTGCTTGAAATAGCGTACCTGACAGAAGATTAAGGTATTGAGATACACAGACACATCACAGTAAAGTCAATGTGACAAATATGTGTACCTTAGAAGGTGAAGGAACTCCACAGAAGCATCTTCTAATTTCTGTCAGTACTGTCCTGAGAGTGAGTGAGATATAAGTACTAAATTTTGGGAAAAGAAAGGCACTAAACAGGCTGCCCAGGGACGTGGTGGAGTCACCGTCCCTGGAGGTGTTCAGGAAATATGTAGATGTGGTACTAAGGGACATGGCTTAGTGGTTTATTGGGCAATCTTGGTGGTAGGTGGACAGTTGGACTAGATGATCCTGGAGGTCTTTTCCAACCTGAATGATTCTGTGATTCCAAATTTAGAAGCAACACCCCTGAGATGCTTGGAAAGTAAATTTCCAAACCAAGACACTCGTGAATACTCATAAATACTTCCAGAGATGATACAGACCAAATTTAGTGGATTCAAAATTAATGTATTTATCAATTCATCATAACACTGTTGCTGATGTCTAAAGAATAATGTTGCAATCCTCTTCCTAATTTAATTGAGTGTGACTATAAATACATCATACTTAACTAAGTGTCCTGTTCATCTGAAACTTCATTTCATCAGATAATTTCTAATTAGTTAATATTAAGAGAAGAGAGATGACATCTTAGCTATTGCCTTTTCAAAGGCTATGGAATCAAAAAATGTATTAATATTTATCATTGGTTGCCTAGTCTTGCATATTGTACCAGTGAAGTCACAGAGAGCTAAAATTGAAAACTAGCAAAATAATACAAAAAAAGATAAATCTCTTTGTTGCTTTGCTTTAGACTGCCATAAAAGCTTATTTTGTATGAATGTTGACATGTTTGTACGTGGCAATAAATGTACCCACAGAATGATAATAACCACCCGAATAAGCAGATACCATTCATTTCTTTGCAAATACCTCATAGATTTAAAAAAGTGGAGTAGAAGAACCTAGCTGTACATAACTGGGGTTTTATGTTCAGGGAGATTTTCCATTATCAGTTCCATACGTTAAGTTATGCTGTAATTTAACAAAGAAAAAAATGAGCTTTTCAGCAAAAAAAAAAAATTGTAATATTGTTTTGTTTTCTTTTTCCAACAATAGGAAAAGTATTTCAAGAATCTTTTAATATATAACCTCACTTAATCTCAGGCCAAATGGACTTTTTTCTTTGCCTTTCATGCTGTAAATTGTTATTTTGTTCTATGAAATGGTGTACTCAGAAAACACACTGTGTTTTCAGTTTTGACCGTTCTGGTGTTTTACCTTTTATTAACCATTCGTGATGCATGCTGAGAATACATATAAAAAAGTCATAATAATCTTGCATGGAAATCTTCAGTTCATAACCTGCTCCCATTAATGCTATGTTGACTGAGCATAGCACATGTCTGAAGGCTTCTGGAAGCCCATAGGTTTTTCTGCTATATCTCCTGTGAAGCCTGAAATGGGTTTTGTGGCAATTCAGAAATAGCATTATTGGTACCTAAGTTTTCCTGGGTGCGAAAATGTACTGTTCAGGCTAGTCAAAAACCCTGTGGACTATGTAAACTTTAAATATAACTACAACGACTTTTGTAATTGAAATTGGATAGAAAAAATATGTACAGTGGAAAATGCGTGTGGGTTTTAGTGTATTTCTAGCTAAGAACTGGTAAATAGGTGGCTGTTAATACTTCTGCGGATACTATTACTATTTCATTTTAACAGCTACCTTCAAATAAATGAATGCCATTTGTTTTTTAATTAGGTGCTGTTATTTTGTATGAGATTACAGCCTTCTTGCCTTTCTTTAGAAATGTAGGATATTCCTTGTCAGTTCTTTCTGATACACTTGTTATATTTACATGTTGATAAAGTATACTTCTAATCATATTGTATTATTGTACTGTTAATGGGCACCCCTCTTCTAGCTGCACTCATACTTAACATAAACATGCTAATTACTGAGTAACAGTTGAATGTAAGGATAAAACATGTTTAGCATAATGTTTAAGCACTGTCATCTCCATATGAGAAAAACAAAATGAATGCTCAGCATAAAAAAGTCTTCATATTGTGTGCTGAATTAAAAAGCTTAGATAGTTGCTTTTCAATGAAAGAAAGAAACCTGTAAGTAAATTTTCTCCCTTCCTCCACATTTATATGCAATAAAAAGACTTTACAGGTGTATTTTCTTTCATTTTCTGAGCTATTTATGACCATGTTGTTTACCTTACTGGAGCTGAGTCCCCATCAGAATATTTGCTTATTCATTATACAATTTCAAATAAGCCCAAACGCATTTTCTCAGCCCTTTGTCTAACAAAGCAACAGATGAAGTAAACAATGTTCTCTTCCATTAGGATGGTCTTAGGGAAATCTTAGTAGTACTATTCTGAAGATACACTTAATTATTATCATTAAAATGGATAAAGACAGGATTATGTTTAGCTTATGGTACCCAAAGCAGATGAAGATGAAAATGAGCATTTAAGGGAAATGTATAATGCATATAAACTTGTGTTAAAAATCATTGATGGAATTTACTCCATTTGATTTACACTGTTATTCTGCCCCTAAATTTGAGGTGCCCTACGCCTCAAATTTATTAAAAAAAAAAAAAAAAAATTATAAAATTCTCTAGAGAATTGTACTTTGTTCCCATTGAAGTGCTTGAACTCATTGGCCAGCATCTTTTTGTGGCACTTCTATCACAGTCGTTAGGAATTTAGGCACTTGATTTAGAAGGGCTACATCGCTAACCATCTTTAACACCAGTGCAATTTAAATGCATGGAAGAGAAAGGTATCCTAGCTATAGAGAATTACAGCATACCAATGAAGTGGGATGCTGGGAGGTTTGTGTTGTACTTTGCATGCTTAATAGCTTCATTTTATAATTTGTCCAAAACAACTCCATCTAGGCACCATTTGGTTTTAAATTCCTGTCATGTGAACACTGATTTGTTCTGGCTCTTCCAAATATTTTTTATACTATTTTTTTTTTTGGTCTCTTTTGCAGGGCTGAAGTAAGAATCACTTTTATACATAAAATTGTGAGTGACTGCCATCACTTACATCTCTCCGAGATGCATACTTGATTATGCACTCAGACTTTGCACATCTCAGGTAAAATCCTGGGAAGTCTCTAAAAATCTGCCATCAGCACAACCAGCACAAAAATCATGTTTAAGTAGAAGTAGAACAGAATGAAATAGAATAGAACAAAATATAATAGTTCCATTGGAAGGGACCTGCAAAAATCATCTCGTCCAACTGCTTGAGCGCTTCAGGGCTAACCAAAAGTAAAAACATATTGTCCAACTGCCCCTCGAACTCTGACAGGCATGGAACATTAACGACCTATTAAGCCTGTTCCAGTTTTTGAGCACTCTCACAGTAAAGAAATATTTCCTAATATCCAGTCTGAACCTTCCCTGGGAACATGTGAAAATCCTGCATGCAGCACAATAGTTTTTGATAGGCCCTTACAAACTGTATAGATAAGTGATTTTTGTCTTCTCATTTGAGTTCATGTATTCACCTAAACTCAAAATTTCAGCTACTGAAATATTAACTTTGCACTGTTTGCTTCCTATTATGGAACTCAGTGTGCGTATGTAGCAGTACAATAATGAGGCTGATCCCTCAGAAGTAGCATAGAGCTGTTGAATTCTCAGCATCACTCAGTCAATACTGTAGGCCACATTAAGTCTAAGAGAGGGGAGAAGAGGCAAGACTATTAAATAGCTATGTTAGCAAGGAAAAAGCTGTACAGAGAGTTAGAAGTTGAAATTCTGTCTCTTTCTGGCACCTTTGTTTATAAGCAGAAAGCATCCAAATACACTGATAATAGAAAATGTATATATTCCGGGAACATTCAGAACAGGAACCTGAACTAGGAAAAAAATTCAGGACTATTATTTTTCTCTGCAAGGCAGCATCATTGAAGAAAATGAAGGGTAAAATCTCCACATTGTTCTGTACATAACAGAACATTAGGTTGGGATGAAGCATCAGTGGTGAGACACTGGAACAGGTTGCCTAGAGAAGTTGTGGATGCCCCCTCCCTGGAAGTATTCAAGGCCAGGCTGGATGGGGCTTTGGGCAGCCTGGTCTAGTGGGAGCTGTCCTTGCCCATAGCAGGGGGGTTGGAACAAGATGATCTCTAAGGTCCCTTCCAACCTGAACCATTCTATGATTCTATAATCTACTCTGTAAAAACCATGAACAAGACTGCATATGACTAAACATGATTTCCATATATGCCCTTAGTAGACTGATCTATGCAAGAATGCTCCTTAGAGAAGGTACAATTTATATCCAGTGAGCTGGTAGCGAGATAAGCCCATTTGCCATTAATGATGTTAAGAATGAGGATGCAATATAGCTAAATCAGAGGAATCTGAACATTTAGCAGGTGTTCTAATTACCAGTGGGATGATTTGTGAGATAATCTGCTAGCCAAGGAGATAGGCAAAAAGCAATTGCTGTATGCAAAGCTATTGAAAATTGTCTTCCAAATAAAACTGTTAGCAAGCAGCACAAATAAGTACATAAATAAAAATGCATACCAAAGCATTAAGACAGGCTGTGATGGAACTTTTGTGGTTTTTTTTTTTTTTTCCAGAAAAGGTGAAATGATTTGCAAGACAATAGAAAATTCTGATTATATCAATTATGATAAAAACAACCATTTTCTAAAGACAAATCACTGTTGTTACCAATTATAAATGAATCAAAAGGAAAATTGCGTTGTGGGCATAAAGACAAAGTGCAAAGATGTGATGATGCAACAGAATTGCCTTAGTTTCTGAATATGATCTCAAGCCATTTCACCTGTATTTGAGAAAATGATACTTGGAGTAGGGATTCTCTACTGGGGCTGTTTGTGACCAAATCATAGCACCCGTATATGAGAATTAGCTGTTAGTTTAAAAAAAAAACTGATTATTTCAGAAAGTGAGCAAGGAGAAATGCCACATCTCAAAATGCCTTCAATGGAAAACTTGTCTATTTTCTCATTCCAATCTTTTCATTCTTCTTTTTTCTTTCCCTTGTTATTTTCACCTTTTTATTAGCTTCGCTGTTTTCTCTGAGGTGAAATTAAAATTGATCTACTAGTAGCAAAAAATAAAGGAAATGTTTGTTTGCCTCCTGCAAGATCTGCTTATCAGAAAATCCTTCTCTTGGGACTTCTTTAGCTGACAGCAACATTTGTCTTTTTTCTATTTTGAATGCCCAAAAGAGACATAGGTGCCACAGGTTCCTTCCAAAAGCGAAGCTATTATGTAGTGTACCAGTAAATCGTATCAGCATTTAGCACTCCTCTCAAAAAACAGATAAAGTCTAGAGTAAAAAGATAATTAAGCATTAATAATTTAGGTAATTAAGCATGTTGATGATAGGGTCTGTATGCTCTTGTTCTTAGCCGAAGTGATATCGCAATCACATTAGAATACATTTTTAGGTAGAAAAACTTTCTTCTCTTCATTGGAAGATATATCCTTTACGTTCAGGGCAGTATTAGATCCATTATTCTGCAGTTATGGTTATGTTGGTCTGTTTTTTCTTGAGCTAATGTACAGTTAATAAGGTGTCAATTACCAATGCATGCAAACAGGGCAAAGAACAACATCTATAATTGCTGTAGTTATCACCTAAGTGTAATTATCTACAACTGCTGAAATAAATCACTTCAGGCTTTAAAGCTATCTTCACAGCATTCCTGTCTACCTTTTTCTTTATTATTATAGCTGCCTTTGGAAATACCATTTTTCTTTTTTCTTTTTAAATCAGTGAGCAAGAAAAAAGATAATCACCTTCATTTGTGAACACAGAGAGCACAATCTGCATTAAATTATGCAATTTAATGCAATCTGCTTTAAAAGTTTTTTTTTCAAGTGGTCTTCAGTAAATGCAGTGACGTCTCAGTACTTTCTCTACTTCGGTTTCTGTCTACCCCAATGTGTTCCTCCTGAAAAGGCATAAGAAATTTTCTATATCCCCTATTTTTTATTTTATTCTATTTTAAACAAGTTGAGCTGGATCTTTGCTCTTTCTGCCTTGCAATTATGCTTAATAAGTACACAGTCATGAAATCTAAGTTAGTAGAACCTTCGGGGGAACTTCCAGGGTTCTCCTAGTTAAAAGCATACACACCTTTTAAGAACAAACATCAGACAGATACGGAGTTAGATCACAGAGAAACCTCTTCCTCCGAAATGCTGAGACGTTTGGATTTAAAAATGCAATTTGCTTGCCAATGAAGAAGTATTTATAAGGATGCTAGCAAGAAAAAGATCCCAGGCAGCTTTCATGAAAGCATCTGATTTGCCCTGTAGCATGGTACCAGAGATAGGTGCATTTCTGGACTTCGTTATTCTTTTCCTCTGAATGAGGCTGTATTGACTGAGGTCTCCTGATTAGCCCTAAGAAGAGTTTACTAGGTAGCATCCAAGGAAGCAAAGTGTGACTAGAAGCAGCTGGCTGTAATGTGTAAAGGACTGCCTTTAATGGCCTGCCTCTAGTTGTGTCAGACCATCCTCCCTCTCTGGAGCACTTCCATCAGCAGCAATTGAATCTACCACACTCCCTCCATATCTGTGGTGTAAGCTGAGCAATAGCTGATGGCAACAGCTTATCTGTCAGCTCACATTTCTCCTAATTTTGAATGTATCGCTAACACCCCTGAAAAAACAGATCCTTCCTAGAACCCAGATCAGTCTTTCAGATATATACTCCTGTCAGAAACATCAGCCTGCTGGCAGATACTTAGCTCAACCGATCCTTCCTTTCATAATTCTTTCCCCCACATTTTCAGCTTTGCTGCTGCTTTCGTTAACTACTCATTACATGCTCTGGGCTAGGAAGGAGAAATGAGCTTCCTAGTTGTGTTGTTCCTACTACTACAAGCATTTTCTGCTTGTGTAATATTTAAATATAAAGTACAAGGAACCAGCAGTAAAATTACATCTGAAAAGTTGAGAGACTTTTTTCCCCTTGTCTCTCATTTTTACTGTTTTTAATAAAAATAGCATACATTTCTAGGAAAAGCTTTTTTGGCTGGAAGCCAGTTGTCTGTGTCATTTTTGATATGACCCCCTTTCTGCTCCTCCCATCTCTACACCTTTTCTAAAGTAGGACAATTTTCGCAGAGAGGACAGTGCCACATAGAAATCAAGCATTGGTCTGAGATGCCCAGAACACCAACAGCATTGGGGACATCAAGGCTAGCGGCAGTGGGCACTAATAGGCATGGATGCATCAATGTTGTTATTATGGAAGTTGCTGATTTTCCATCAGGGCTGACTCCTACAGCAGATGTGCTTCAGATGCTGCTTGACACCAGTTTTCTGTGCTACCTTGTGGCCGCATACGCCTCTCATACAGCCTGGAGAGGATTCTGGCCTTGACCATTTTTTCAGTAGTTTGGTGGAGAGTTCTGCACAAATCACTTAGTCTCCATACAAATTGAAGCTGTATGAGAACAGAAAATGAAGTCTAACGATTTCTTTTAGCTGTCAGTTATAAATGACGTGGTGATGTGAGGAGATGTGGTAATATGAGTTCCGTTATTCCAATAAAAAAAGGGAAATAAAATTCACAGAATCTCACAGGTTGTCATATCTATTTGGCTTTCTGTTATTATAGGTTTACCTTCAAAACAGCAAAAAAGTGCATTTATTACTTATCCATGTTTGCATTATTGGGGTTAAAACCAGTGGTACGTCTTGAAAGTGTGTATGTTTAAGCCTATGGGTAAAGTTACAAGATACCAATCATTTGTATTAATGAATAGCCATTATATGGACACTTCCCACTGTGCTCTTAAAAATAACCTTCAGCAAAATATGTTCTTCACTCGATTTTACAAATGCATGTAATGCCAGTCTTACAAAAGCCAAATGGTCATGGTGCTTTCTAAAACTCTTTAACATATTAGCATATAAATCTAAAACCTTTGGAAGAACAGCTACAGCTGAGCACACAAAACAACTATCAGGCCAAACAAAGGGGGGAAAGAAAAAAAAAAGGAGAACGTAAAGGCACTCAAATAAATTAATGGAAGGGAAAATGAAGGTCTTAGGTTGAGAAGCTCCTGAGTCGCGTATTACCAGAAGCTGAACAGGTGTAACACACTGTCATTTGGTTGGGGTTTTGTACTTCCCACACTGTCTCCCTTGCCAACTAACTAGCACCTGCTGGAAAGCATCCTTGCCCTCCTGGAGCCTTGCTCTGCTGCAATAAGGATATTCTCACATATCCTAAAGCAATGTGGCAGGCTAAATGCACTTGATAGCAATTTGTTCAGCGTGGGTGACTTGCAGTCACAAGGTCAAGAATTTAAAGTAATTTGCTGCCATTTGTCAAGCTGATGAAGTGCATGAAAACAGATATTTCTATAGATAATACACTCTTAGTTGTGTTGCAGACTGAATGGAAGAGGTCACATTTTGATCTGGAAGCACTGAACCATCCAGGTCTTATATGTTCTAAAATGAAGCATTTAGAGAGAGGGCTAGAAGCAAGTAGGCTATCTACAAGTATTGCATATCACTGAAAGAAGTGCGATCATGAACAGCCATAGTCCATTCTGTAAGTTAGATGAATCTTAGGTGTGATATATTGTCCCAGCAGATGTCATTATTCCATTTAAATGAATGCAAAAGTGAAGTCACCCAATACTGGGGCAGAACACAATAGCAATATTTGAACAGGCTGAAACAACTCCCACTGAATCACTAGTTCCTATTTTCTTTGATGTAAGTAACACAGTCATTGTAAGAGCAGATGTCAGTATCTGTGGATTAAAGGGGCTGTTACTGAAAGGGCATGGTGGTCTCCTGAACTCAGTTGTGTACTATTTAGTGACAATGAGAAATAATCAAAGTAGTCATTCTCAAATTGAAGCTGTCTTTTCTTAGTTGAAACCACAGGGGGAATACTGAAGGATAGGAGTCTCGTGAGCTTGCTCTTGACTACATGCTGCTTATACTAGGAGAAATAGCTGTGCCTTGGATTGTATAATAGCAAGTTTCCTGTCTTACTGGCACTGCAATGGATTTTTGGTGGGCTGGCCATAGAATGAAGAAAAAAGGCCAAAAATCGTGAAGAATCATAGAGTTATCTAGTTTGGAAAAGACTTTCAAGATCGATTCCAACCATCAACCTGACCTACCAAGTCCCATCACTAAATCATATCCCTTAGTGCCACATCTACCTATCTCTTAAATACCTCAAGGGGTGGGGACTCCACCAGCTCCCTGGGCAGCCTGTTCCAATGCCTAACCACCCTCTCCATGAAGAAATTCTTCCTGATACTCAATCTAAACTTCACCTGTTAAAATTTGAGACTGTTTCCTTGCTTTCTATTACTTGTCACCTGAGAAAAGAAAGCAATACCTCCTCCCTGCAACCTCTTTTCAGGTAGTTTTGTAGAGGGCAATGAAGTCTCCACTCAGCCTCCTCTTCTCCAGGTTAAACAGCCCCAGTTCCCTCAGCTGCTCCTCACAAGTCTCATTTGCTAGTTCCTTCCCCAGTTTTGTTGCTGTTCCATGCCTGCACTCAAGTAACTCTATATCCTTCTTATAGTGAGGGTCCCAAAACTGAACACAGTGCTCGAGATGTGGTCTCACTGTGGCCACATACAAAGGGGCAAAGAAATTGAATAAAAGACTAATTGACACAATTTTTCCAGTAAAACATGGAAAAAATATAAGAACTTAATTTCAGATCCATCTAAAATAATATATTAAAGAATTTTGTTACTTCCAGGATATTTGAAACAAATTGTTACTTGCAATAATTGTGGTGAAATCCTAATAAAAGAAAATAAAAGAAAAATTCTGCTTTGAAGTTAAAAAATTAAAAGTTTCTTTTTTAAAATGTTCAGGTGGAATACCTCAGAATTGAAATATTTAATTTTGAATACATCAGATGAAATATGCATACATTTATAACTCTCCCTAAGCTGTTTTTTCCTCCCAAAATATTAGTGAACTCAGTGTGTGGCCAAAGAAAGTTCCATGTTCTCTAGTGTTTTATCTTTCTGATCAAATTTCTCCTGTCATATCACAGTTGCAATCATACTGATTAAGATCCTAATATTTTGGTGTTCTCAATGTTATTTTAGTGAGGAAATATTTTAGTTTTCATCTGAGAAAAAGGGGCCCCCAACAACTGCCTGCTGCAAAATCTGCATATTAGCAATTTGGGCAGCAAGTTCTACAGTAAGCTGGTGTAGGGAGTGCAGGAGTGTTTCCTTTCCTCTGTATCAGGAGGTAAATCCATGCTAGTAGATAGGATTAGGACTCAAACCCCACTGGCATCATCTCCTGAGGTCCCAATACTGCTTTGCAGGGAAGGGCTAACTGCCACTGCCACTTGGCCTGAGGGCACAGCAGCCACATCATGGCAGGGAGGACTCTTAGCTGCTGAACTGTGGAGACAAAAGTATCAAAATGAAGCCAATTTGAAAAGGCTGGGGCTTTCAGTTATACATTGTTCAGCAATGTGATCAGAGGGCTCATTCAAATGGCAGCCAGGTGCAAGAGCGTTTCAGAGGACTCATGACAAAGGTTTGGAGGGCCTACAAAGCTTTCTGTTCTTTCACTGTACCTCTGTACAGTATCTTCAGCCATAATCTGCCTGCCAGAAAAAATTAACCTTTAAATCAATCTTACAGACTGGCACAGCGGAATTGGCAGTGAAAATTGCTTGGCAGCAAGAGTTCTTGTGGAGAATGGCAGGGCTTGTTCTTGTTATCCTGTTAGGTTCTTCATGGGTTGTTTCTTTATTTATGTTCATGGAAAATACGTGGTTGTTACATTTGAATTAACACATAGTCATTTTCTACAGATTAGAATTGAGGGACTTGTAGGTATTTTTCATGCTGTGGAATGAAGAGGAATAAATGAAGTCGTGCATACCTTATAACAGTGCCCCAGCAGGATGGAACTTTAAACAGGATGAAGGAGACACATGTAGGAAAACATCAAGGAAATAGCATCATGACCAGAGAAGCTGTTTTGCAACACAAATATTGAAGTGTCTTGGTGTCCAATGGGGAAAAAATACTGATGAGACAGTTATATTAACAGCCTATTGTTGTTGTTAGGCTTTTAATTTGCTTTGTAATCAACATCTACTATATTAATTATTAGATGAATAGGAATATATTGAATTATGCATTAGAGAACAATCTAGTCTTAACTGGCATGGGCGTACTGTTGTTTTCTAGATGGTCTATTATTATGATTACGGCTGG
Source organism: Penelope pileata (assembly GCA_013396635.1). Lineage (NCBI taxonomy): Eukaryota > Metazoa > Chordata > Aves > Galliformes > Cracidae > Penelope > Penelope pileata. The sequence continues at coordinate 99,924 of WBMW01001518.1, forward strand.
TTGAAGAATTGTTTTTGGAATTTTCTATTGGAAAATGCCAGTCTAACAAAAAAGGAAATAAAATATTGGCATGAGAACTAACTATGGCTTCCAAGTACTAAATTGATAAAGGAAGACTTTCAGAAGCTACTTCAGCTGTGTAGATCAGGTGATGCCTCATTAAATATCATGGCCTTTAGAGTAAGATGGTAGCACAATCACTTTAAAAATCCCAGGCTAATTAAAAGCTTGCCTTTTTTGCACAGTTGTGAGTTCATTTTAGATGTATAATAGCACACAGTGTTAGGACTATTGTCACTTTTTAAACTGTCTTTTTCAATTGTTTCCCATTTTTTTCAGAGTATATGTAAAGCAGTAAATATACTGTGCCTGGACCTCAAATTAATATGATCAATGGCATCTCTGAAAAGATCTAGTTCTGACAGAATCAATCAGAATTTTTTTCCATTGAAAAAAAATTCATAGTTTTCCTGGAATTACAGCTCTATTTTTGTGTACTATGCTACTCTTTGGTTGAATTATGCCAGCAGAATCACTAAGAAGACATCAGATCAGAAATTTAGTTATTCTCAGATATCTCTAAATCAGTGAACAGATACTGTCGTGCATCACCTTTTTCATGAAGTGGTATTCATTTAATTATTTTTAGATGGCTACCCTAAAGAAGAAATGGTTTACAGATGGAGAAAAAACTCAGTGGAAGCTGCTGACCAGAAGTCTTGGAGACTCTATCAATTTGACTTCATGGGTCTCAGAAATACTTCAGAAATTGTGAAAACCTCTGCAGGTAAGAATGACAGAAACGGTAGTGCTCGTTTTTGAAAACTAAGTATTTCACAATATTCATTTCAAGTTTGCTTTCATTCAATAAATGACTTGACTAGTGACCTTACCAATTGATTGCTATTATAATCTAATGATTCCTGTTTTATTTATTCAAAAATCTTACTGTCTTACGATGATAGTAAGATAGTAGCAACACAGGGAAAAAGATGGTTAGATAGCACACATTTGTTGAACTGGATAAATACAAAATTCAAACCACATCTAAACTTCATGCATGACTGAAGTAAGCTTCATGATTACTCTGACTTTGCAGTAAGCTCAATGATTATCATTTGGTAAGTCTTCTCTCAGTCATAGAAGGAACCTGCTAGAAGTAACCATGTGCTTAACTGATGGTAAATTTTTGAAAATCCTGTTATTATTATTATTAATTATTTTAACTTAGGCAGAGCTATGTTACTGCTTAGGAAACACTGAACAATAAATATAATAAAAATTATTAATCTCTGTAACTACTGCTGGTTGGTCATAGCCTACCAACTAACATTAGGAATGTATTCTCAGGACTGGATAGAAACTTTTTCTAATGAAGTGTCACTAAAGCTTTAGTGAATATTTTGTTTTGGTTGTTTAGTAGAGCAAAATTTTGGAAACATAAGAGTTTTCTTCTGTTATTGATACAAATCCTGGTTGTCAGTAATTTTCTCAGGAATGCAGATTTCTTAGGAGTTACCCATAAATTGGACCAGGAGTTGATGTATAGCAGTTAAAATAACAAGTCTATATATAGAAACATAGAATCATTTAGGTTGGAAAAGACATACAAGGTTATCAAGTCTAAGCATGAATATGACTGGCTGAGTCCCACCACTAAATCATGTCCCGTAGCACCTCAACGTCAAGCATATGTGTAATGCCACAATACGCAGACAGTGGAGGTCATCAGAAGGGATAGTAGGAATAGGGAAGTCCTACTTTTCCTGCTTTGCTTACACCTGGAGTGAAGCCATCCAGTTTGCGTGAAGAACTGCTAAATTTGTGTGCAAGAAGACTTACACAGCTAGCCGCAGTTAGATGTTGATAGTATCTTGCTAAGTAAATAAACTTATCAGCCTCTTGCTTTGCAGAGGACAAAACCATTTTTAAGTTTCATTCAAGTGAGTAAATGGCTAACATAGAACAAAGAAAAATGTATTTCCTATGCTCTTTTTTGTATATATTTAGTTCCTTTAAGATGAATGAGCTGACAGTATGTTTTTCCTATTATTACTATTACTGCGTCTGTTCACCCATGTTTAAGAGTGCAAAATCCAATAGCAGTGTTGAACTGTAACTACTGGAGCCATCATGACATTTCTGTTCTCCTTAAAGTATCACAGTGGCGGAAAGCTTTTGGAATTTATTTGAACACTATAAACAAAACAAAACAAAAATAGCCTTGTCAGGAGGTTGTGGAAACTAACTTGTAAGAAACTACATAAAATATATGGGTCAGGTTATCAACCGGTGTTATTAGGTAGAAAAATCAGTTATGCATATGGCCCTTATATTCTGGTCAGCAGATGGCTGAGAAGGGGCTCTCAGTCAAGAAATATCTGGAAAACAAGATGCTTAGTTTGCACATGGACCTGACTTTTTATTTTTTTATTTTTATTTTTTAGAATAAACTCTCTGAGTATATTTTCTTTACATTTCATACCTTAAAAGACAGATTTACTGAATATCAGCATTATTTATTGTCAGCAGCAGCCCAGGGCCAGGACTTGGGAAAACTAACTGGTACATTGGAAAACTATCAGTATGTCCTGTGCTATAGTGCAAGGATTCCCAGAATGGAGAGTGGGGCACAAAGCCCACCTGGGCCTGTGGAATATATCTCAGAGGCAAAATTTAAGATAATTCTACAACCACTTGTGAGCACAGAAGTGAATGTATAAGAGGGAGGCTGCACTGGCGCTGACCTTGCAATACTGCAGGTATAGAAACCCCATTGGTTTTGGGCTGTTCCCCAGAGAGGCCAGTTCCCGTGGACTAGTCTTTGGGAGCCTGTAGATGTCCCACCAGCTGTCATCATCCCATTGCAGAGTCAGGACAGAAAGTGCAGCGTTATCTAGAGTGCTGCTCAGTGAATTGTTCAGAGTAATGAGATGGAGTTGGGAAAATGAAAGCAGGCAGGGTACCAAGAGCAACTTCCTGACAGAGAGAAGTACTAAACTATCATCTGTTCCTCCCAAGGGAAATTATGAAAACTACTATTACACAGGGCATTAAAATGTAGACTAGACAAAATGTGAAAAAATGTACTACAGGGATCAGACCTCCACTAGCAACAGATGGATTCAAAAGCCTAACATCTTTTCACTTCTATCTTACACCCTTCTGCTGTTTTATGACACCATTATTTCTCCTTAAAGAGTGTGTTCATCTACAATATGGGAGCTACCACAGCGTTATCTACCTATATCCAGTTCAGATATGCCTTTTTTAGCTCCTTTTCAGCACTGTTACAGTGATAATGAAGACAGATCATGCTGACCACGCAGCAACATGCTGCTTTTCTTCCACTATTTGTGTAAGCCAGTTCCTTTTTGCCACAAAATGAGTAGATTTTGTACTCAGCAGAATTCTGCTAATGGATATTCGTTCAGTCTTTCCAAACTTCTTTTTTCTAAACATCTATATAACCTTTATGTTAATCTAGGGCAATTTTGGAAGTACACAAGTTGGAAACGAGATGTAGCAAAGACTCTTTCTGATTTCTGAGCAAGATGAGAAACTCTGTTATCTCTTGCCTTGTGTCAGCAGGGAGTAAAGATTTTAGCAGCTTTACTCTTGTGAGAAGACTATCCTCTCTTACATTAATCTGACAGCCAGGGAAAGTTTTCAAGGCTATCTGGAAGATGTACTCAGGTTTTTTTTTCTTGCGGATGATTATTACATTTCATGCTAAGGTACAAACATAGCCAGATAAATACCTACAGCATCTGATGAGCCTGTGGGATACACAGCAGAGCTCACTGTGCTGATGCTATGCCCATGCACCTTTGTCTTACACTCCAAATAAGCTCTCGTCAGGTGATATCAAACTAATTCACAAGGATGGGAGAATTCCCATACTGTTGCCACCTGGCAAGATACTCAGATACTATAGCAAGAACACTTTTCTTACTGTGATGTCAAATAAGGTTGACAAAGATAATTAAAGTAGAGGGAATACAAAGCCACCTGGCAGGAGAGAGAGGGAGAGCATCATCCTTAAAAGTACACTGTGTATTTGCAGTATATCATAGAATCATACCATGGTTTGAGAGAAGAAAACCAAATCAAAACGACCCCATGGAATCATGAAGGAATCCATAAGTAAATCTCATGGAGTGAGCTGTAGTGTTGTGTGTGCTTTTCTGCTGACATCTACCCCAGGGAAAGCCTATTCATTCTCTTTAAACCACTCAATTTTTTACACTCCTAGATAAACACAAAGATCTTGTAGCTACTAAATCTTATTTTCATTTACTTGAGAACTTCTTTGCATCATACAAGTTCTATTTATGTTCTTCCTCAGATGCCTTTAGCCTGAGAGAATTTTGCAGTCCAAAGGAGACTTTGCATAAATAAATTTAAGCTAATTCATCAGAAATAGAGAACACCATCAATGTGCCCTATTTAAAATCATTAGTAGCTGATCATTAGAAACTAAATACAGTGAATCAGACAGAAAGTGTATTCTTCTGAATGATATACAAGATACAGGCCCAATAAATAACCATGACTACTACCATGAAAAGGTATATACCTGCATACAGCAGATGGGTGATGATTAGTGGAGTCTTCTTGTCATACAACTTCCAAATTGTGTTTTGTGTTTTGAAATTGTTGTTTCAGTTAGAATCTCAGCTTACATGATGCTTTCAGCCCTATATCACAGGACTGCAAAGCAAATTCAGTATCTGCTCTCATACATGCTGGTAAAGCTCTGTGGGACAATGCTAGTAACAACACATTTTAAAGTGCACGCTCTCTTTAAGAAGATACTAAACGGCAAATAAAAAACTATCCTAGAATAAAAATAAAAAAGCAAACATTGCTTTCATTTGAAGAAGATGCATAGACCTACATAAACAGCTTCTGTCAGGAGAGAAATGGAATAGACATGTTTTTATAAGAAAGTCAAAGTTTGCTGGGGGAGCTCCCATCAGATCAAGGGTTGGATTAGGTGGAGATAGGCATTAGCTGATGCTCCTCGACTTTTTCAGGGGACTAGCATACTCCCTGAGTTTATTCATAGGAGAAGATGCTCAAGTGCCTAACTCTTGAGCTAGGTGAACAAAGAACTGCTGGCTTCAGAAACCATTTCAAAATCAGCACTTCTCCTTACTTTTCACTGTCATCTTCTCCCAGATCACTCAGCTATAGGTGCAGAGGGTCCACAAGAAGTATATACAGAAGAGCTAAGCAGATCTCTGAGGTCCCTTCCAACCTGAACCATTCTATGATTCTGCGGTGGTATGGAGTTCAAACATTTGTCCAGCCATCACCTGATAGGTCTGCATTGACAAGGCAGAACCACCACCCAACCCAGACTTTAGGTTGGCAAATAGGAGGCAAGGCCAGGCCAGGGTTAGCTGAGCACATGAATCCCTCAACATGAGAAAGGAGCTGGAAGGGATGGTCACAGACTGATCAGGGCCATTGGAGACTGGCAGTGAGTAAGAGATGTACCAGGTGCTATAATTGCTGAATATGTGCATTCTTGTTTTTAATGATCTGATTCAGCCACACCCTCTCCTGTACCAGCTAAGTAATCTGAGGACATTTATTTAATGAATATTCATGAAGCTCTTTTGTTTTTTAAACACCATTGACATTTTTTTAATGTCCTGCTAAATCCTGATGGCACACTGGGGAATGCTTGTCATTTGTGTATTCTTCCCCCAACAAACATGTATTTGCGTTTTTTTTTTTGTTCACAAATACCAAATTAAGTGGGATTTGCCTCAGCTGGCCATGCTGCACAGGCTGCTGTTAATCAGATGACATTGTGAAACAGACAAGTGGAGATGCAAACAAATGCCATATATAATTTGAAAATAGTGCCTATTTTTACCTAGACAGCATTCCAGTGTCTTGGCCTCTTTCAGCCAGAGTATCACATAATCTCAAATGCTTTAATGGTTAGGCTTTGGTTTCAGGTTGTCATTATTCCTGATAATGTTCCCTCTTCCCCTTCCCCCCCCCACATTGCACCTGACTAATGTGAGTACAGAAGGAGAGAGAAAGAGTGGGCTTTTTTTTTTTTTAATTTTTTTTAATCTGAATGTATGAGTGGAGTTGCAGCTGGATTCTGGCAGCTCAGAACCTGCTTTCCTCTGATGCCAGCTGCTTCTCTCAGTCACACATCTGTATGTGGAAAGAGTCAGTCTCAAGTCAGTCTCACACTCAACAAAGAGGTAGAACAGAAAATGCTTTTGGTGGGAGAATTCTCTGTTCCTCCGCTCTCAGACTCTTCAGCCCTGACACCCTTTCCTTGGCTTTTTGAAATTTCAGGTATAACCCATTCTCATAATTGTGGGGTCTTCCTTCATAGCAGATAGTTGTGGTTATACTTACAACTGTCCTTGGGTCTGAATCTGTGTCTGTCATTTAGGCTCATAGCTTCGTAGGAATGCAGCAAGAGACAAACTGAGAAAGCTGTGTAAATATTAAGGCTCTAAGAGATACTTGACATGTCTATCCTGCCTGGAGAGCAAAATGAACATGCTGTGCTCAAAGGCTATGTTTACAGCAGTGCATGAAACATGATGAGGAATCACCCTGGGCATGGATGTCAACTGGATACTGAGTAGTGTGCTTCTCTGCAGAGGAGCTGTCTCACTCCCCTAAGCACTTTGCCTGCACACAAACTGCATGCGTGCTGGGGATGGTCCCTGGCATGCGCTGACCCCTGTGCCTGGGAATCAGTTATGTGACACAGACTGGCTTGAGCCAGAGCTGTCCCAGAGACCAGTCCACCTGTTTATCAGCACACAGGGTTGCACTGCTTAGTTCACTGTTATAAACCTACCCATACTGTTTCCACGTACACATTTGCCATGCTGGATGGCTGGCATGAGGAGAGGTGTGAGGGTTGGTCAGCTCAGGCTTTACCTGAGCTGGCAGCCAAGGTGCAAAGTTTGGACTCAGGGAGCTGACTCTGTATGTGTCCTTCTGGCAGCACATGTCAATGCTGAAACTCTCCCAGCCTTGTTGCTGCTGCCGTCCCTCCTATCTAGATTAAATCTGCCACATTCGTTTTATGATGTGGACAGACCATATGTTAGATTTAGATTTCAATTTCCATTTTAAAAATCATTTGGGTGTTCAGCTGCGTAAAACTTCCAGAAAGTCAGCAGAGTTCAGGTCACAAAGCACTCGGTGGCTCTGTGCCTTCCACGTGCAGCCGCAGCTGGGGCAGTGCCGCAGCTCAGCCCCACAGGGCCACACCTGGACCCATCCTGCTCCAGGGCAGGCTCTCACCGTGCAGACCTCCAGCTTAGCCACACTCTCTGGAATGAGGGCATATCATATCATAAGACTTCATTCTGACAGTTAACACCAATTCACAAGAAAACAGAAAATTAGTCTGATTATAAGAATATTTAGCAATAATCTTTTCATTGTCTTTTTATCCTTGATACAATATTTGCAATAAATCAAATCCCAGTTTATCAGAGATAATAACTGTCTGTATTGATTTTTAAAATATACTCACATGTCAAATGAGAATAAATCTGAATATTTTGAATAGCTTTTTCTATGTGAAATATCAACTTCTGTTTTTTTACAGCACTTTATCTTGCACTGATACTGTACACTTTGTTTGATAGGTTCTGGTAAGTTTGTCATTAGCTTCTCAGATTGGAAATGTAATAATTAAATGGATGATTATCAATAATACTTCTATTCCAGTAAAGTGTTTTCCTGTGTTGGTGACAAGTGTAACTGATAATGATAAGAATCAAAACTTTTATATTGCCATACAAACCCAGTGCTTGCCTGCCTTATTACAAAAACATCCCTCAAAGCTCATAGAAGAGAGCTTTTGAAGAGAGTGATTGGTAACTTGATCCATAGCCTGATGCAGTTAATGGAAATTTTCACTTATTCTGGCCTGGGATTAGGCCCTGCCTCGCAGAAGTCTGAAATTGGGTTTATAATGTACTGCTCTACATAGTTGTTCAGTCACTCACAATTAAGAAAACTCAGTTTAACAGTAAGGTAACACAAGGGTAAGTACAACATGCTCTGGAAATACCTTCTTTCTTCTGCTTGGGAACAATATAAATGATTGTCAGAGCAGGTCGAGTGGGTTTTATTCCTCTGCATATTTCATGATTGGCAGAACTGCATATATAACTGGATTTATTCTTATTCTTTGCCTTGTGGAGACAATATTGCAGTGCCTCTTGTAAAGACAAATGGGGAGAGAGATTAGAAATAAAGGAACTTTACTTTTTGATGTAAAAGCAAAAGGAAAAAAGGTAGACAGCGGAAACATCAGAGGCAGGCCTTAACCCGTGTTTTTTCTTTAGGGAAAATTTCAGTAGGAAGTAATTTTTCCCTAAAAAATCCCCGGTTGTCCTTGATAAGTTGTCCTTTTTAGAGATTTTCACATTGTATGGAAAATTATGCAGTCTTTTCCCATTAGATTTTTTTTAACAGGCCTTTTACCTGACAGCTCCATATTTTGTAAGTTTTGTGTGTTTAACTTTATGATGTTCTTGAATTAATGTCCTCATTCGCTCTTCCATTGAAAATGTTTTATTTGTTGCTCTCCTGGCTTTTATTCCCACTTCTGTGTCATTACGCCGCTGTATTGGTGATTCAGGATTGGCTCAATCAAAAGTTTCATATTAATGCAAACTGTGAAGGTTTGGCCTTTGCCCAGGGTTGCTACAATGTTATCTAAAAGTCTTTCAGAAGCAACAATTGTGCTTAATTTAGAACTCATAGTATTACACAGGATAATTTATATTTTATTCACTTCTTAATCTAAAATCTTAATGAGAATTTTAAGATACAAAGTGGGATGATTATTCAGATGTAGCAGAAAGTTTCTAAGTGACTTTTTAGATTTTAGTTTGCCACACCTTAGAAAATGTGTGGACCATACTGGTTACACTCTAGCAAGGTTTCAGTAAATTTAGCATTTACTGTTTCCCAGCAGGGTCCTATTTCCAGGTTCCCGTGCTATGGTGATGGTAACTTTTTGCCTCTAGGACCCTTTTCTGCAGCTAATATTCACAACATCCAGGTCATGTTCATTTCAGTCAGCACCTCCTGCTTCCTAGTTACACTGGCAAGAACAAAGATCTTCTCTATGATTTGTTGCTTGATACTGGATTTATCCAACACCTACTGAAGGTGACGTGCATCTTTCTATTATCTGCCATATGCTGTCAGGTAACTAAAGAAATAGTACAGGACAGGAAAAAGTGTTTAGGAAGTTTCCAAACCTTCCAGCAAATGCAACCACAATATTGAAATGTGATAACATGAGGCAGCATTTCTGAAATGTGAGGAAGCCTATTATGACCAGGGCTACCACAGCATCCTACAGTGAACGAGAGGCAAACCCTTGCCACTTGCATCAAGTTTGGCAGGGACAGAAATCTGAGCTGGCATCAGTCATGGTGCATTGCAGTGTTTACAAAACAAACTTGGCAGAAGACACCAAAATAGACTGTCATCCATTACATCAGAGAGAGTTAATCATTGTCAGCTTGAGACAAACTGAAGGTGCGTGCTAGAGTTTCGTTGCTTCACACGAGGAAAACACATAATTCCAAGTGTATTGACAGGCGGCATCAGGCCAAGGAGCCCAACATACTCTGGTGACTTCTACTGAGTTCTCCCAATGACTCTGTGCTTCTGAGCAGATGGATCCTCCTGAGTACATTGCCTTCTTGAATGAGCCTTGCAAGTGAGTCTGTTTAGTCTACTTACACTTTGTCATACTAACTATTGGTGGAACTATAGTAGCAGACAATATCCTTTTGTAGAAAAATTCTGCATTTTTTATTTTTTTCTGTCAGACTATCTTTCAAAACCTTTTCCTGCTTTTCAGAACATTGTCTCCAGTTGAGAGGAAAACTAAAACTGTCATTCTGATATGACCCTAAAGACTGGCATTTGGAAAACTAGTTTCAGCTATGTTCATCCCCAGTGCAAGGGTTTCACAAACTCATCTACCTATCTTTCTTTCACGGAAACAATTCACAACTACATTTGTTTTAGCTGTTTTATGTATCTGCAACTGCTTGTTCAAATTTTTCAAGTCTGTCTTGGAGCTGGGGACCCCCTGCCCTGAACCAAACAATGTATGGTTTTGTGCATAAGGAGAACAACTTATTTTTAGCAAAGTGTAAAATAAAGATTTTCATCTGAGATGTACAGAACCACCACCCACATTCTAATTCAATTCAGTATCAAACTTAATTGCAGGCCTCCTACAAGTAAGAGCAGTTAGAATGAAAAAACATCTGAAGAGTTTTCTGCTCTTCGTGTTCACCGCTTCAGGCATGTCTTTTGCATGCTATAAACAGTGTGCCAAATTATTCCTTCAGTACTATTGGCTCAAAACATAAGTTTCTTAGAATAAAGCAGAAGAATCACAGAAAAATTATAAAGCAGCTTGAAGAGAAAAAAGAATATGCATCATTCACTGGATGCATGCTGCTATGAAACATGTAGAATGTTAAAAATGTTTTTAGTTTCCCATACATCTTCATGTAGTAGTTGTATACCTGTCAAAATTATGAAAAACTTTAGGCAAAGCTGAAGCCAGACTTGTAGATCATAGTTTTAATCCATGTCCTGGTCCACTCTGATTTGAATTCCTTTCCATCTAGTCTTTTGTTTGTTTGTTTTTAATAAGGATACCTCCTAGGAAACAAATAATGTTGAAAATATGTCTATTAATACAAAGCATAAGTTCAAATGTCTTTTGTAGTAATTTCAATTTATAGACTCCTAATCATAGCTCTGTATTTTATCCTTGTTCTTCCAGTAAGAGAAAACACAAATTTATTTTTCTAAATATTTCCTTCATGAAGAGGAAAACTTGTTAAATATTACCTATGTTAACACAATAGAAAAAGAGAAGTACATTCTAATGTGAAGAAAACCTTGCTGTTTTTCTTCATATTTATGTGAATAGATAAGTTAATTCTTAAGACCACATCTTGAAGAGCACTTCTGAAAAAACTGAGTCCTTGAATAGATCTCTACAGTGCCTGAAAGTACCTCCTCAGCAGGCTCTGAACGTCAGGCTCTACACACCTGGAATTTATTTAAATATTTGTTATTTTTAAATTCAAGCTAACTCCAGACTGTGTCTGCTCTGGAGCCAAGCCTCATCAGAAAGTTGCAAGGAGCAATCTTGGGCTATTTTTCTGTTCAAAGTCACCTGAAACATTGAAGCAGAGAGGCTACATACTGCAGCAAGACTACCTTTTCTGCATGACGTGCATCCCTGGAGAGTACCCTCAGTATTGAGCCAATGAAATTTCCCTCCATCACCCTCGGAGAACTCTAGCAAGGATGTAGAGCTGACCTTTAGCTTTTCCTAGCCACATTTAAAGTAACTGGCAGCTGATACGGTCTTTCAACCCTACACTGTACTTTACAGGTGCAGAAACGTTGGTTTTAGTCACATCACCTGAGATAACAGTAGCCCCTTTTGCTCAGCTTGTAGGCTCATGACTCTTTCAGACCACAGCCTGTTGTACATTATGCTTGTTCACATCCTTTGATGTCATGCATTTAAAAATCAAATCCATGGTGAGATTTGCAGAGAAAAGGATTATAGGGTGCTAATAAATGCTCTCTCATCTATGAACAGGGGATTTCTTAAAACAAAATGAGAAGCTTTTCTATTGCCATCAACCTTAAAATAAAACTGCATTTTATACAGGTTTAATTCCTCTGTGTGAAACCTGACAATTTTATGCCAAAAAAAAACCCTGACAATAACAAAACATCAACAGCAAATATCTTCTTAGGACAGGAGAAATACTGAGAAGTTCAGAAGTTAAAACAAACAATACATTTTTCATAGCTTCAGTTTTCCATAACTTCTGATCTTCTCTGATATTGGGCTGCTAATATACCCGTTTTTTGCCCTGTACTCAAACAATTTCTAAAACATGAGCAATTACTCCACACCTGGTTCTGAAACGTCCTGAGGAAAGAGGAAATTACTCCCATAGATTTGTCTGATATTAAACCAACAAAATATCCCAATACAGTTTCAAGCATGCTAATACTTTATTAAGCATTGAACTTTAAGTAAAATACTGCATAACTGAACTCCTAAAGGTGAACCTTTTTTGCAAGTCTCCAATTTCATAAATAAACGTCTCTTTCCTCCACTGCTCCCTCAAGTGTTTAATAAACTGACAAGAAACAAACCAGCTCTCAAGTGCTGCAACCTATGGAAGTAATAACTGAATGTAGAATGCTGTAAACAAGTCTCTTCATAATCAAAGACGTTCAAAAGTCAATGTTTCCACTGCTGGGAAAAAAGATATTTTTAAAGCCTGCAGTCCAAGGTTTTCTAGAGGAAATATCTCTCTGACAGTGATTTTTGTTAAATCCTATAATTAGTATTTAAGGTATTTTTGTTATTGATAGTGGCTCAAAAAAAAAGAAAAGAAAATGAATTTATTGTCTGGTTACTTCTGTAAGCTCAAAGCTGATCTCAGAAGGTCATTGTTGAGATGTTGTTATCACTTCCACTTTTTCTCAGAAAGCTATTCTGAAATATAGTGAAAAGATGTAACTTTAGCATTATGTATTTCAGAAACGCCCCTCATATTATTTCATTTGAATTTCTGTAAGTCAAGAAGGCCATAAGTCACACCAGAGTAGAACTGAATAATAATAAGAAAAGAATAATGTTGAATATTTTTTACGGCACTCATGGTTCTGATTCATGTAGTTCATAAATCTTTGTGCACATTAACACATGGGTTTGCCATTTTCGTTACTTCCTTTTTGCTTTGTTTTTAAAGTCATTTGTTATTCTCCCATTTACAAAAGCTGACATCCATTTAAGGCACAGATAATGAAGTTTTGGTCTACAAATCGTAAAGAGCTTTTAAATAATTGTAGTTAAATTATTCATTGAAGTTATTCAACAAATACTAAATAAAAACAATAAATTCATTTGGCAATAGTCAAGATGAATTTGAGAATGATATGTTAATCAAAAGGGGATGAAATCTTCTTTAGCCTATCTTATTTCTTAATTATTATCTTAAAATTTTAATCATGAGACATTCAGCAAAAGTAGAGTTTATGGCTACTAATATTGGATCAAATCACCAAAGACTCTTTCTAAATAGTACAGATCACTAACAACCTCACTATGCCAGTTCAGATGTGGTCAAAAATGCTGGGTTATCTCTGCGTTGGCCAATTTTCTACCAGTTCCACTCTAACATGTCAAAGCCAACTGCTTTCCATACCCAGCCTTCAGGCTTCTTACTTTCCTGTTACCCACCACTTCATACTATCAGACATCCCGTTATCAACACTGGATATTTAGATCACTGTCAAAAAGCGAAAAGCAAACCTGTTTTTAAATGGTTAAATAAGAAAGTGAACTGTTAAAGATTTTCCTGCCTCCTCTACTTTCTGTTCAAAAGGAAAAATGTTGATCTTTTGACAGCTGCAAATTTTCATGCTGCAAAATCAATTTGGTAAACTGCTTAAGAGGTAAATTTTCTTTTATTTTCATTCTACTTCTAGGGACCTTTGTGGAATGTGATTTACACGTATGCTATAAGACATCTAAAGTAAGGAAAACAGGAAGAAATAGAGGCAGTGGGGTACTGGTTCTGTCTTCTCTTGAATCCTGTACAGTAACTTATACCGGATTAAGGGAGATGTAAAAGTAACAGTAAATCAGAATGCAGTATTTAAAAATATTTTACTTAAGTTCACATGACTTCACAAAAAGGCAAGAAAATTAGTTTTCAGCCTCCATTTTTTTGCCATATGTAATTTAAATGTACTTATTTCCTACTGTAGGTGTATTTATGCTTCTTATTTCACTAAAAAAAAGAATGTAAAATGGTTTGCAGAATTTGAGAGTGAAGGAAGAAAATGGGAGAGAGGGAAGATTATTTTGTTCAGCTGCAATGTAGAAATGTTGAGATTTACATCTAGTACATCTAATTAAATATGCTTAAGGAAAAAAAAAAAGTCCTAGAGGAATCAACCAAAGGAAAAAATAAAACAGGAGAACCTCTTTATAACAGTGTCCATAGAATTAAACATGTACTATTTTAACTGATGAAAGAACAAAATTTTCTCCCTCTGCAATCCCATGTAAATGCAGCCTCAAGCATTAGTATTACAGCGTCTCTGATGATTTCTAGCTTTGATTTTCCAGATCAGATTTCTACTAAGTTGACAACCTTAGCATTAATAATGCAAAGTGGCAGTGTTATTAATCAAACATTTTCAACCACCCAAACATCGTTAAAGCCTGATATAATCTTATTCAGCAAATATTTAAGCACCTGGAAATATTTTCATGAAATATTGACTTAATGATAAATGTTCAGAATATGTTTAGCCCTCTTTTCACTTCTTCCTGTAATGCGTAATCCAGCAATGTCAATCATAAGCAAGCATACCCTGATGCTTCTAAGACTATGGTCCTATCTTCTGCCTGTGCATTAAAAATCTAAGTTTTCAAAAGTTTTGGTTAGTGAAATGCTTAGTTTCTTCCTGTTCAAAGCACATGAGAAACTATAGAAATCATACTTCAAAATATTAAGAAAGAATTGAAATAATATGAAAAAAATGTATATTGAAATCACTTGTTTTGAGAAAGAAGGCTAGGAAAGTTTTTAATGTCCTCACCCTGCTCGTGTGAGGTCATTCTATGGATTAAGGCACACGGGGAAGAGCTTGTACCTTAGATTTAATAAATTCAGAGTGTCAGCTTTCCAGGGAAAATCCCTCACCTCATTCTGTGTTTGGGCCCAGTCCAGGCTTCCTCCAGTTGAGTTCACACTGAAGGAGAAACATAAAAACGCCCAATATGACCAGGAAGAAATGAATCTTTTCCGGTTTTCTCCAAATTTAATTAACCAGAAGGTGTGCCTTATTTGTTGATTTTGCCTCATTGCTGCTCACAGTTAATTAATAAATTAATTAAACAATATTAATCAGGTTGCTGAGGCTGGTTGGACAAGGACACTAACGCCCAGGGAGAGGCCAAGTGTGAAAGATGAAAGTGGAAGGCTATGAGAGGAGGAAAAGAGAAAGAGCTTGTGGAAGGCTGCAAAGCACACTGTTGTGTTACAGGAAATGCAGCAGTGCAGTGTTTAAAAGACTGGGACATAGAGCAGGGATGAGGAGGCTGGGAGTGGGTTGAGAAGCTGGTGACCTGATGTTGGACCTGTTTGCTTTCTAGAAGTACTAGAAAGTCAGCTCTGAGTGAGAAAAGGCTTTGGAAAAAGGCAAAATATATTAATCTTGGTGGAAAGACTACATTGCTGTTCAAAGCCTAGAAAAAAAGTCCAATACACTCAGATATTACTAATTCTCTGCTGTCAACAAAATGCCTGTGAACCCCATGGCAAAGTGTTTTATCCTTTCGTAGCACTGCATGCTAAGTGATCACAGTCAGTGCTGGTCACTGAGCTCAAGTACCAACAGGACTACAGGATGGCCTGCAAATAAAATACAGAAGAAAATGTCCTGGGGGGAAAAGCAGGGAGTGGATAGATTCAATACAGGCCATTGAAACTAGCAAATCTTTGGATAAAAATCAAGAAAGGAGGCGTCTTGTTTTATCACATACAAATAAACAAACCACATCCTAAATGCAGCAACCCCAAAGCTTTGGCCATTTTGGCTTTTGTCATTCACTGATATCTGGAGGGAACTGCCAAAAGTGTGTTATTCCCTGTTGGCAGGGCTTCGGGCTTTGAGACTTGATAGGCTCCTGCAGGGAAAATCAAGGCAATCTGCATTAACAATGCACCGCTCTGTACTGAAAGACACCTTAAGGAACACAGGGAAATGAAAGGCAGGTTTCAGCTCTTAACATTGTATTCTGCTGGTTTTGACATGAACCTGTTCAAAGAATTACCCTAGACAATCACTAAGACAGAAAGCCTCACTTAGCAGGACAGACTAAAAAGAATGGCAATTTTCTTTCAGAAAAGTCTTACAAGGAAAAAGATGTACAACTGACAAAACAGAGCATACCTGATTTAGAGCTATAGATTTAGTTTCAGATTTAGGATTAGATTTATTCTTGTTTATATCAATTCAAGTCTTATTGTAGATAGTAGAAATACTGTAAACACATTAAAAGCTCCAGATCCTGGACTACCTGTCTGTGGTAAGGAATAATCCTGATGGACTTGAGCTCCACCTTATGTTTTCTTTTCAATCTGAATTGTGCATATCTATCTGTGTAGATATTCAAGAGTTGTATAGATATATAACCATGAATGTCAACAAGAATACCACTTATTGCTGAAGTTCATTTTTGCAGTGTTGATAGGGTGAGATGGCAAGGAACAATACATAAACTAAGTTTAACCAAAATCCAATATTTTCAGTCCTAAGAGTCATCTGATATGTTTATGTATTTTCACAGCTGTAGACATATGTCGGAAGTGTTTTTATAATACTGTCTACTACATAAAATCATCCTGGCCTTAATTAAAACCACATAAAATTAATAATTCATGGATGGTAGCATAAAAAATACCACAAGAACAGAAAGATGTTTCATGGGAACTAATTACGTTCGCCATTTCTGATGGAGATGTATGTTATCCTACAAGAGAATAGGTCACTTTGGCTAGTATTTAGAGTACAGCATTAATCATCGATTCTATTGGATTCATCAAAAACTGGTTTAATGATCATTTAAAAGAACAAATTGCATTTGAAATTCAATGTATAGGAAGTTCTTAAAATGATAATCTCCAAAGTAATTCACAGTGTAAGAGGAAGTATACTAGAGGGGGAAAAAATGTGTGATATGTTGAAATGGAGTTAAACAGCATGTATCTCTTTGCTTAAGGTAGGAAAGGAATCGTACAAAGAAAATAGTGAAACAGAAATGAAGACTGCCTGAGCTCCAGCTGAAACAAACCAGGTGGAAGAAGATTGATTCAAAGATATATGCAAGGAGGAAGCAGTTAGAAATTTCAAAATTAAATTGATTTGAAAATGTTCGCAGAATAAAAAGAGGTTTCATTTGGTTTGGTTTTTTTTGTTGTTTTCTTTATTTTTATTTTTGTTTTCATTGCTGTGGTTATTCAAATGTGCTGTTTCCAGAATAGCCAAAGCAATTATTTCATGTCAATCATTAATTACAATATTTGCCAAAAATAACAGTTTAAATCAAACCAGGTTATGAATTGTACTAAGAATTCTTTAACCTTCTTTTTTTTACGGGTAATCTTTCTGTAAATTCTGAAAATAAAAAAGCTCCAAGGCTGCAGTATTATTTGGTAAAACTCAGTTCTGAATATATTTTTAGAGATGACCCATGCATCCTTAAAAACTCAGGGGAATGGGGAAATGCTGACTAAATGTAGCTACACATTAAAAAAAAAAAAAAAACCTCAAGGCAGTGCTCATAGGTGATCTGTCATTTTCAATTTGGTATGTATCAGTTTAGTAGTCCTTGTCCTAAAAATACACATAAATATTAATGGAAAAGCAGCCTACTTGCATCACAAGTAATTCTTCAGGCCCTTCTATGCTCTTCAGTTTCAACAGTCTCTCCAATTCATTTTCAGAGAGCTTAAGAAGGCTACACCTGATATTACCACCTCATTAATATTTTATTTATATACAAAGATCCAAAGTTTTCCATAATTGATTGACAGTGCTGTAGAAACCTGATTCCAGGAGCCAAACGATGTAGTGGCTAAGCACAGCTTTTACCTAAGCAGGGCACAGGTGTGTTTATTACTGTTACTCCTATCACAAAATTACTGTGTGATCACAAAATTATTGGTAGACAAAGCTCAAATTATGTTGTCAAATAAAAAACACACGAAGGAATACTTAGTATCAAAGAACTCAAACTTTTTGCTTAAAATATTAAGTCTTATGTGGAGCATCCTGACTTAGTTAGACCCATCTATAAATGCAAGAGTGACTGATCAGCAGTGACTCAGTTCCAGAAGGCAGTTCTCATTTTTAAGGTATTCTCTACACACAATAATTGACTTTCTTTGTAAAAAGCAATAACAGGAATAAAAAGAAATATAGTCACAATGCCTTAGACCTTCCTCTGCTTCTTTTCAAAAAGCACTTTTTATTGAAATAAAGGTACACAGCAATCTTTTCTCCTTGTTGACAGAAACTCTAGGGATACCTATTTAAACAGTGCCAACCTCTTCTAATCTGGCTAATCTAGTGCCATTCTTAAATATTGTGTAAATTGCACATCACTGAATGTTCAACAGCTAGTGTTCAGTAAGCAGGTGCTGTCAGCACAGACCAAGCCATGGCACTTTTTTACTGCATCCATCATAGAAGATTCAAGGGCTGAACCTTAGGACTAGTCTTCTTCCTTAAGCCAGCTCTTCTAATCAGGTTGATACCCATTAAGCATCGCAGCTATTAATTGTCTTGCTAAGACCTGTGACCAACCTATGTAAATAAGATACTTCACTTCCAAGTCTGTCTCAAGGTTTCTAAAATTAGTACTGCTACTGGGAAGAAATATGAATAACTTACTTATGCTTCTCTCCTAGAACTGACTTTTGCTCAGGTAGTTCCAACACAAAGCAGGTCCCAAACATTATGGCTGTTTTGTATGCGGTCAGTTTGCAAAAGTGTGCTTGCTGTTTAAACAGGATACTATGTATGATTTCCCAAGTTTCCTTCTTGAAGGGCTGAATCATATCTCTCTAGCTGGTTATTTCTAACCTGTTACCATTTTGTGCATGCAGTATGCATATTGTAACATTCAGATTTCTCTGTGGAAGCAAAGCATGGGGCAAAGAGAGTGTAAAAAAATATAATCATGCTAGAAACTTAAATTAACACTGCCAGTGAGGTGTTTTGGCTTTCCCTCTGGTACCTCATTAAACACTTCATCTTTGAGCTCCTAAGTCCCTCACAAATGGAAACATTGCTAGTTTGAATTCTCCAGAAGATTTAATTTGAATGAAATGTAGAGAATGTAGGCTTCATACTCTTCTCATTAGACCACCAGTGCTGACAAATTCTATTTGCGTAAGTAAAACAAGTACTTAGGAGAAAACTCTAAAAAGTGCCTGTTGGTCAATCTGTGATGTGCATATAGTCACCAGCGACCTTGTACGCTGTGGATGCCCAGTAGCAGCAGTCCCAAGTTACCCCACTGAGAGTGACTGCCCATCACTATTATAAAGGCCTTCGTACGGCTGTAATATGGGCTGGTGCCAGAGCATATTGTTCTTAGAGCCTCTCTCGTGCTCACCAAATTATATTGTAAAAAAGTGACATTAGTGACTTAGAAACCTATCCGTCATCAGTTTTCAGTAGAGTGAAATGCTTTTGAAAGCGTTACCACTAATATTTAGGCTGCAGTCAATGAAAGACATCCTCTGGGCTAGAGTTCACACCCAGTTTTTAGGTGAAGGCAGGGCATGGTTACAGTTCCCAGGCCTGCAGGGATCAGAGACGAAGACTGGTCATGCAGAAAACAAGAGGTGTGATCAGATGTACACAAAAATTACTAGCTGCCAGCTTCCAGCCTTTCCAGTTATTGTTTTTCACCAATGCAGCTCTTCAAATATTGAAGTCCTTTTTCATGAATGAAGAAACAGACTTGGCCCTTTCAGTTGAATATGCGTGAGCATGCATGTTTTACAGACATTTGGGGAAAAAAACTTTCAGTTACACTCTACTGTTCGGTATAGACTGGAGTGCCAGCTCTAACAGCAGTAGTCTTTAAATAGGAAAAATATATATATATCCCATATTTAGCCATTCTCAAATTGTCCTCTTACACATAGCTGGTTGAAGTTTCTGAATTTTTAAGGACTTTCTAATGTTACAATTAGAATTCATCTCACGTACTCTTTAAGTTTACACATACCTGACATAACAGTCCTTCTCACAGTTCCATGTGAATAGACAATTCATGGTGGTTCATGGGTCAAAGTATGGCAGGCCATTCCATTTCCCCCAAAACTCGCACACTTTTAGGTAATTGCATTGATATTTGTAGCTGAGGAAAACTGGAGTCTGTAAAGCAATAATCAAAGATGTTACTCTGTGCTCTTCAAAATTTATCACAGTTGAAAAATAAATCCGTAATTCAGTCTGGCTTCATTACACAGAACATTTTTTTTGTTTGTTTGCCAAAAACTAATTAATTTCTGGCATTGATGAATGAAGATATGTTCCTCCAGTATAGTTTCTCCACTCTACAATCAACTATGAATTGTGAATGAAACATTACCCTAGTATTCCTGAGCCACTTATGCTGCTCATCCCTTTCTTCACAACGTTATGAGTCCTTTCTTCTCTCTGCAGTTATTTATGGTCATGCTTCCTTTTCTGGATCATAAAGTGAAGATGCAGAAAGACCTGTAGGCTATTGGCCAGGAATGAAGACAATTATTATAAGGTGTTGCTGAAAGGTACTCAGGGAAAACAGCTCTAGTTTTTAATTTGCGATAGGAATAGCCCTGGCAGTTTTTCTGATAGTGTGAACATGTAAGAGGAGCCTCTTAAAAATTCAGTGCATGTTATTCTCCTCTATCTTAAATATTTCACACTGCAGAATATCAGATAAAAAGAATTCATCAGTAAGCAAAAGAAATTTCTTAGAGACAGCAAAGAAAGTGCTATCAAGAGATGGGCTAAATCTTTGATTTTATGTCTTCAGCAATTTTAAGCTAACATTATTGGCATGTTAAATCCAAATTTATTGCCAGTTGAAATAAAAGAAGGAAATTTTTCTCATGAAAATGACTGAAAGTTTGTGAGTTTGGAGTACAGAAATGAAAAATATTACTCATGAATAGAGATGAACAGATGAGAAGTGCTTGGATTTAGATGAGATTTAGGCTGGCTTTTTCATTCATCACAAATGAACTGGGAAGTATTGAACAGGCTGACTAAATGATCAGGGAAGGCAATGCACTAAGCAAAAAAGGTTATTAGGAACAGGAGAAAAGAGAGCTTTTAGCTCTCTCTCTCTGTTAATTTGTTAACGGCACATTGCAACAAAGGCACTGGGGGATATGAGGGAGAAAATATTACCTGAATACCATAGAATCATAGAATCATTAAGGTTGGAAAAGACCTCTAAGATCATCTAGTCCAATCATCCAGCTACCACCAGTATTGCTCACTGAACCACTAAGCCATGTCCCTTAGTACCACATCTACACGCTTCCTGAGCACCTCCAGGGATGGTGACTCCACTACCTCCCTGGGCAGCCTGTGCCAGTGCCTAATCACTCTTTCAGAGAAGTTTATCCTAATATCCAACCAGAGATACAAACTAGGGAAATTTATAAAGGTAAGAGGGATTGTTTATTTAGGAATATAGATTTTAAAAGGTGGTATCAATGAAACTGATAAGACAAAACAGTCATTCTTAGGAATGTAAGAAAGACTGATAATGATCCAGTAAGAAAGGGTTGAGTTGGCAAAGAAGGAGCTAAAATAACACTCAATCAGAAGCTGAATTATCTTTTTTCAGCTGTCACGTATCTTGGAAACAAGTAATTGAGGATGCACGTGAATCAATACTTTATTCCACCAGATAAAACAGCAAACAGAATGCAAAATGTATGTGCTTCCTATCTACCTATAGTAGATAGGTAGCACATATACCTATAATGTAAAGTGAAAAATAGCTGTACATGACAGCTTCAGCCAGAAAATCCCTCTGCAAATACTAATATCCCTTGAAATTGCTTGACGTTACCTTTTGCATTTTCATAACTCAAAATCCGTACGTTGTCTCTAGCATGCATGAATTCTATGTGAGATAAAAAGTCAGAGTGTAAAAGATGAAGTATTGTTTTTTGGAATGCAATAATCACTTAATGGTTTTTATTTGTGGAAAATAGAGAATATATGTTAATACGTTACCAGGCACTTCCCCAGCACAACTCCTTCAATAAGTCTTTATTTGATTAACATATCACAGAATCACAGAATCACAGAATTGTAGGGGTTGGAAGGGACCTTGAGAACCTCCCTGTCAAAGCAGGTTCCCTAGTGCAGGTCAGACAGGTAGGCGTCTAGACGGGTCTTGAATATCTCCAGGGAAGGAGACTCCACAACCTCCCTGGGCAGCCTGTTCCAGTGCTCCATCACCCACACTGTGAAGAATCTCTTTCTCGTGTTGGTGCAAAACTTCCTAGGCTCCAGTTTTAGTCCATTGCCCCTCGTCCTGTCCCCACAGACCACTGAAAAGAGATTGCCCATGTCCATTTGCCTCCCGCACTTCAGATATTTGCAGACATTGATCAGATCCCCTCTCAGCCTTCTTTTCTCAAGGCTGAACAGACCCAGATTACCGAGCCTCTCCTCATAAGGGAGATGCTCCACGCCCTCTATCATCTTTGTGGCCCTCCGCTGGACTCTTTCCAGGAGGTCCCTGTCTTTTTTATACTGGGGAGCCCAGAACTGGTTACAGTACTCCAGCTGAGGCCTGACCAGGGCGGAGTAGAGGGGGAGTATCACCTCGGATCCCATTGGCCTTCTTGGTCACCAGGGCACACTGCTGGCTCATGGCCAACTTGTTGTCCACCAGGACCCCAGGTCCCTCTCCTCAGAGCTCCTCTCCAGGAGGTCATCCCCCAGCCTGTACTGATACATGTGGTTATTCCTCCCCAGATGAAAGACTCTACACTTGCAAGATATCCTTTGATAACTCGATATCAGCTGATTGAAGCTTTGACAAGGGGTCACTACTGCCCATTTGCAACACATCTTCATAGAGGTTTTGGTGGATTGAGGAGAAATAAAACAGGTTGGGTTTTATTTTACCAAAGTAATTACAGGTCTTTCATCCTAGTGTTGATCTCAAGCAAAGTAAAGCAACAGCTGATCCAGGAATGGATTAAAACAAACATAAAGGATAATATAATTAACACCAATAAACATTGATTCATACAAACTAACTCCTGTCAAACTAACTCAGTATCATCGTATGAGTTTATACATTTGTACTGATATAATGTACATTTGTAAGACATCTCACTTGATGCAAGATGACATTTTGATTAAGAAACTACAGTGATAAGAAAATCATTGTGACATATATAAAAAGGATTAAATTTTGGCTACCTGACTGGATTCAAATTGTAGCTAGAAAAATCATTATTAATCAGGAGCTTCTGTTGAGATGCTATGTCTTCTGGCTTAGTGCTATTTACTGCTTTTTATTGATGACAGACAAGCAAATATAACATTATAACTGACTATGTTTATATGTGACACAAAGACTAGGGGAATGGTCAATAATGGCAAGGACAAGTGAAAGTGGAAAGCAGTTCAGATAGCTTTGTAGCCTGGATTTAAGTCCAATAGGCATTTCAGTACTTCAGTAGATCTGTTTGGGATTGAAGCCTTGGGATTTTGCTGTTCTAGAATTAGAGACCTGTCATTCTGGGTGCTGCAGATCTAAAAACTCTGGGATATTTCCTGTCAGTTACTAGTCACTTTAAAATATACACCTGGTTTGAAGGTATGGCCAAAGTACTGAGCACAGATATTGGATACATATTCAGAGAAATATAATCTAGGAGAAGGGCATTTATACTATCTCTGTATTATATAATTATGCAGCTGCTATTAAAATAAGACCTAACTCTGATGGCTGCAGTTCAGGAGTTATTTTGAAAAGTTGTGGAGTGCATGAAGGAGCAAAAGATTTATTAGAGACAGAAAATCATTCCTGGTGTTAAAAGACCATAAGTGTTTATCTTGAAGGATAAATGGTGGTTGATTACCATCTCTAAATACCTGCATGAGGGGNNNCTAAAAACCTGGAAGAGGGGGAAAAAAAAAAAAAAAAAAAAAAAAGCTGATAAGAGAGAGTCCTTCAGTCTAGCAAAGACATATTAAGATGCAAGGTCTGAGTTGATGCTAGACAACTGCAGATTGAGAAAAAAAGCACCTGTTTACAGTGAAAATAACTAAACAGTGAAAGAACTAAAAGGGCCACAGCTCAACTCTTATTATTGGAAATTTTTATAGGAAGACAGTATGCCTTTCTAAAAGATGTTCTACTTTATCTATAATTACTGAGTTTACAGCAGTCATTGGTTCAGAAAAATCTGATACTATGGAGAAAATGAGACCATACAATCACCATAGTCTTTTCCCAAGTGCCACATGAAGAACTGGGATGGGTTTCCAGCGATGAGATACATTTAAATATTTTAAAAGATTATAAAGAAAATTGTGCTGCAAGAGCATAAGTTAGGGAGAGTTGAGGTAAACCGGTGGATACAAAGAAATGGCATGGCCCCATTCTTTGTGTGAAAGATGTTGAGAGTAGAGTCACAAATGGGATGAGACCAAATTCAAACATTTTAATTGAACAAAAGAATAAATATTTGAGGTCAAATTAAATGTTGTATTTTCATCACGTAAAAGAAAAAATGTAAAATTAGATTCCGTGGAAGAGAAAGAGATAATTTTATTTGGAAAGGTTGCAATGGGATTTTTCAATAAATTGAAACTGTTTCAACTGGTTTTGGAATTACAGGCTCGCCAAATCCAGTCCTTTGGGACTTCATAACGAACTTCAATACAAAGGGGCCTCTTCACAAACAACAGCTCTCATAAGAAATTCAGTCCTAAAAATAAAGAAGTTATCAGCATTGCCAGAAAACTTGTAGTTTCCAGGCATGATTTTGTATTTATTAGCAGCAAAATAAATGCAAGAGTCCTTAATGTTGTATCTTCTCAGATCTCCTACATCTGAGATCTCTTTCTCTGTGGAGCATGAAGAATGTTCTGTTCTAAAAGTACTGCATGGTACTCAGTCAATAAGCACTCTCAAAAAACAATTGCTACATAAATTATACTCATTTTCACTCCAATCCTGTGTCTACTTTCTCTAACACAGACAGCTATGGTAATTTATTATTGTTTCTACTTCATCTGCTTTCGTTCACCTTTATTCTCTAGGAAAAGAAAACCTAAATATGGTAAATAGCAATATTTTCCTATGAATAATGAGTAATGGATCATGCATGCTACACCATATTTGTGTCTTGATTTTCTCTCAGCTTGATACATGAATAGAAATGAAAGCTAGATGTATAGCTATTTTACTCTTAAGCAAGGAATCAATCTGGACTTGTAATCATGGATTCAATTCTTGCTTGTGGTGTAATACGTTTTCCTTCTCTTTATATGACTTGATGAAATTACATTTTTTGAGGATTTTCCAATATTATTTGTACCTTGCAATAGTCAAATTAAACATCTATTGTTTTCATTAGTACCCTATTTAAAGAACATAGAAAATGGCACTTTATGTTCTAAAATGAAAATGTCATTATGTCTAAGGATAATACGCCTGAACAGCCTGAAAGCAATTCCAATGCTTGTAATGCTCTTGTAATACTACATAGACAAATAAGATTCTTTAACTTAACATGGCTTTCTTTCAAGGAGAGTATTATGTGCAGTAGTAGGACTGAGAAGAAAGAATAGGTGAATTTGGCAGAACAGGCTATGTAAGTATCAAAGCACTTAAGTATGTAAATATAGAAATAAACAAAACATTCTTAATCATGCAATCAAAAACTATAATAATTCACATTTTTTGTTGCAAAGTTCGTATTTTCAGAATTAATTTCAGAATTCAATTGTATTAATGGATGTTGATCCATCTCCTGATTACCTTGAAGCATTCCAGACACTTCACAGAGGATATAGGCTACAGCTCCATTCAGTGAAATTATAACAGTTGAATCAAAAGTAACTGCTTTTGAAAGTGACAGTACAGCAGATAATGAATTGGTTAGGGCACAAGAACTAAAAGAATCTTTTATTTATGTTTCATTTCTGTTCTTCATTAAAAGTTCCATTTTACTACCTATGCATGCTAATAATTTCACAAAGAATATCAGTACAATTAGAGCTATAAACAGTTTCATTGATTTTCCAGATTTAATGCTAAATGCCAGAATCAGAGGATGAAAGAACTGTGTGAGATGGAAATATAGTCTTAACTTTTAAAAGCGGTCAGTAGTTCATTTAATAACAATGTTGTTTTAAAAAACCTTTCGAAAATTCTAGATGAATCAAAGAAAATAAAACTTCAGTGTGTAAGGAAGAACAAATAGCATAAATGCAATTTTTTGACAGTTTATTAACTTTTTATCTTAAAAAAAGATAGCTTCAAGTAAAATTATTTTCCTCAATATTATATTGTTCATGTTATTACACACACACAAAGCCAAACTAAACCAAACCTTACTGTCTTTCTGTTCTGCTAATTGAGGACAAAGTATTTCCTGAGTTACAAAAACCCTTCAGGCTACCTGGGATCTGATCCTTGCTTTTCACACTACAGAGAAAATTGTCAACATTAGATTTTTGTCATGCCTGCTTATGAAAATGTATCCTACATATAGCTGAATATAATGTCTAAAAACAGAAACAATGTTGTTAGTGTTAGGTTTCGTTGTCGGTTTTTTTGTGGGGTTTTTTTTTTTTTTTTTTTTTTTTTATTAATTTTTT